>JAVKLA010000073.1:12418447-12457985 GCA_034782735.1 Sagittarius serpentarius | reverse complement strand
ACTGGGTGGGGGGGGAGCGAGTGAGCGGCTGCGTGGTGCTGTGTTGCTGGCTGGGGTTAAACCACGACACCTTGAAAGCCTTTTCACTGACTTTAGAAGGTGCTGCCTTTGGCCATGACGAAACCACATCTATTGATAGTCACCTATCTTTGCTGGGAACATTGGCGTGATGTAACTGTAGATCTTGTGCAGCTCTGGCCACAGTGACGCACATCAAATGAAACTAAATTCTCCAGTACAGGCATATTCCTCTCAAGATTTCCATCCTTTCAGTGGTATCCTATGTGCCGGAAGTAATTTTCGCTATAAAATGCTTTTTTTATGTAGGCAGTCTGCTCCTCCTTGCCTTCCAAGACTTACACATACAGAAATTGTCAATAATCATGAAGTCTGCTTCTTGACGTGTAATGTGACCCAAGCAGCTAACCTTTAAGTAAGAAGTTGTGATTGAAAAGGAGTCTTCTTGAAACAAGTAATTGAAATGATCTGGCTTCATTCTTGACATTTATGGTAGCATACTGAATTTTTATAGGAAACATGAAGGGATGACAGGAAACATTTTCAGATGTGGTCATGGACCTCTGAATGTATTTAGAGAAAAACAGAGTTCATAGAGTTCCTGCATATGGAAAACAAACACTTTTTCACATACTTCTGTATGCACAGAAAGAGTAATGTATTTTGCATCTTTTTCAAGCACGTGGCAGTATTCAGGAAACATAATGCTACAGTGTTGGATAAATGTGGCAAATTCTAGAGTACACTGGGTTGTTACCCTTAAGACCCATTCAGGCTCAAGATCTCTGTGTCCTAAGCTCAGAAACTTACCTGAGAAGTGGCAGAGACCTTGTGCAAGCCAGTAAGCCCATGTCAGGTTGGATGGAGTGTTATTTCCTCCCACATGAAAGAAAGGGTTGTTGGAGAAAGGTAGAAGGAGTGAGAGACAGAACAGATGAAGAATAGACAAGACTTAACTGGGTAATTGTTGTGACAATTCGTTATTAAAAGGATGAATGCAAATGTGTAATTTGTGTATGGTGTATAACAACATCTACATGGGTAGAAAAACAAAAATCAAGGTAAGATTTGTTTTGTGCCAGAAGGTTATCTGAGCTTCTGCCTACAACTTGTGTCTACATAATGCTGTGGGCTAGTGCAGCTGGAAGAGGCTAGTTTATGCAGGCCATAGCTCATGGCGGGGTGGTGCAGCTGGCATTAAGGACAATCACTTCCGACCTTCCAACCTGATAGCCAAGTAGCCATTTCTAACTTGGCTGACTGTGGTCAAGGTGTGAGGCTTTAACTCAAGGTCTTAGTTCTTTCAGTGAGACCTACTCTAAGTGGATTTATAAGCACTGCGAATCAGAAGAGCAACACTTTGAGTGTGATAAGAAAATTGAGAATCTGCCTCTTCTGCTGATCCTGGTCTCTGTGGGTATAATGTCTTCAGATGCTGAGGACCACCAGCGATTCCCAGCTGTGTTCAGGAGCCCTGTTATTAAGCAGAGATCTCAGCAAAAATGTTTGGCCAATATGCATCAGTAGTCAGCAAAACAAATAGGATGCTTAAATGCAGTGAATTATGGCTATGAAATAACAGAGAAAGTGTTATGGACTCAAGTAACATCAGTTCATGTGCTGACATGTAGTAAATCTCTTTTCAAGGCTCAAAGATTTTGCTAATTAAAACACATTTGCAGGGGGGAAAAAAAAAGGAGAGACACTGTTACTCCAGATTTTAGTAATGCTAAACACAAGGCTGGAGTCTGTTCTTGAGGGGATGGCAGGATAGTACAAAATACGTGCAACACTTCATAAGAGTTGAAAAGAAAGAAGGGAAAACTGATGTCATTAATGCATTTATTTAGATGGCTTCCTAGTGTTTTAGCTTCCACATTTATCAACATTTAGTGGCTGGCAGAGACTGAGGAGAGATCTGTATGTTTGAAACATCTTGTCTAAAGGAACTCGTGTTTTAGCTGGAGCCTTGAGACAGGAGTGCAATGTAATGGATAGCCAGTAGCAACAGAAAGGTATACAACTATGGTGGGTTGACCATGGCCAACAGCCAGATACCGTCCTCCCCTGCCAGCTGCTCAGTCACTTCCCTTCCTCAACAGTACTGGGGGAGAAAATAGCATTAAAAAGCTCGTTGGCTGAGATAAAGACAGGGAGATCACTTCCAGTTACAATCTCAGGCAAAAGAGACTTGACATGGGGAAAATTAATTTAATTTATTGCCAATTAAAATATATTTAGATAGTGAAAAGCAAAAACAAAACAAAAAATAAAAGCAACACTTTCCCCCTACTCACCCATTTTTTGCCAGGCTTAACTTCACTTCTTCGTTCCTGACTCCTGTACCTCCTCTCCACCCCAAACAGTGCAGGGAGGATGGGCAAGGGTGGGTTGTGGTCAGTCCATAACAGTTCCTCTCTGCTGCTCCTCCCTCCTCACAATTTTTCCCCTGCTTCAGCATGGGTCCTTTCCATGGGCTACAGTCCTTCAGATAAACCAGCTCCTGCGTGGCCTCTCCACGGGCTGCTGTTCCTTCAGAAAATATCCACTAACTTTGGAAAGGGGTCCTCCATGGGCTGCGGCGTGGATATCTGCTCCAGCACAGTCTTCTCCACAGGCTGCAGGGAAATATCTTCTCTAGCCCCTGGAGCTCCTCCTCCCCCTCCCCCTCCCCCTCCTTCTTTAACCTGGGTGTTCATTGTGCTCTTTCTCACTTTTTCACTTCTCTGCCTGTCTGTTGTCTTTACCCTCTCTTAAATACGTTTTCCCAGAGGTGCCAACAGCTTGGCTGATGGGCTCAGCTGTGTCCTGCAGTGGATCCGCTGGAGCTGGCTGGAACCAGCTGTGTCTCTGGCCTCTTCTCACAGGTGCAGCCCCCCACTACCAACACCTTGACACCTACACCAAATACAACCACCCAGCTGATAACCCTCTCCTCCTAAATAAGAGCATGTCTAAATGCACACAGATAATTCTAGCCACTGTACCTGTCTGGACACCTTCAGGAAACCAGATGTTTAACACTACTGCAGGTGTGTTTCACTTGGTGAGAGCAGATCAGTCTCATGTGTGTGGTGCCTTCCACTGAAGGGGAAAATTACACAGAAGCTCAGGAAGGTGGTCTTCCAGGTATTACAGTGGAAGATGGAGACTTGCTTTGAGTATTTTAATGTTTTTCAGAAAACTGAATGGACAGGCAAGGGAAGAATCATGATGGAGACCTCTGCAGGCTGTCATGGGTGACCATGTATGGTCCCCATATACCTACAGCTGACCAAGAAACAGCTGATGTTTTCTGTTTCTGCTCAAGAAAGACTTTCTGAAGGTTTTCTTAGACTCCATGCAGTATCATTTCTGCATTTCTTTAATCAATTTGTGTGCAACATCAAAAAAGACAAAGGAGAAAGGAGTTACTTTCTGGGACAACCAAGAAAGTAAGAGAACTAGCTAAGCTGCCCACCTCTGGGATCACCCAGCTTTCCAGGTGGGCCAGCTCTCTGATGTGACCACTGCGTTGCCTTCTTGAACCTTTCCCTGCTTCATGCTGTTTTTCATATTCGTTTTCCAGTAAAAAAAGAAAGAAATGAAATTTAAAAGTTTTGGGGGATGGGTGAGATGGAAAATACTTTATTTATTTATTTCCAGCCTGCTCCACCAAAGGGATAAAAGTACATAAATGAAAACAAATGGTCCCAAGAGAATTTCACTGTTGTTAAAAAGCTATTTTTCATTTAAAAAGTCACTTCACTGAAAAAAAATTTAAGCAACTGTAATTGCACTTTTGTTGATTCAGAGCCTGCTGAAGCCAACTGGGAGCTTTCCCACTGATTTCACTGATTTTGGATGGGGTCTCTTATGAGCTAACGATGTGTTGTTGATTTGGTGTTTGTTAAAAGAGAAGCCAGAACTTTCTGAAAATTTTCCTCAGACTCATTATCCTCCACTCAATTTGTTTCTGCATTTCTTTGATGAATGTATGTATGACATCAAAAGAGACAAGGGAGAGAGGAGTATGAGTTTACATTTCCCTTTCCCAGAACTTGCATGGAAACTTCATTTGTTGTCTGTTGTTTTAATGTATAGCAGGCTGATGTTGCTTTCAGGATGGAAGCAGAGATTTTCATTATTCTATAGGAAGCGTTTTCACGCCAAGATCCTTTGAACATTTTCCATTCCAGACTAATAGAGAATAGGAAAAAGCCATGGGATACCGTTAGAAAATCTGATTTCATAACATTTTAAAAAGAAGCCTGTCTTCTTTTTAATAAATTTCTGGGGATCCTGCTGAGGACCCCTCCTGACATTTTGTCATCTTGTCAAAAACAAATTTTATTTCGTCTTTGCTCTGATGGAGGTGGGGCCATTTTTACAGATGGCTTGGTAAAGTGAGTAGGAGCCCAGAAAAAGGGATAATTATTCATAAATGACATTTCCCATTTCTGTGGGTTTTCTTGAACAGGACAGATACTCTAATGTTTGATGCTAATGACAGGGAAGGATTTATGTCTCTCTGTCTTATCTCCTGGGAGTGTAAATGCTCTACTTTCAACTCTTCAAGATATTTTGATTTTTTTTAAAAATCCCAAAGGCATCTTACTTTATTTTACTATTTAACTCCAGTCAGTATCGAGAATCCTGACTGTAAAGACAAAATGTCAGATAACTGGACAGCTGCTTAGCTGTCTTACATATGTCTTTCATAACAACCTCCAGGAGCACAGCATTTTAATGATATCATTTCTTAAGGTTAATTTGTACTGGATTTGAAGCATTTGGTCACGCTGAATGTTTGTTTTCAAGCCCAGGAGGTGTGTGACGGGAAGTGTTCCCTTCTGGGGCTGTGTAAAGCAGGTACACGGTCATGGCAAGGCAGACAGATGAGTCACGGGTGGGAAACCATGGTGATACTGAAGAATTTGACTGTTACCTCAGTAACTGTTAACAGCATTACCTCAGTGTGAGGAGTCTTCCTTTGCCCACACTGTACTGTTCACTTCTGACTCACCCTCACTCAGACAGATAAACCTGCGAGCTGCCATACGGAGTCTGTTGGGCTAGAGCAAAGGCTACTTCACATTTCTAGGTACATGCAGCTCACAGGACTTAGCGTAGGTCTTTTCTCCTTCAAGATGTGTGGATTTAACAGCCAAATTAGACCAGAGGGAATTGGATGAATTAAGCTGAGGTTTAAACTTCTGTGCCTTGATTGTGTAGCACATGGACTAGAGGCATGTTGCCCTTCGGGAAGCCTGGAAGGTGCTTGCAGGCTGAGCATCTTCTCTGTAGGCTGTCACTCAGGTCTCATCTTTTGCTCCAGTGAAAAACCTAGCTTTCTTCTTATGGCACATTATCCACTAATGGGTTGAGAATGGTCTAAGTGTCAATGATGATGAATAAAGGATAGGAACTAGGGAGCTGTATAAACTTGTTATTGAAAGGCGAATTTAATAGAACAGCAATCTCCCCCTCTGTCTTTCCTTTAAAGGAAATAGTGTATCCAGCATTAAATGGCCTTTTGATAGCTACACAGAGGGGACTTTCCTTACTTTCTTGTGCACAAGGAACTCAGAGGTCTTGCGTGAAAATCCTGTCTTATCTAGCAGACCTGGCAGAAGCTTGAGAGTTTCCAGTAACTAGCTTGAAGGTTATAGACAGCATTGGTAAAGTCCACTGATGAACCGTGGGAAAATGGATGCAGTCCTGTGTGTCTTAAAAAACCTTTCAAAGAAAACCACAGGGAATTATCACTGCTGATTTCAAAGGGGAACTCAGGCAGAACAAGAGAAATATCCACTTCTCCATTCCACGACCATGACTCATTTAACTTTTTCTGTCTCCTCTTTAAATAATCGGTTTTTTGTTGTGTTGGTTTTTTTTTTTTTTTTTAATTTAAGAGAATTCTTTCTTCCTCAAAAACAGCTCCACTCCACAGTTTGCTATGTCCACTACACTGTGATTTTATTTTGGTCTAATTGCTGAAAACTCAAGGTGCCTGGAATGTTGTGTCCTCCTCATTTTAAATCTTTTTCCTACATAAAGTACATGTAGGGTTCAACTTCTGTAATATAATCCTCTTACTTGGTGAAAAAATGCCTACATGGTGCTCTCTGCCAAATATGCCATCTTATATTTGACAAAAACTTCTTCTTAGAACTATTTTCAAGGAAAAGGATATGGCTGAATAAATAAAAGAACCAGAGAGTCATGAGCTACATTATCTGTGTGCGAAAGGGGATTTTCATCACTTTCAAAGCCAGCTTCCTACAGCATGTGTGATCAGCACCTGCCAAGCACATGGAGAATGTACAAAGACAGAGTTTTTCCAGCGTTCAGTGAATTAGCCTCATGAAAGGAGGCACAAAACCATTGTACTTACTCAAGAAAGAGGTGTAGTAAAGGCAACCACAATGCAAATGTTCCTACTCCTCCAGTGTACTTACCCTGCGATGTATGCTCTTCACTGCTAAGGCGGAGAGACGAGCTCTGCTTCAATGCTCACTTCAGCTCTGGCCCCTCAGCTGCCCCTGCCAACCAAATAGCCAGCTATCAAATTCCTTGGTTTCATGGAAATGCATCTGCAAGAAGCTGGATTGTGCCTCTAACCACCTTTCACGTAAATGACCATATTACCAACAAATACCATTTGCTGTTGACGTGAGACAAAATACGTATCGGTAACCTAGGGCTGGCTATCGTTCTGCACTGTTTCCTGACAAGTTCCTTTGAAACACCAATAGACAAGTCATGATACTACAGAAATTGACTATTTTTACACTGATCCTGAAATAAAATTGTTTTAAATGCAGGTATTAAAAAAGTCTTTTAAAATATATTGGTAAAGTACAATGGCTGCCTTTTTGCTGGATTATCAGAGCAGGCTCTAATGTATAGACTTGAACTAGCATGATTATTTTGAAAACATTTTTTTGCTGTAGGAATATTCACTCTAATTGTTCCTCAGATGATGTCTGTGCCCTAAGTGGCTGCGTGCTTGCTGTCACGTACCTGTAGGTAACTATGCATGAAGCTCATTAACATGGATGCAGTAGACAGCAAAGTGAGACCACAGCTTTGCTGCTGACAGTCCCTGAGACAGCTCCTACCTCTAGCAGCCTTCTTAGGGTGTCCCATCACTTGTCCAGCTAACAGCCCGATTCGTGCACTGGGAGTTATGCTGTGCAGTGAGTAAATGGTGCAGCCAGCAGAGGGCAATGAAGGTCAGTTTTTGAAGAGGTTACATAAAACAATCTCAAAGTGGTCCAAAATGTAGGGCAAAAAGGTCAAACAAAAGCATGTCGCGAACTGCTGTTACGCATCCATTTCTATTAATTACTATGAGACCCAAGTGAACCCTTGTGATCATGTGATCTGTAAACCTCCTTTTTAACGGCCTTATTAAACAATGTAGTTCCTTATTTATGACAATGTAATTAATGGTCTTTTCAACAGAGGGAAAAACCTAATAAAAATGATACTCTCCTAAAACAGGACAAACAGCTTAAACCAATAGCCAATAAGCCCATAGCTCCTCATATAAATCCTGTTTTATTGGTCTGTTCGGGAGAGCAGTTGTTTTGTTTAACTTGATAAACAGGTCATTTTTCCCAAGACAATTAGGTGCCTGGACGACAAAGAGAGAGGCCCACAGAAGTCAGCTGTTGCTCAGTTCAGAGAAAAAAACCTGCTTCTTTCAGTCAGATGCAAAGCTCTTTATCGCAGATACTAATCCAACATGCTGGAAATAATGTGAATTTATAGTAAAAAATCAACCTTTTTTAACTTGGTTGACGTCCGCTAGGGAAGTAACTTATATCTGGACACTTGGGCAAGCAGCTGATGCCAAGAGAGTGCAAGCTCCAAGTGTTATTTGCCTCTGACAATCTGGGCAATATCTTTTTGAGCCTAATTGTGGGTCTAGGTGCCAAATATTTTAAAACTGATCTCTTGACATTGCTATGTTAACCAACAAACAGCTTAATAGCAGGAAATGCCTGGAGTGTTATTGGGAAATTGTTTTTATTTATCCTGTGGAAGATCCTAAAGGAGCCCTTCAGGGGTGGGACCCTGTTGGAGCTCTGCTGTGCTGCACGGGAAAGCTCCTGTGTGCAGCGCACCTGGGTTTCACTACTCTGTGTGTCGGGCCTGCTCAGCTGTCTGGGGTACGTCCTTTGGCTTTTCTGTACTGAGCTTCCCACCTCAAAACAGTGTTAGTAATTCCTCCTATTTAAAGTGCTGTGACTAAAATGACTATATAAAAGCTAGGTTGTATTTCGATAGGGGATAGGAGAGAGAAAGAAATACCTGTTTAATCCATGTGCTAAGTCCAAGAGAAAGGTCCTGGGCTACTTGACTAAACTGAACAGATCTTTGCCTCCCAAAATTTCAGCAGAAAGCTGGGAGCTGTAACTGTCCTGGTGAAATTCCTGTCTGACCATTCAGAGTAACAGAGCCTGGCAAGGGTGCCACAAGACCCCATGCAAGAAAGAAAATACTCCTTTTAAAAAGGAAAAAAATGGAAAGTAAAACCTTGTAATGATGATGTGGACTTCAAATACTTAGGAGAAGAAAGAGCAAAGTCCCAGAGGAAGAGGAGGGGTGAGTCACCCGCCTTGTGCTCCCTGCAGAGGTTCCTAGGCGGGGAGCAATCCGCTGGTGGTAAGTGCCCTAACGTTCCTGGCTATTAGCAGTAACGATAATTATGACTAAAGCTCTCAGTGCCTGTGTGTACTTATTTCAGCAAGAATACAGGACATGTTACGCTGTGTCAGACCCCATAAGGAGATGTTAATAAGTACCTGTTTGCATATGAGGTAACTGTTGCTTCTGGGTTTTTATGATGTCTCCTCAGCTAACAGCCAGGAGTCTGGCTGGCGCCAGCTCGGACGTCAAGTGGGATCTACCTGGAGAGGTGGCAAATATTTGACTTGGTGCTGATGAGCTAGATTTCAGTCATGGCTCTGTGCTCCCCATCAAGTGAATCGTGGCAGAGGTAGTGGGTGTGTTTGAGCCCTGGTAAGTCTTCTCTTAATGGCTGCTGATTTTTGCCTTTTCACTGGTCTGACCATTATAACGCAACCAAGAAGTTACGTTCATACGAGCACAACTGGAGTGCAATCACAGAGCGGCTCTGCGACTGCTCCCTCGAGAGCAAAGAGATGCTGTTCCCGGGGGGACAGTGTCCCCGGGAGCCTAACATTTGGTCCCCTGATTGGGGCGGCGGGGTGGGGGGTGGCTCGCTGGGGCTTCTTTTTGGCAAATGCAGGCTTTCAGGTGTGCAGTGGAGGGCAGCCTGCCTACGCATCCCCTCTGCTAGGGCTCACTTCTCTCCTGAGTCATCAAGGCCAGCCAAGGATTTGACATACGTAGGGTTGCCCCAGTTCAGCTGCTGCGCAGGGTTTTAATGGAGTCAGTGCACTGTAACGTAGCAGCACTTCTGCCAGGCTGGCGTCCTCTGCCAGCGTAGATTAAGTGAAAACAGTGAGCACAACAGTTGTAGGCAAGTCAGAAATAAATTGTATTCATAGGCTTTAAATATTTTATTATTTTTTTTCTGAGGCTAAGAGGGGCAGTAATTCAGTCTCCTATGTCTCTCCCACAACACAGACTTTCAGCCAGCTACTCCTACCCCTTTGAGGACAGATTTTAGACCTTAAAGAAAAATGCCAGCATTCATTGTTATCTACTTAGGGATGCAAAATAAAAATACCTATCTCCTCACCCATTAAATTAATCATTAGGGATTTTCTTTCATGTTCCTGTCTTGAACTGTAGGAGGAAGAGGAAAATGCTGAATTTTTTTTTTCTTTTCTTTTTTTTTTCCCCTTTCTTTTGAGGTGTTCACACATTAGAGCAAAACGAAAGCACTAATCAAGCCAACTTCCTTACTCTTCCTCCCCTCACACCCATTTATTCCACAGCCAGACCAGCATCAGCTGTTCGGAGAACAGAGGGGACAGGCAGCTCCAGAAAGGTGGTTTGTAGCCAGGGGAGTGTGGCAGTGGCCTCCTGGGCCCCTCCAGCAGGACATGGATGGGATGGAGGACAGCTGAGCCCTGGGCGGACTCATCGTGTGGGGCGTTTAAGCACGACAGTGCCCCAGCAGGGCTTTGCAGGTGGTCATCTGGCATCACCTTTGAGTTGCATACAGATATGATATCATGGCCGGGCAGTCCCCGCGCCATTTGATAAGAGACCCTGCTATAGCAAAGTAATGAAGGGTATTTTGAAGTCCTACGAGTTTACAATAAAAGTGCAAGTGTTGAAAGCATTGGGAAGCATACTCGGAAGAAAGTAAAAGTTTGACACTTTCAAAAAAGCGGGATTTAAAGTTTTAAAACTCGTGACAGAATCACAAATTCTCGAGGTCTACTTCTTTGTCTACCATTCTTGCTTTGGCCTCAGTCAATTACAGCCCACCCTTTTTTTAGATGTGGGGAGTAATTTCTAGAGCCCTTTTGTTATCAAAACAGTCTTATGCTTGGCACTTGCTTTCCCTCTGAAACATCTAATATTAGGATTCTTTGCTCATAAGATCAAGGTTACGCATTTTAAAGAGAGGAACAGAAAATAACAGAATAAATAATAGAGTATTGCGAATGAAATGAATTGTTGATTCTTTTTATATTCAAAGACCTGAGAGTGAAAACTTAATTTGTTTTGTAAGCCATTCTCTGCCACTGCAGCTACAGTCAATGACATTTAATTGAATAAGGTAGAATAATGAAAAAAACCAGAAAACCAGTTGATCAGAGAGGTGAATGAAGTTTTTCTGTTTTCTACATTAGGGAAACATGAAGTTGACAGTGGTGAAGAAAAACATCTTAAGGGAACAGATTTGTTAACATTAAAAGTTTAACTTCTAGAATGTTTTTAATCTTTAAAGAGCAAATGCTTGCTGCTGTTCAAGATTCAGTGACAAGATTTTTACAGTTTTCAACAAGGAAGTTGTACGATTTGTGAGTGGCAAAAGCAAGAATAGAGGGGTAAAAATATTTTGTAACCACACCACAGTAGGGAGCTAAGAAGTGAATTAGTTTTCTAAGCCTGGAAATATTAATAATCAAACATAACCAGTTTATTTGTGGGTAATTGGAATTTGTTTGTGTAAAGAATTCCCTGTAATCTGATAGTGAAACTAGCAATGCATGCATTTTTAAAATGAAACTGCATGCTCTTGGCTTAGGTTTATTATGTTTTACAATGTACCTTTACATTGAGGATGTTTTGTGTTTCTTAATAGTGAATTATAAAACGTCTCCTTAGCTGAGCGCAATTGCCCGCTCTCTGGTCAAAAGGTAAAAAATGAACTGGAAGTTTCCATGTTGATAAGAAAGCCTTAAGCCCAAGACCAGCATAGGTGTGGTAACGCAAAATGTATGTTGTTGCTGTCACAGGCTCTTAGCCAGGCCTGTTCTGAGCTGATCCTGCCTTTTTACTTCCCTGCTCTCTCCTTGCCCATCTTTTTCTTATTTCCCATTCTTCATCGCTCCAAACCTAAAGACGGCCAGATATGAAATGCTGCCAGTCAGGATTCCCAGGCTTCAAAGAGATCTCTCATCAGCAGAGACAGAGGCTCTTTTGTGTAGCTGTTGGAGAGTGGCTCTGGCTGCTTCTGCGCAGGCAGGGAACTCCGGCGCTTTTCTTCGCTCCAGCCTCTCAGTGCACCATCTGGATGTTGCAGGGATTTTTTCGTGTGTTTTCCCCAAGGCTGCAGATGAAGTAAGGCTGCAGTCAGTGCGATGGTCTGCAGGGAGATGTCATTCTACATGAATGAATGCAAAGAAACGGGCCTCTGCATTTCAGCACATTGGGCGAGGAACCCTCTCCCCAAAAGGTGCTCTTGGCCTTGTGTTTTGCCAGCTCAGAGTAGTCTTAAAACTACAGGAAACAAATGCTAAACTTGTGCTGGGAATTCATCACCAAATGGAGTCCACAGGTGCAGTAACAGAAAAACTGTGAAAAAGAAATAAAATAGAAGTGATACTGAAATCTTTAGTTTTATACCATCGTCATGAGGTTCTGAGGGTCAGGAAATACTGCTGTGCTTTCTGAGAGATGTCTGGGTTTTTACAGGAACTGTCAGCTTGATTTCACAACGCTTTGCTCTAATTTTCTGTGTCCTGCTCTGTGAAAATGTGAGTGCAAAGTTCTGCTATACCGACAGGTCAGGTTAATACCCACTTACCAAGGTGCAAAGAATGTGCCAAGCGCAAGAGCCAAGGAGTGGTGACCCTTCTCTTTTGAGCCGGTGATATGAAATGGGTGAGAAGGCAACATAAGAACAGCCACAGTGAGTCAAACCTCTGATCTGTTTGACTTAGTATTTTATCAGTTAAGGTGGCTAGCAGGGAATGCTTAGCAAGAATATAAAAAATAGTGTAAATACAGAAAGTGTCTTTCTGTAATACAGTCCACGAGCTGGGAGAGAGGGAAGAGAGTCACTGAACGAGGCTGTGGAAGTTCTCTTGCACCTCTTGCAGTGCAGAATCTTAAATTGCCTGTGATTTACTCTTACGCAGGAAGATAGTGTTTATCAATGGCTTTGCTCAAGGCAAAACTTGCATTTACTTTCTCTTTGCTTTCTGTCAGCTGAAGGTTAGCATCACTGTTCTCTGTGGCCCGAGGCTCCCCAAGGCAGGCGCAGCATCTTTCTGTGTGTCAGAAGCAGAGTGCCAGCTCTCCTTGGGGCTTTCACACACTCGCATTCACCGCTGCTTCTTCAACTTCACAGATCCAGAAGATCTTACCTCTGGTCAGTGGTTCACAGTATCCATGCCTCTCTAGATTATGTGGCTGGGGTTTTTGTTTTTGCTGTGAGCCTATGGGACTGGGACTGTAGGAGTGAATTTGATGGGTGAGACAGAAACAGCCTTCTGTGCTGACTTAGAAGACGAGTTCTGGTCACTAATAAAGCTGGGCATTCATTTTTGAGAAAGAAGGAGCAATCTGGAAATACACTTTTAGATGCTCTAAGAAAATGCTTCTGGAACATTTGACCATTGGAAAAATATCATACTGAGTCTAAATCAGTACAGCCTTTTTACACTTTGTGGCTAAAAGATTTTAAGGGCACACAAAGGCGCAACCAAAGGCAGAGCTGGGCAGTACAGCAAGGAGAGGGTTTTGCTGACAGTGCATTCTACAGTGGAGACAAGATGGGGCCGTGCTTTGCCCTTCACCAGGCAGCACTCTAGCATATTAACATCTTTTATTCAGCATTTAACAAGATCATTGCTGTGTCATGGCTGCATTTCTGGATGATGCCAGTCTGACACTACCTCAGGGAAGAAATGCTCTAAGTATAACACAAATGTACCTTACAATAATGGAAAATTCTTTTGCAAGCTGGAGAGTAATGCACTCTGAACAGAAGAGCTTCTCTGGTGGCCCCAAGGTGATATCTCCCAGAGCAGCCAGAAAGGTGAATGCATAACAGCAGCAATATTTTACAATAATTTACATGAAAAGAATCAGACTGACAGAACTGGAGGCTACAGTGAAAACAGATGAGATTTTTTCCTTAGCACTAGTGATAGTGAAATATTCTGTGTAAGAATTTTATTAAAACTACATGTTTTGGGGAGAAAAAAAATAATCTGGGTTTATCCTTTCCTTCTCTTTCCTTTTTCCTCCATTGCCAGTTGGAGGATTCTCCTCTTCTTTGAGAGGCTTTACACAAATGATAAAGTTGATTCATAAATAGCGGGTACAGAAGGCATATTAATTTTCCTTGTTATATATCTTACTGTCCAAAGTAACCGAGAGCTTTTCCCCATTGCTTTCACTGTGACAGATTTGTAGTTGGATGGATGCCAAAACCAGCTGACGTGTGTTACCTTTATAGTGTAAAAGGGCCGAGGACCACTTTGAAAGGCGGCTAAGGTCACAACATTCAATGTGTTGTTCAGCAGCACCTTGGAGCCAAGGAGTCTCTCACTCTGTGACTCAGCTCCTCCCAGGTATGCGCCTTGGCTGTGTCCCAGCTCTGCAGCAAGACCTGGGCATGCACCAGCTCCAGCCAGATGCGCCGGCTTATGCATGGGGTGCAACCATGGGGGCAGAGGCTGTGAGGGTGCCAAGGCATGTCACATGCTGTCTGGACAACTAGAGAGCCCGTTGGAGGGTGGGGATGTGAGGAAGAGAGGTACTGCAGGGTGCAGGTTAGATATAGCCTCACATTGTCTACAGTCTAAGCATTACTGTATGACAAAGTCTGAGACTGGTATCAGAGTCTCCTAAAGGTACTCCTCCCTCCACCTTTTTTTCTCTCAAAAATTATAGAAGGGTTATTAACTAACAGTGGACATTGCCAGGGAAGGGAATTTCAAATACTGACAAGATCCCTATTACCCAGACCAGTGTGGCCCAGCAGAGCTGGCTGGGAGCACCCCTCCGTGGGTGCCATTGCAAGGAGAAGAGGAAGAGCTGTTGGATGCCAGCAGCCAGTAACCTCTTCTGCATTTGCAAATGGCCAGGGACAAAGCAACAAAACCCACTTGCTCCTTTTGCCTTCATATTGAGGGGATGGATCGGGAGGCTGCGGGCGTGTAATATCTGATGCATGTGGTTCTCGCCACAGAGGAGCCAAGAGTTATTACCGTTCCGGTGGCCTGGGGCAGCAGTGGGATATTCTGGGAACCAGCTGCAATGGCTACTGTGGTTGAGCTATTTGGACTTTAGAGTAGTGAGGTTTCCTTGATGCCCAGTGTTTTAATCCAGATTTGCAGGTCTTTCTTGCACTGACCCATAGATCTCTATCAAAACTAATGCAATCCCTTCTGCTCTCAGTGCAAAACAGTAGTTTGATAATCTCCTCTGCAGTGTTGCTGTTTATTACAGGCCCTGACCTAGCAATGCTGATGCCTTTTATATTTACCCAGGTTTTGCACACTTGAATGGTAATGCAAACTCAGGCAAAGAGATATAAACCACTGAGCCTCTTGTATTTTTTTCCAAACGTCACATGTCATCTTGCTGTCTGCTTTTGCTCTGATTTGTGGGACTCCTTGTGCTGTGAACATGGCCTTGGAGATTTTTGCCTCAGGTCTCTTGTGGTATTTTTGATTCCTCATTGTGTTCACAATGACAGAGCCCCTTTCAAGATTCAGGCTGAACTGGTGATTTTTTTGCTTCTAATATTCCGGTTGCTTTGTAAAGGCTGACTTCAGGGGCTCGCCATGGTCTAGCTAGGCGAGTGCTTGTCCTCTGTTCCTAGGCGTGATTAACAGGGTGCCCTCGTGGCTCAGCCACAAAACTGCATCATCAGATCCAAGTCTGACAGAAATACTTTGCTAGCTTATGTGATAAAAAGCTCATCTCCGCAGACTCGGAGGAGCTCAGGGGCACGGTGGCAGGTGGAAGAACCCCATAACCCAGTCAGGGAAAGGGACAGGGTCCCTCCCAGGGCTGTCCCAGCGGTGCCATCAGCCCCATCTGCCGGGGGTGACACCCAGCACCAGTGATGGCTGCTCTCCAGAGCACCTTTTGGACTGAGGGGGGCACTGCCTGGGGGTATGGGGCACATTACAGGATGCAGGGGAAGAGTATTTTGGGATTGCACAAGATTTATTGTGGGACGTTTAGGGGAGCAACCAAAGACAGGGAAAGAGAGGGATCAAGGCAGTTTGAGAAGGAAGAAATGTGGGAAAAATAGAGTCAGGGCTGGTTGTAAGTAAACAGGCTGATGGTTAGTAGTCTTATCTGGCCATGCCCTGCACCTGACCAGCGCAGTCTGTCCTATCTTCTTATTAACTCCATTTCTAACTATTTTCCTGTGTGAAGGGACTGTCTTCTATGTGCATGTGTGTTGGGAGGTCTACGTGCCAGCAGCTGGAGTCGGGCCATGGTCAAGGGGACCACATGACTGTGGTGCCAGCAACCACGCTGAGTGAGAGTGCATATGGTAGCATGCGATAGCTAGCAAATATCAGACCAGACTAGCCAGCAAGTCAGATAACTGTCTTGGGAGCCAGATTTCAAAGCAGCCAGAAGATATCTGTGTCGCTGTGTGTGAGACCACCAGAGGAGCTGGCTACCATGGGGACCAGGAGGTCCCGGGCAAGTGCCGGAGAGACTGTGGTGTCTGGAGCTGACTGAGAGGTGTGCGTTGGTGTGTGCAAGAGTTGCTCTGCACTGGGGCTGTGGCCTCGGGTCTTGCATGCCCCGGTGCCAGCAACTGGGGAGACTGGGATCCGTGGACAGCCACTGGGCAGACCGAGTGTCTGGGCTGGACAGCTGCTGCAGGGGTCCACTGTGTACGTATGCGCATACATATTCCTATTAACAGACCTTCATATTCCTGTTAACAGACCTTCATCCTGGTTGGCCAGGGAGAGGAAGAGGGTGAGGCTGCTGTTTACACTCGTGTGAGTGCTGAGCGTGCCTGTCTCTACCGGTCTGTGCGGCTGGCTACGTGTGTGTGTGGTTGTGGTGTTTGTGTGCGTGCCTGCTGGCCTCACCGGGCCTGGGGACGTGCAAGGGGCAGCCGTGCCTTTCTTTGGCTGCCGGATTCAGCAGCTGCCGAACAGCCTCTTTTTTTCCGCCTTCTTTTAAATGTTGTTCTCTCCTGGGGTACAGAACTCAACTTGCTGCAATATAGTTTCATAACTAACCTTCTCTTGTTAACCCAAATCTGTTAAAAACTTACTTTGACAGGCAGTGCTGTAATCAAAAAGTTGCTTTCTGAGTCTGTCTGACTCCTCCCCGTTTTGCAGGCACCTGCTGCTAGCAGATAAAACATGAAGCCTTCCTTTGAGACTTATTCCAATGTCCACACCGTTTCAGTGTTTCAGCTGGCTTCCCAACATTTTCATAGCCCATTTGGTCCTAGGAAGAGGTGGTGATCAGCTGTCAGACCGTAAGAGTGAGAGGGAGACCTGATGCACACACACCTACAAGCATTGCTTAACTTCTGCGTGAGACAGAACGCGTTTCTAACTGGCTTACATTAAAGCTGCTTAAGAATGTAGCTCCTCAAAACCTGCCTTTTTTTTGCCTACTAGCTTTTCTAGGTGGAGCAGGTCCAGGATAAAACACATAATTAAAACTTGTCATGCATCAATCACTTCAGGGCAAGCAATCCAGATATGTATTTTGATTTTACTAGCGGGTAAGTGGGTAAGTTTGGTATTTCCTGTGCCATAATTCAAATTTATGGCAACAGACTAATTTATATGCCAGATCCTGTACAGGGAGCAGTCAATTTGGTGCCACAGCTTTACTTGAAGATGATTCATATCAGACATAAACATAACACATTATCACATCAGATGATGTCTGATATCTGTTCTTGGAAATGAACAAGAGTGATGAGATAAGGACTGTAACAGAACATCACAGATTTCAGGAAATTAACTCTTTTGCACTGGAAGCCAAAAACCAAGCCTAAAGACTGGGTTTATTTTGGCCTATATATTTTTTTTCCCCAAAGATCTCTCAGGAAATTATTCTTATACTGTTTCACATTTAATGTGATTTTTTTGAAGCAATATCCTGTGGTATTGACCTGTCATACCTGAATGGAAAAACTAAAAAGACTTAACTGCAGAAATATTTTATCTAAGAAAGGTACATGGTAGGTGGATACCATAAAACCAGCCAGGTGCAGTGTGGGAGTTAAAATACAGCCAGACCTGAAAACAGATCTATAGCATTGCTGAGTTAAAAACAAAACCATACATAACCTTGATTCAACAGAACTGACTCATCTCGAGGCAGACACAGGTTATGCAAACAATCCCAGCTGACATAATTTCTGAAACTGAACAGATTCTATCCAACTCGTGATAAGGGAGCACCGAAAGAGGGAAGTTATTTTGATTTATTTTAACTAATAGCTGAAGCACTGCTATTCATATAGGAGTTCATCCTCACCAGAGTGTGTTCTCACCTTGGTACACGCACAGAATCTCTTTTGGAAGAACATTGTTAGCATTTCATTTTTCTGTTAAGCACGTGAAGCTGCCTTTGTTACTCCACACTACGCAAACTTTTTATGGAAGACCAAATTATTAATTATGTCATGGGTTTTCTATGTTATTGTTCACAAAGTTGTTCCGTAAGAAG
Organism: Sagittarius serpentarius; assembly: GCA_034782735.1. NCBI lineage: Eukaryota > Metazoa > Chordata > Aves > Accipitriformes > Sagittariidae > Sagittarius > Sagittarius serpentarius. The sequence continues at coordinate 12,439,904 of JAVKLA010000073.1, read as the reverse complement.
GGGCCAAATTCAGCTTAAGGTTATCTGTAGTCTTTCCGTATTTCCAAGCACTTGACTTTGCTGTATTTATCATCCTTTGATGTGATTGGGTCTGTGTGGAAGTGACAGGCAGCACTGGGTTCCAGCAGGTATCCTTTCTCAGGCTGCATCCAAGACAACTCCAACTATGTCCAAACTAACTTTCACTATACAATATACAGCTGTGTCCAACTCAACTGTAACATCAAAGTGTAGCACTAAGAAAGTGATTCTTATAATTGAGAGAAAGCTGTTATCAAGGTTGATACGACAGCACTCTATTGTGTGAATTATTTGTTAGATGTGCACCACAGAAAAGAACCCTTTCCACAGCAAGAAGAGTCAAAAGTGGTTAAAAATTTTGTGACTGATTCATTTTCACAGAAAGAGTGGGAACCTAGAGAAGATTACACTGCTTATGGTATTCCTTCTGACCTTCTGCGAAGTAGAACCTGCCTTGTTAGAATGACACTTTCATTATTTGCTGTTAGATTATCCCAGCCAAATCTTCATTTTTTTCCTCTGCAACTGTGAGCCACGCAACAGAAGTGACAATCAAAGCAGAAGTTCAAATTACTCTCCAGACTTTCCATGCTAGCTTGTTTGTCTCAGAATTTATAGTACAAAATTAAACCCACCCCTGGAAATTGTCCCCTTTTTTTTTAGGTATTTTAAAAACATCATTGAATCTTCTGTTTAGAAAGTGGATGTCATCCACAGACTAGCAGGACAAACTCCGGTGCAGGATGCGAGCTCAGTCTCTAGTCCTCCTTCAGTGCTCTCACAAAGTATGCTGGCTTGTGTTTAAAGGGATAAAATGGAGTTTTGTCTGAGTAAAGACTTCATCTGAGTGAAGACTTCAATTGAGGACTTCAGTGCTACAATTGGAAGCATCTGTTCCGATGTAAAGCTAACATGATTATTGAAGCAACCTTTGATGACCAAAATTCGCAAGGCTGAAATGAAATTAGTCTTAAACAAATTTGGTTTGCTGCTCAGGGTATAGCTGAGCAATCAGATTTCAAATGATTGGTCTAAACCTTTATTCAGCTTGAAAAATTGGGGGGATTTAAAGGCTAACAGCTTTAAACTAAATCACTGGAAGTTTACATTATTGATCGTTACAGATGAACTGGGTAGTTACAAAAGATTTTTTTTGTACCTGAAGTTGTGCTCAATACTATCCACAGCTTCTGAAGCTCAGGGTTATGGGTGTTTTGAGTTCCTATATTATATAGGTTATTACTGTAAAAGTTAGGGACTGTTGTTTTCAGAATTAGCAGGAATAATCAGGTTAGTCTGCTCAGTACTACCCCTTGAACAATATGCATTGTATTTCTGTCACAAAATATCAAAATACATTTTTAAACATTTTTATAACATTACCAATATTTGAGAGAACGAAAAAATATTTTAATATTAAGATTTTTTTATTGTGGTGATGTTAAAAATCCTTTATTAGATTGGTCCTTACTGCATCAGCTCTGGGGTCATCTAGTAAAGCAAGGAGGGAAAGCAGTCCAAAAATATGCAAAGGGACAAGTGTATTAAGAACAGACACCCCCGCAAAGAAGCACACATGTACAAGTGTTGGTTTGTATTGCTCTGGTGAGATCTAAGATCTCTCCCCTTACTCCTCACTCACCCTGAGGAGTGGAAAGTGCAGCTTTCTTCAGGGTGATCACAGCATGCAGCATTTCATTGCCAGTAGTTACTGTGGAAGACTGAAGAAAATGGATGTAATATGCTCGTCGTGAGATACGTCACTAAAGCTGGGCAGTGTATGCTAAAGTGTTTTGACAATGAGTTTCAGGTGAAACAGAAACCAGTCTGTACCATGAGAGATGTCTGTGGTTCATATGATGAAAATAATACTCTCTTTTGGAAAAAAAATTAGCGCTAATGCCAGTGAAGACAACAGAGGAATTCAGGATTGTGGCTTGAGAATACTGTGCACAGTGACTTCCTGGCGGAAGATTTCAGATGTGTGGACAGAGCCAGTGATTCTTGCAGATGGGATTGCACTGAAGCTTTTTTCATCTCCCTAAAATCCTTCTGCAGTCAGGTGTCTCCAGATACTTGTCAGAAGATCTCAAGTGGTTTTCTCCCTGGCTTATGTTTAAAAATTATGATTTGGGGTCTATTTTTACTTCCTTTTTTTTATTTTAACATACAGGTCCTGAAGGAAGTTCAGTCTGTTGTCTCAGAAGTAGTGTCTCACTAAATAGCCAGCCAGGGTACACATGGTGCCCACTATCACGTGTTTTACGTGTTTGCAGCATTTAAATGTTTGTTTGCTCAGTCTCTGCCCTGAAGATATTTCCTGCCAAAATCAGGACTGTCTCACTCAAACTGGGATGGGTGGTGACACTAGATTAATGACTATGTAAAATTTGATTCATTTCTTATTATACTGTATGTCAGATTAGATGAGTGAGTGTATTATCCCCACAATTCTGTGAATTGTTTTAATAATAAAGAATAATATTGTTGGTAACACTGTGAGACAGGATCTGGAAAATAGAATAGTTTCTGTATAACTGAGTGCACATTACCAGTCCCAGCCAACAGAGGATGTAAATCTGTTGCATACCCACTGCACAGCCCTGGCATTTATCCTTGAAGGAGTCCAGTTCCATTTGAGGTTGCATATATATATATATAGATACACATACGCATATATATAGAGTCCATCCTGAATCCAGACACTAGTCCCGATGAGCGTGCTAGTGTTTCCACACTTGGCTGTACCTGGGCAAACGTCTGAGCGGGCGGGCTTAGCTGAAACCAGTGCAAGTCTTTGCTGGTCTTCTGCTATGGCTGGAGCCTGAGTATACGAGTACTCTTCCTCTACTGCATTGCAGGTCCAAGCCGTGGTTTATGCTGCACTGTGGGAGCAGACCTAGGGTGCTCGTGTACCTCAGCTCCTAGCAAGAGGTGTTCACCGTCACGGTGCTTTTCAGACCACTGTAGCGGGTGGCCGTGCTGGGCGGGCCCCTCTCCTGTCTGCCCTTGGGAGGAAGCTCAGCGCCTGCGTTGCACAGGAGTTTGCAGGGCACAGAGGTGGGAGCAGGAGCTGCCGGCGCGTGGCTCGGGAGGTGAACGGTCTGAGTGGTCCAGAGGTCAGGGCTCAGCCTGACTAGCCCAGGCACAAGCCTATCTTAACCGGTAAACCGTTACCTCCACTGTCACATTTATTTATATTTGGGCAAATTCTGCCAAGCGTTCTCAACCGGCATTTTGTACTTGCCTCTGGGAAGATGTTGAAAGCTTTCAGCTCCCATTAAACTCATGCTTTGCATAGGTATGGGTAAACCTTTAGTGCACTTTTCACTTCCCCAGGCTCAGGACAACAGGGAATAAATTTTCTTTGGTCTGCAAAAGTATGGTGGTTTCTTACGCGGTGTCTGGGGTTTGGGACCTGGGCATGCTCCACGGCTTGCAGATGTGGGTGAGTGCACCAGCCTTCCTGCTCCGCACATTGGTTTCCTTGAGGAAGGAACCCGGATGCAGCGGCCAGACCCAGGCATCACACCTGTGGCAACAGGGATCGAGACTGCAAAGGACATGACGGTGCATGCCTGCCCTACAATCCTAGGGACCGTTCTGGCAGGTTACAACTGACTGGCACATTTGCTGTACTTTCCAGCCCTGCCTTTGTCCCCACCTGTGACCAACATGCTGTTCCCAAGCCCTGGAGTTGCTTACAGGTTCGCTGTTTAACCTCCTTTAATGCAGATTTCTGCAACAAGCATTGGAAATCATACGCAGTCTTCACATCTGGTATCTCCAGTGATTCCCCCTGTGATCACTGGCTTGGAGGAACAAGCCCAAATTTGCAGAATTTGTGTAGCTGTGCTCTGCTATAGCCTAGCATAAATTTCTCTTTGCCCATCAATGAACATATTTGGACATGGAAGTATTAAATCTGTGAGAGAAAAAACTTTGGAGAAGGCTGTTTGTGTCTTTTGCATTAATCATCATTATCACTCACATCATTAAAAATGTTTCAGAAAAATCTATGTTAGGTAACATCGTATGTGGTTAAGATATAAATTCCTTAGTTTTGAGTACAAATAAAGAACAATGTATGTACAAAAGTATTATGCTGCTAGTCATGATTTAATAACCTGTTTTATCACTGTTAAATATTAGTGAGACATTGAACAAAACAAAATGTTTTTTCTTTAACTGCAGTCTCTTGTTATTCCAGCAAGTAATTAAGCACAGAAGAGAGAACTTCATAATATTAAGTGCTCTTGAAGGAGACTCTTTGCATATGTGAAAAGCAGAGCAGAGTATAACACCAGTCTGGATTATTTTGATGAAAAGACCCACAAGTTGCCAACGCAGTGATAAATATTGTGTGATATTGAACTGGTTATTTGTCTTTTCCTTTTTTTTTCTTTTCACCTCTTCATTTCATTTGGACTACTATCCTGCTTAACTGGCATTTGGAATTAAACCAGAAAAGGAGAAAATCTACAAAGAAGAGAAAAAATTACCGTTCAGTTGAAAATTTCCATCTGCTTCTAAAATTCTAAAAAAACCCCACCCAACAACATAGGTGTAAATAGCGTTAGAAACCTCATCAACTAGATTTGAAAAAACACTGGTAGATATGAAGTTCCCATTTAAACAAAAATATCTCTCCATACAAAACTGAGGCAAAGTATTCATTTGCCTAGCCTGATAAATGCCGAGGAAGTATGTGTGGCACCTCTCTGAGGAACAACTCCCATTGGAAACCCGCCTTCCACACGCTGGGGACACTGTCGCAGCTCCCTCTGGGGAGATGCACCTTTCCTGTATGGCCCATCAGGGCAGAAGAAAAGCTGCCCCTCTGAAGGGGAGCTGGTAATTTCAAATCCTACGTCCTACTGCCTGGGGCTAAGAGAGTTGTTCCCTCCATAAAGAGAAATTCCATGTGCTGAGTTTCTATTTCCTCTTCTCAGTAGCAATGCTGCTTGTTGGTGCTCCCTGCTTCCTCAGTTTACTCTTTGCTCTACAATACAGTATAAAATGGGAACCTAGCCAAAACTGATAGTCGTACTTGACTAGAAAGAATTTAACACCCAATGGTTGCAGATTCTAGGCCTTTTCCTCTCTTACGAGAGACAAACCAGTTTGTGTGCTACAGATTTATACTGTTATCTTCCATGTCTATGGATGACATCAAGATAAAATTTTTTAGTTGTGTGAGACATAAGGAACCTAATTCTCAGCTTGAAATCTTTTTCAGAGGTGATGCTAGGGGATAATTTGGGTTTCTTTTCTGATTTTTGTAATACAGTTCCTCCTTTCTCCTGACGTAGTCCCCTGCTTTTCTGCTTGTCCAGCTGATCTGAATGATGATCTGTCTTACAGATTTCTGTTGAAGTTGCTAGTAAAATAGGAAGTGATCTTGCGTAGGCTTTATTTTGTAGCTTCCTACTTGTGCCTTTTAATTTTTGACCCGTTAAAATTTCCTGGAGTACGCTGCCTTCTGCAAGTAGATACATTATCTAGTCCAACCACACAGTGCTTTCATAAGAAATGCTTTAAAGCTGTTTGTGCAACATCCTTGCATATTATCGTTCAAATATCTTGTCTTTTGATGTGCATAGTAAGTTAGAAGATGCTGAGTAAATAATTTCAGCTCTTTGAAGTGCTCAACTTATTTCCATTCTGCAGCTGGAAATCACCAGAGCATAACAAACAAGCACTTCAATTACAGCGTAACCCTACTTAAAATACAAATTTGTATGAGCAAGAACTGTATTATCCTGCACATTCTTGGTGCAATTGAGATCATGGAGTGCTCTCGCGGTGCTAGCAGTGATGTGCTGGTTAGATACGTGATGTGTTATGCAGAAAATACACCCATGCCCACAGTCCCACCCCCACATTCCTTTATATTTTAAAATAATGTCATCTTGAGCAAAGAAAGCAAAATTCGGCAGCACATTTCTAAGGTAAGTAAAAGCCTTTAGCTCAATCCTAGCAACATTATTAATCCTGGAATTATGTTTTACATGTATTTTCTAGTTGTAAGTTGTAATAGGTGAATCTTCCTTGCATTTACAGTGCTGTAAGACCATTGTTTTAGAGGTCTCTGCATGCTTGTTATGGCTTAAGAAGAAGTTATCTAGGAGTAACCATGTGACAGTACCCTGATCTGGCTCCCTTCATTGTCCGTGCAAGGATTTTCATTGCCTTTGCTGGAAGCTGGATCATACTGCCAGTGCCATGGTCCTTTGACCTGAGAGGCTCACTTAAGAGCTCTTCAATTACTTTTCTGGAAGCCTTCAAACCATTGAGGCTAAGACTTTGCCAGATGTTTGAAACTGAACAAAATGCCTAGCATCAAACACCTAGTAGCATCGTTAATCACTGGTGCAAAAAAAAAAAGAGAGACCAGAGACACAGTGCCAAGTCCTTGTTTGGCTCCATCAGGTATTTATGTAACGGATGTGCATAGTGCCTTATCAAAGCACAGAACTCACATTTCCTTCAACGTACAGACATACAATGCTTCAAGCACTAAGAAAAAAATAACAGCATGAGTCCTTTTAAGTGCCAAATGATGCGCTTTTTTTTTTTTTTCTTCCCTTTCACTAGAAATTCTGAATTACATTACAGGCTGTTCCTATTATATGGTGAACAGATCTGCTCAGTCCACAAAAGCGCTTCTGCATCTAGGATCTCTCCTTTGTGATAACTGCCATGATACCACAGTTTGCTTCTGCAGCAGCAGGAAATGATATTCAAATTTTGCCTTTCTGCTTAGCCCACATAGATATTTAGCCAGAGATAATAAGAAAGTACTTTGCAATTATGCTAGCTGAGAGTCTATTATCCCTTCAAATCCATGGTCTGCACAGAAGGAAAAGCTGAAAGTACTATTTCAGTCATTTAGGGTATATGTTTCTCTGGCACACTCATAATCTGACCAAAGCCATTATTTGGAAGTCAGTTGCACTCAATCATTTTGCCTGTTAATGAGGAGTTACTGAATCCTCCAAGCATTAATCCCATTTAGGAAAACACAAAGGCAATCTGTACCTTGTACCAAGCAATTATGATTGCACTGAGCTTGAGGAATTCAGTTATTTGTTGGAGGTTATTTTTCCCACAACAGACCCTCTAAATAGAATTACCAAGCCTTTCAAATGTTAATTTGTTAAGAAAAATATAATGGCTAATAAAGACAATTAGGTTTGTATTGTAAATACTGGACTGCAGGACTAAAACTGCCATGGCTTGAGAAGAAAGCGTGGCAGGACTTTATGGAACTGCTAAGGCTGGAAACTATCTTCCTGACAGAATAAAGAACATATGGATATTAACATTGGTCACAAAAATATTTTTCATGCAAGGCAAATGTAACACAGGGCCAAGGAAAGTGAGGCCTGATCTACTTTTTCATAAAAATGGGGGTTATTCATGGAGTACTGAAGATCTGAGACTGCAAATGAAAAAAGCATCAGTAATATGGTACTGTTGGAAAAAAGCATAAGTAATTTAGAGATAAGAGCACCATATATATAAATGATTGGAACTTGTAACTCTTTATGTTGTGCTGTTTGTGCCTTGGCAAGAACACTTTGTTTGTTACTGGCCCTAGGCTTCATGAAATAGGTGGACAGCTTAGATGTAGCCCGGAGAAGAGCAGTACAAGTAAGTTTGGAAAACAAGAAGTTTGAGGAGTAGTCTGGAAAAAAGAAGACTAAGATGCAGTGGTGGATAGCATAGGACATAGTGTTTGATACATAAAAGGTGCTGTGAGGAAGATCAGTTATCCTTTTCTACTATGATAGAACAAAAAAATCCAATCACATTTTTAGCTAAAAAGATACTTGTCATAGATCTTTTTTTTTTAAGTCCTTGTTATAAAAGTAGTGAAGAGTGAAACAGGTAACCAAAGAATATTGGGAAACCTCCTTCACTGGGTTTTTTTATAAAGTCACCGGAGATAGATTTGTAAGGATGACCTTGGTAATTACTTGTCTATGTCCAGAAAAAAATTATATGGTCAGTTGAAGGATATTCTAGGTCTACTTGCAGATCGCTTGGGAGAATTTCTTTTAAATTACTGTTTCCTCATCTCTGATTACTACAAGAAAATCCTAGGCTGAATTTTCATTATTTTATTGAAGTGATCCCTTGTAGTTACTCGCTCTATAACAAGCAATTTGTTCCCCAAGACAAATGCTTATAAAGAACCTAAACAAAACAGAGAAAGCCTTGAAACCATTTATGAACAAATTCAGCTGTATGTCTATGTCTCATTTTAGGAGCTCAGTGTCTCAGGTGGTATGGAAAACCACAAGTGATTTTTTTTTTTCCATCAGCACCTGGATAGATATTTATAACACATGAAAATGTCAGGGCAATTATTTATTCTTCAGTTGCTAGCTAAATTATTGCAATGCCTTTTGCATAAGTCTGTCCATACAGGTCATTCAGAAACTTTAGCTGGTGAAGCACACTCTTCTGTGTTTGGTCACAAATGTCAAATAGTGTTCTCTATCCTTCCCCCACCTTCCCCTGATCCTTCCGTTATTATTTACCATGCAATCTGATAATGCTGGCTTTACTCTGTTAAGTATACACTTTTAGGTCCTCATCTAGTTCAAATATTTTGGTTTTCCATGCATTTCTGGTGCAACTGTGGTGCTGAAATTTTCAGCCATCAGATTTAAGTAGCCAGATTTGACAGAGGCTACGCTTATTTGCACCAAAAAGTTAAAAAAAAAAAAAAAAAGAAAAGCGCACAGTTTTCAGGTCTGAGTTCAGGGATGTCGAAATATGTTTTGGGAGGGAAAAACTGACAGATTTTCTTCCTCCTTTTAAAAAAAAAGAAAGAAGTGATTGTAGATTTTGATTTATTCCCTTTTAATATTTTTCATTCAGAAGGCAAACCCGGTTTATGTAATTGTGGGGTAGAGGTAAAATATAATATAGAGTATATAAATCATGGAGTCCTTGATGTCTGCAAGTTTACACTCATATTCATAACTTGCCTAGCCACAGCTATGTTGCTAGCGAAGCTGCTAACTTGTCCTCAGAGCGTGCAAAACTGGACAGAAGATTTCCAGCGCTCAGTGCTTCTGTTTCATCCAGAAAAACTGTGAGAAAAGCTCTCTGCTGTTTCAACACTTCCTCTTTCAACTTCACTTGGAACTGAGGAGTACAGGGAAGTGAGTGAACGAAAAGTTAGTGAGAGAAGGGCTCTGTTACAGCTGGAGAGAGCAGGAGAAAGGGAAAGGCGCTTGAGGGGAAAACAGTGCGGCCTGTGGTAAGGAATGGATGGGTACACAAGGTGCCTCGGTCTCTCCCGTGGCTTTAAAGGAACATTGGCTCAATGCTTGTCCTTCAGGCAGGCATTTCAAGTTGAGGTGAACCCCATCCCTTCTGGCCATCCTTACTCCCTGCAACACCCCTAAGTGAGGCCCTTTCGGGATGCAGAGATCAGGAAAGAATCGTTGAAAACTATAAAAGCATGAAGCCTGCCCTGTAATCTTATTTGTCTTCACTATTGGTTTGTGTTAGCAGAAGAAACGCCAGGCTCACTAGACTCCTCAAGCAAAAACCACAAGCACATGCTGTGAAAATTCAAGCCAAATGTGAAAGGCGCTCTACAAATTAACCAGATCTAAATCACCTCTCCTTTTTTTTTTTTGTCCCCACAGCGATCTCAGATATTTTTGAGGCTCTTTAGCCTTTTCCAAGGCCAGATATATATATGTAGACAAAGCAGAAATACTGCCAATATAGCACGTACTTATTTCAAACATGGATGACAGAAGAGCAGCTCTCCCCAGGCTGTGTCAGTCTTCAAAATGCTCTTCCTGAGCACGAGCACAGGAAGAGATGAAAAGGGCTACACATGTGCCATGAGACCGCTTTCATGACAAGCAAACTGAGAACAGCAATTGTTGGATGCAGGTGTCCTTGTCCTTAGCAGGAAGCTGCGCAGGGAGTGCTGAGCTGTGCCTGACGTGTGAGTCCCCACGTACCAAGGGAGCTCTGACCCCTCAGTGGAGCCGGTTATTTCCAATTACTGCTCCATGTAGCTCACATGCGCTACCCTCCCTCCCCGTTTTTTCCAAATTTGCTGCTCTCACAGGTGTGGTGTCTGCTTACACAACCCGCTCTGACTCCCAAGGACATGAGCAAGGTCCACTTTCTCCACCCTCTGTCTCGTGGATGGGTACCAGCTCTAAGTGTTAGCGAGGCCCCGTCCTGTTGTCCGGGTCCTTGCTGATAATCCCAGGCAGTGGAGAAGGAGCAGACCTTTCTTAGGGTAGGTTATTTTGTCTCAGCTGTGCTTACCTGTATGGCTTCGTTCTCATCTCTGGGAAGAACACCTGAGCTTAATGAATACAAGTCCAGCATGAGGAAGGAAATGACTTGGGTCTTTTTATTTCTCTAAGAGCAGAGCTGACCCCACAGGCATTACTCAGGTTGAGTATGGGTAGCAGATCTGAATTCTGTAAAACTGGAATTCACTGCAATGAACCAGCTACCAACAATCATTTTTACTCTCCTTCCCTGTCTATATTCTAAGGCAGATCGTTGTGTTGCTTGTGTCCAGGTTTTACTCATTAAATAATGTGTTAGCAGTGTTGCTGTCACTTGTTCTCTCTGATAAAATATTTTTATTATAGATCATACGCAAATGTTGTGGAACAGGGACATGAAATGCATGTATGTAAGTCTGCGTGCTTGTAAGAGTGCTTTTACAGATATAAGGTCATTTGCTATCCCTGAAGCAGTTTTTTCCCTAGTGCCTAACCTTGTTGTCTAAGGCAAATAGAATTAGCTTTGTAACAGTACAGTACATTATCTATTAACATAGTACATAGTCTGGAAGAAAGTCTACCAGCCTACTTCCATCCCACCACAGCTGATGCATTCAGCAACCTGACTTGATTCAGACGTAATTTTTTACATTATTGACAAAAAAAATTTCCAGCTTTGGGAGTAGGCATTTGGCTCAGGATGCTGCTATGCCTCTGTTGCTATGCACAGAATATGGAGGCTCACAAGTAGGTACTAGGCACTGTTAGCTGGGTTCTAATCAGCTAAAAATGTAATTCAAACAGTACTGCCTTTGACAGAGAAGTTGAGGTGGAAATTTGTCCTTCAGTGTTCAAGAAGATGTTCTCTTCTATTTGGCCTGTTCGTGCTTCTACTTCATTGCAAAAGATGTTTTCAGCTGCTAGGATTTGTTAGCACTTTTATGATAAAATACTAATGTGCAACAAGTTACAGAGGTATGATTCACCTGTTGCTTGTTGCAAGGCGATGTCCAATGCCACCCATTAGGCTTACTGACAAAGAGGCTCTCCTAGTGTCACTGAGGTTGATGAGGAGACCACCAGCAGCTGTGTCTGTTGTCAAAGAGACCTCAGACCGTTCTCTGGCTCTGAAGCTGAGTAACATGGGCCAGCTTGTGCTCGTGTCACAGTGGCTTCCCCACGCAGCAGGAAGGGCAACCTCACCCAAACCGCCAGCAGGACACGTCCCGTGGCACACGGGGTCCCTGGGCTGGGAGCTGTGCCTGCGCCTGCGCCTCGCCAGCAAGAGCTAGTGCGGCCTGGAGTTGTGGGAAGGGGGAACCCCTATGCGAAGGGTTGTATGGTTTGGGTGGCCCCGGGCTAGACCTTAGAATCAGAGGGTGGGTTGGAAGGGACCTTTAAAAGTCATCTAGTCCAACCCCCCTGCAAAGAGCAGGGACATCTTCAACTACATCAGGTTGCTCAGAGGCCCCATCCAACCTGGCCTTGAATGTTTCCAGGGATGGGGCATCTGCAAACCTTGACTTTGTGCTCTGGACCTTTTTTAACTAATGAGGACATAGCTGGTGAGAGCTGCATCACACCCAAACGTTCGAGTAGTTTCCCAGAGAAATGCAAAGCATGTGATAAACATTTCTGTTCGAGTACTAAGTTGACAGAATTACACCTATCCAACAGTACCAAAATGTCACTCTTATTTCTGCTGGCCTCCAGAAACGACATAGCACTGGGCTGGGAATTAATATCTGTTCTTTCATTAAAATAATGCAAAAACAAAATTTGAAAATACTGAGCTTGCACAACTGTTAAAAAAGCATAGTTTGCAAGTTTTTTTAAAAACAGGAATGTAAAACCTTTTAAATAGATAACCACACTAACTAAAGATACATGTTTTAAATTCAAGTTTATTAATTTTCAGGGCTGGCACTTCAAATTTAATTTCAAAATCAAGTAACTCTGTATGGAACCAGTTCAGAAAAAATAATAAAAAAAGAAATGTCAGAGAAGATGCAAGCTATGAGAACAAGCTGGACAGCAGAGTTGAGAGGTTATAACAGAAAATGGTTGTATCAGAAGAAACCAGTTGAGGCAGTGATTGGATGGTCTGAATTTTAAGAAACTAGAGCAAGTATAAAGTGAGACAAGGCCTTTCAAATTCTGCATGACCTCAGATGTTAGTGCAGAAGCGTCTTTGTCATGTCACTGGAGTCACAGGAGCTGCGGTCTCAGATGATGGAATCGATAATTATATTTTGGCCAGGAAGCTATACTTTTTAATGACTTTACAGTTCCTCTCATACCAATTTTTTTAAAAAACTATTCACACTTATTATGGAAGTGATTGAGGACAATCAGGAGCAGGGCCAGGCTGTGGCAGCCACCCTGCCAAGAGAGAGTTTATAGAAAGTTACCCGAGAAAAAAATAGCACCAAGAGCCATCCTCACCGCCCATGTGATGATGAGAAGCAGCGGGTGCCCACGCTCCCTAAGCAGGGAGCAGGGATGTCCCCTCATTAGCACAGTGATTAATAAGGCCTGCGCAGCCAACGCTGTGCCTAGAAGAGTCCATGAGCACGGCGCGCAGAGGCCGATGAGAAACCATGAGAAGAATGAGTCGTGAACCCTTTCTTCTTGCCTGCCTCCCCCTTACTCCTGGCTGGAGGGAGGAGGGCTTTTCCAGTTGTGATCCATAACCTGAGCTTTCTCTCAAACACAAGGGCCTTAAGTTGCTTCTTTTGAGGAAACGAGCTGGCCTTGCTTTTTTCTTTCAGTATGGCTGGCAAGGTGGGGTGAGTGTAGGCGATATGACTGCAGTACAGTAATGGCCAGCGTACCTGATGAAACGTGGAAATCCTGGGATTCAGTAATTTTTTCAGTTGAGGAGTTTTAACGTAAACATCCTATGCATCCCAGAAAGCGGACTAAAACCTTACTGTAGGTGAGGAATACTCTCTGTCCTCACTGCTGAAACTGGGCTTTAGGCTGAAAGGAGGCAGTCACAGCAGTCCTTCTATAGCTGGAAGTGTTTATAAGAAAGCGGTGGCTCTTGTGGCATTTAGTGAGGATGCATGGGCAGTGCATGTGCTAAACCCAGGGTGATCCCGTCCCACAGCTATTTGTCTGCTCGGATGAACATCTGGATCCTGGGGCTGGGTGCAAGTGCAGAGTCAAGTGACTGGTTCTTTTCAAAGTGAGGTGCTTCGGAGCATGACCAACAGCAAATCTTTTAGGCAGATGGGAAAATTTAAAATAAAATTAAAAAAACCCAACAGCAAATGCTTAACTAGAATACATCAAATTGATGGGAATGCTTTTAACACTGGAATGTTTTCCTGGATCAGGGCCTCCAATACTTCTCCTAAAAGTCAGTAATCAGCAATCACTATACACAATCTATTATTCTAATAAAGTCTTTATTTGCATTAAATTAATGTGAAAGCAACAAAATGCTGGACTGTGCAGAGTGTTATTTTTAAGACAGTGAAATGGGGAAATGATGGTGTATGGTGCAAAAGGAAATGCAAATAGATTCTGAGACAATTCCTGGAATTTCTGGCTTATGAAGCATTTTCAAATACTGAGGTATGACTAACTACTAGAATGGATACTGTAAATCACTATTTGCTATTGGTGATTCTAACAAATAGAGGAACTGCTGTTGAGGTCTTATTTCTGGTCTAAGATTCAGGACAATGTACCCTCGGTAAATCAGAATACGATGACAGTCCCTAAAGGGGAAGTTGTCACTTGTAAATCGCCAGATTTTTAGCTTCCTTTTTACAATCATCCCCTTCTAGCAATCTTATAAGTGCAGAATAGAAGTGTGATTTCCTGTGACCTACTTTTTCTTTTTTTCTCTCCAGAATGTATTGACCACAAATGCTTAACGTTCTTGTTTTACTTTCATTGCTGATGCTGGAGAAAAAAACAAAATACATACATTCAGCTTCTTCTATGGCACATATAACAACACTGGGAATATTTCTGCAGCAGAGTCATCATTTGGCTCCAAACACCAAAAGAATATTTATTCAGCCTTTGGGCATAATATAGTCTAAAGAGGGGCAAGTGAGATTTCAAAAGGTAAGACTTCTCCCTCTCCAAAATTTCTGCTCCTAATCAATGGAAACTCAACGTAAAAGTTCCTTTCATTTCCTTTCCTCCCCTTTTCCTGTCAGTCGGGGAGCATTAAATGCACCCGCACTGAAGAAGAAGCTGTTTGCCATCAGCCTCTGCAGAATGCTGCCATTATGTCTAGTAACATTGGCATATTTATCACACTTGGCAAATTACTCCTGTCACCACTGGATGCTGTTCACCTTCATGTTCTTTCCACTCAGCTCTAAATAAACAAAAGAGCAATTTTGTGATGTCTGCTTTTCTTGTTAAGACACAAATGTCCCAATTACACATCAATAGAAATGCCTGGGACACCTTTTCCAAACATACCTTTGTTTATCACAGGGATTACCACATTTCCAAGAAGGATTTTTTTCTCAAATTTGTGGCAGAAAGTTTGGTCTAACTGGTATTACTGATCTAAAACATTTACTGAAACAGCAAATCAGAAGGTCCTTTATCACATGTCATTTAGGTCTGGGTTTGCTTGTGGTTTTCCAGTGTAATCACCGAGGAGGCAAGATTTACGGAGAAGCCCCCAAAGTAATGGAAACAACATTTATGATGGGTGGGCTAAATAGTTAGCACTCTCTGCCTGAGTTTTCTCTACCTTCTTCCCGTCAATACTTCGTTAGGCGGTGCTTCCAGCTGAGGCACGCCAGTTCATTTCAGACCAAATAGGTCAGAGCCCATGTTACACTGTTCGGTGAAGACACAGCTGATAAACACTTGCCTGCGATTTTGTTCTCTTGAAGAGAGGAGGAAAAAGGTCTCCCACCATTCATGGAGGAAAAAATAATGGGGCGCATGTACTCAGGTGTTTCTCTGTAGCAGAGGTTTATACACTGGCTCGGTTGGATGCTGCCAGAAGGGGCGTAGGCCATGTCTCTCTGAGTCCCACCAGCACGGCTAAGCTGGTGCACCTTGGATTTGTTCTTGGTTTTGGCTTCTTCTCCTTGCTGTCCAGCTTCTAACTCTGAATGCTGCTTCCAAGTCCTGATTGTTTGTAAAAGGCATCCTGTGGTAGTAGCAGATAGTCACGCAGCTTACACACGAAAATGACATTGGAAACAAATACATTATGAAGATTCAGGACCAAATACATTTTAACAATGGTTTTAAGACTTCTGCTTAAAATGTGAACTAGATCTTCTCTGAAGATCAAGAAAATTTGATTGAACTCTTCTCTTCAATACCTATCCTGTCACTCACCAGATATCCTTGTCTGCCCTTATGTTTTCTTTTGTTGTTCAGAAGCAGAAGTAAAATACTGATGGGCCAAAATAAATGTTACTCTGAAACTTGTTTCCTCATCTTAATACAAATAAGGAAGTAACAGAAATTTCATCTGAAAGACAACTGTTGCAAAATTTCTAACACAATTTTGCAGACCAAGGAGATTAAAATACAGAAGTTACAGATGAAGAGCTATTGTTTGGGTGCTTATTCCAGCCCAAGGCTTGTGAAAATACCCAATCCTAGACAGTGTATTTTAAGGTTTGAGGTTTTGGAAGTTCAGCTTAACTCCCCCAAGATTTCCCAAACTATGAATTCAAATCATTGCTTGTTTCTGAAAGACAGTATCTCTCTCTCAGATAACTTTGGGTGGCTATCTGTCATCTTCATAACATATGAATATTTGGAGTAATTGTTAGTCATGCTAGTGTGATAAATGTGAAAACTGATTCAAGCTGTGAATTTTGTGTTGCTCTCTCCATCACTGTCCTGATAGCTATGAAAGAAAAGATAGTAAACAATTTTGCAGTTTTAAACCATTTTACCATACTGCTGCTACTGTTTCTGTTAACCACACAAAAAGATATTTATACTGAAGTGCTAATGAGCAACAGATACACATGCTCTCTCTGTGGAACTTTGCAGAAAAGCTGCTAACACAAATTGGTTTTATCCTAATTGGTAAAATATCATAATGTCCCTAGCATACTGTGTAGCAAAACTGGCAAAAAATCGTTACTGCTCACATGGCAGATATTACTGCCTTCATTATATAAGAAATTTCTGTAAGATAAAGTAAAACGTGATACCCAACACTGTGCAGATGTTGTAACTAATTATCACAGCATTTACAGTGGCATCTTGTTCGTTGTCTCTTCACTCAAGTGAGTAACATTTTTTATTCCAAAATGCACACAATATTTTGTTGTTTTGAATAATTCTGAGGAGGAATAAAATGTCAGTTGCTGGGTAACTTATAGCCTGCCTCTAGAACACCGGTGGCTAATCCCACCTCAGACCTCGCAGGGACGTGGAGCTATAGCCCGAACACATCGCAGCATGCCAGTGTGACTTCAGTGCTGGGGTAGGACTGCGATGGATAGTAAGCTCCTCCTAGGCATCAACAGCTCTAGAGAGGTTAGTCTTCATATACACTGGCGTACATGATTCTTGAGTTAGGTCTTTCATGGCAAAGACCCAGTTAGCTAAGAAAAGAGTGAATAATGACACAACTTACAGCTCGATGTAATAAGTGTTTCCTGACAGATTCTGTCTTCATAAGTCAAAAATGTTGTTGTCCCTAGTATCCTTTCAGGCCATGACTACTGTATATTATTAGCTTCTGATCATAGCGACAGTGTGCCAAATGCTTCATTGACATGAGAAAAACACCAGAAGCTTGTGAAGAAGTCCCACGGTATGAGAAAAAACAGACAACAAACTAAAGACTCCTCCAAAAAGGAGGGAATGCAGCAAAGAGTCATTCCTAAGGCAAGAGGGGAGGAAGAAGACAGAAAGGAAATCTTGCCCAGCTACAAGAGGAAAAGGAAGGATAATTAAGGATAAGATAAAATAAAAGACAGGGAGGCATCACAGTATGTCTTGATAACTTTTTGATTGGGAAGAGCTAGTCTGGAAAGAAAAAAAAGATATTAATTGTTCACGCATATATGTGGGATTGGCTAGTATGAGTTGTGAGTGCTAAATGACCCCCATGTGCAGTCACTGGTGTTACTGTCTGGTTGCATAAAGGATCACTTGCTGGCCTTCATCCTCACCAGACAATTTAATTTCTTCCAGTGCACATCATGCCATTTTTTAATGAGTTGCTGTGGGTATTATAGGTACAGACCCCAGCAGAGTCAGCCTTTTGTGTCCCTGTGGGGTGGAAAGACCGCAGCTGCATGCCTTCGGTACGGGGGCTGCTGGAGGTCTGGCTTTGAGGAAAGTCGGACTGGTCCCAGCTTTGCTGTGTTACATCCTTCCTGGTGTTAAATGAAGGACGAGCTCTCAAGCTCATGGAATTGTATTTTGTTCCTTCTGGAGAGAATTTAAAGGCAAATTTATCTGTATGCAGCACCTGGATGCTGGGCGAAGGACCACTTTTGGTGATCACTGTGAGAAGAGCTGCACCAGTGGAGAACCTGAGTTGCTGAAAATTTGTTTGTATGGTTGGTACTAGACAGTGGGTGAAAAAAAGCTTGTTTGGCTTATCTACTTCATGTAGGCTCCTTTGCCACCAATAGGAAACCACTGGAGCCTGGCTTGAAGCATATTGTTAATGGCACCCATACAGAGATGAGTACACCCGTGGTGATCTGTTTCTATTTCCTCACTAAGTCTTCTAATCAAACAGCTGTGTAGGCAAGAAGAAGGAGAGAGATCACATTTCATTAGCACTGGCTTTGACAGGCTTGGAGCTGGAGCCAGAGCTAAAACGGTACATGTCACCAGTTAAAGAGAGCTGGGAGCGAGGTACGGTGTTTCTGTCTTCCACCTCTTCTGGGATGTAAAATGATGAGGAACAGATTCAGACACAATCACCTCCTTAACCCATTCTTACTTGAGTACAGTTGTGGATCTGTGCCTTTCAGCTATTCCATTAAAGGTGTGCTTTTGATGATAGCCAGCAGTGCTCAGCAAATAAGAAGCAGTATATTGATATTGGCACTATACAAAGCCCATTATACTTTCCATATACAAGGAGCAAAGCAGATGTTTTCAGCTTAGTCACTGTGCTTCCCTTAATGCTATGGGAGAAATAAAACATTTGACTGTTAGAAAGTGTTTATTCTTAGGTCTGAGCACCTTACAGCTCTCTTCAGGTGATGAATTTCTTACACAAAATATGTAACACACAGAGCCAGAATCTAGCTCTGTAGTCATTGTCCATGAAATACAGGGCATTTTGTATTCTAGATTTTAAAAATTAGAATATTAGCAAGTATTTTTATAAACAAGAAAGACAACAATTTTTTTTTTTGGTTCTTCAGCTTTGTGAATTAAACTAATAACTATTCCACACTGTATTTTCAACTCACTAAGTCATTTAGCTTTATGTGCATGTCTCAGATGTGAAATACGATTTTTATGTGTATCAATGTACTGATGCGGAAGTCAGGAGATGGGTGGTGTTCTTCATTTTACTGATAATAAAATCCTGTACAAGAGGTATTAGTACTTGCTGAATTATCCAAGAAAGTTTACAGGGCACTTTCTTGCTCCTACCCCAGTTTAGTAAACAAACCTGCTTTTATCTTGAGGTAGAGTGTGTGGGGAGGGGTGGGGGGTGTAAACAAAAAGAAAGAAATTGTTCTGAAGTGTCACGTCTTTGTCTAAGTCACGGCAGTGTGCTTTGTAGCAGCGGAAAAAAATTGTTGCAAGCAACTCTTGCAAAAGCTTTTAATAGACACTTGGCTGGGTAGGAAAGAAAGAGAGGTTTAGAATGTCATCTATCGTGATCAATAATCTGCACTTTTAGTCTTTCTCTCATGTTTTGGATGAAACATCAGGCATGGTGTTTTTTATGGTGCTGTAGAACTTTCACAAGGTTAGAGGAGTTAGCTCCGGCGTCCTGGGCAAATTCCAATTGACACAGCGCAGACTGACACAGTACTGTTAAACGGGCATATTATTTCTTCTTTTTCCTCTGTTCTGCTATTCTCTTCTACGAAATGCTGTTCCAGAGGTTTCATTGCTAAGTGATATTAGCCCTCTGATATACAGTTTATAAATCAATTTGTAAAATGTGGTGAGTGCCTTGATCTTCTGGGGATTAGAGGTGATCTATAAATAACCAGCCCCATTATTAATAATTTTTTTAAATTTCACAGCCAGCACTGTCACATTGCTAAATGAATTACTTTTATAGCCTGTTATTTTGCAGTACCACATCTGAGCGTGTAAATCATCCAGGTCTGCTGGATGAACTTTCTGCACGGACAGCAAACGTACATGGGACACACCAGTAACAGCAGCATCAACAGAGGCAAGACACAGGGAAGCGAGTTGCAGAGCCCTTGAGCATGGGACTAGACTGCATTTATTGAGGGGAATAACATTTTTTCCACTGACTTTGCAGCTTTGATCACATCCAGTGGCTGTGGGAAAAAGTCCTCAGGGTTGATTTTTATTAGCCTTAGCTCACAGGGTACTGGTCTGTCTTTATTTTTACAGAAGTAGCTGCACTTGATAGTACCTCCCCGTGTCTTATTTCTGAACTATGATTTTAACAGGACCAGTCTTGTGATGGCTGAAAAAGAATTATTTGAGGAAACTGGATTCTTTCGGATATCTAATGAAACCTCTTACAGGAGCAGACCAAGTTTAGTTATCCATGAACTGATGATAACTTGTTTAGAAAATAATGAGGCAAAAAAGTTAGTTTCTAATGAGCCTGTGGCAACAAAAAAATGATGCCTGTGTGCATATACCTAATGTGCAGCCATATAAAATGGCAAGCTTTTTCATTCGTCCCTGTCATTAGCAGTAGCTGAATGATTCCCCTGGCATAAAATCAGGGTTAAATCTAGGACTCAAAATGTTAGCAAAAAAAGTTTTCATTTTGTCTTTGAATCCAAGTATAACATATAATAAAATGCAGTAGTTAGCCATGCCATGAGATTATATTCTTTCTTTTCAGTAATTTTTCTTCCTATTTGGTGGTTTTCCTCTTCAGTCATTACAGCTAAAATATGTCTTCCAGTATCCCACAGATAATTTATTCTTAGAGAGGATTGTTTTTTTTTTTTTATTTCTAATGTGCTGAAAGACAGTTCCTATGATTATACTGACCTGATTTTCAGTGTCTAACAACTTTTTGTTTCCTCATTTTAAGCATCCATGCTGGTGTGGAGCTGGCTGGACCACCTGTTCTGAAAACTGGACATCCACTTGGACTCACAAAATCACAAACTGTTTTTTAAAATGCGGACCATAACTGTATTTTATAGAGCATTCGTACTGACTGTGATGCTTTTCAAACCTTAAGGGCCACTCCATTAGATTATACATTTTCAGTGAGACAAACAGTGCTAGTCAGACACATAAATAAAATGTGGCAAATAATCAGATGGGAGTCTAATCTCTCAGGTTTTGCAGACTTATTATATTAAATGATCTCTGTCTCCAACAGATTAGCATTGACATTCCCAGGAAATACGTGTGTTAAGAAGGAATTGAGTCTTTCGCAGAAAAGGACCAACAGAATACCTAAAAGGAACGTGATTATGAGAGAAGCTTAGAGACACAAGTGAAAGGAAGTTTTGGGAAGATACTGAGAGCAGTATACTTAAGCAGCCTAGGTACAGGAATTAGGAAAATGTAAAATTATGAGCCATGGATACAATCCCATTGTTCAGAAAATTAAACAGACACTGATATCATCAGTGGGAACAAGTCTCTGTTGCTACAAGATCTGGGTCAGAATTGCTCTGTGTAATCACAGATACAGATTCTTAAATATGACAAGAAAGCATTCAATAGACAATGTTGCAGCATTTCCTTCTTGTTAAATTGTATATATATATATATATACATGTGTATGTGTATATATATATGCATGTATGCATATTTGGAAGTCTGACTAACCTGAAAAAATATGTCACTATCTGGTCTTGGGTATCTGTTTTCTTTTTGAGTTTTCCTGAGACACAGCAACTTTTTACTGCAGTATGAATTACCTTGGCTGCAAGCTATTAACCATAAAACATCATCTTAGTTACCAATGCTATCTAATTTCTAGCGTATTTTGCTTCACAGTACTTTATTTACTACAATTTGTTGATAACAACTAATAA
>JAVKLA010000073.1:12405456-12418347 GCA_034782735.1 Sagittarius serpentarius | reverse complement strand
ACCAATGCTATCTAATTTCTAGCGTATTTTGCTTCACAGTACTTTATTTACTACAATTTGTTGATAACAACTAATAAAGTTAGAAGACCACCTACATTGCTACAATGCCTTTCGGCAACAACAGCTTTCCAAGAAACGCGTTCACTAATTTACGAACACTAAATAATAGCCTATTGTGTCTGCATGAACACTCCCATTTTTCCTCTAACAAAGCACCTATTTTCAACATATGGTTCTCAGTATGGTCATTTTCAACTTCAGCATTTTTGGAAGAGAAATTGTCCACAGAGAAGATAGACGGTCACAAAAATTTAAGCCCTTTCTCTTGTAAAAAAAGCCAAGTTCTCTGCGAGTAAACTGTACAGCTGTATTAACTGTAATGGAATCAGCTCACATTATAAAAGTTATGGCCAATTTTTAATCTAGAAAAATATAATGCAATAGTCTCTGTTTTATGCTTTTTTTCTCCCATAGGTGATTGCTACTTGCCACTAACCACAGGCCTAGAGATTTTATCAATATTAGGCTTTAAAGCAGAGTTCATAGCTCCCTAAGAGAAACGGCCCAATCTAAATAGGATATCTTCCAATAAATGGGGAAATGTTTCATCCTCTTTTAGTGAGTTATTGTTTTTCTCTTAACATACTTCAAGACTGTAGTCTGTCAAGTCATTTAAGCCAAATCTGCAAATTCAGCCTTGAGAAAACTCTTACTCTAATGTATCATGAGGTGAGCTATTAAAGCGGTTCTCACAGTTCTTGCTTCTGGCTTTGAACGTGAGGCTCCCAGTTCAGTGGAGCATGGATATATTCCTGGAGCATGAGGCTGGAAGCAGCCAGCAACAGTATGAAGTTGTTGCTAATTACTTTAATCGTCAGTAAAAAGCATCATAAAGATGAATTTTGAAGAGGGACATTCATAATATCTGGGTTTATGTTGCTGAAGTGTTTTCAAGAAGAACGCAATTAAAGAGGGCTTTTCAGTACTCTGAACAAAGTGAAATATTCCCCAAAACATTCAGAAGTTATGGAATCTGTGTTTATGTTAAATTATGTAACAAAACATGGACAATGCTGGGAAAGGGAGCTTCAGCAATCTTTCAGGCCTCCCATGCCACGTGATACAGCCCTAAGGCAACTCCGGGCAGCAGTAAATAAATGAGAGTCCTTGTCAGAAAGATTTTATAATCTGTGGGCCTTCTCCAGAGCTGAGCAAATGCAATCAGATCACAGGGAGCTCAAAAGGTTTGGTGAGAAAGCATCAGTCTCAAATTTTCTGAATTAGAACTGAATGAATGATTCATTTTCCGCCCCCTTTTGGTTCACTGGCAGTTAAAAGAAGAAAGAAAAGTAGTTTCATGCAGGTTTCTGCTACTCTCTGGCTGGAGAAATTGTGAACTATTTTTACAGCTGGTAAAACCCATCCTGTCAAGTGTTATCCAAAATAGAAGTCCTCAATTTTCTTAAGGGAACTAGGATAAAAATAGCTCCTGGTTGAATAAGCAAAAGTGAGGGACACTTTAAAAAGATATTTTGAATTTTTAAAAAGTATTTGTTTCATAAAAGTGTTGAAATGGAATATTTTGACTTTTGGGGAAAATTTTGGTGCTTATTTCCACCACCTCCACCATGTGCAAGTCACGTAATTTATCAAACTGGCACAATCACAAAGCTTTCTAGCATCTCTGCATCTGATGTTTGCAATGAAGGAATTTGACTTGTAACTGTCAGTTAACTGTTTTCTTAAGAAACTGAATGTCCTCCAAATTACTGAGCTAAAATGTATCTCCTTTTATTTCTTTCTTCTTTGTTTTGGAATTGTTTTCTCACCGTTTGGGTGTCTATCACTTTCCTCCTATCTACTTTTCGGTGTCAGAGAACCAGTTTGTGACTCACACCCTGTTCTTTTTTCTGCGGCCAGCTTTTGCCTCATCTGATATATTTGCTGCCTTTACTATTTCCTGTGTTCTTGTTGTTTTGGTCTCAGCCCTTGCACATTTGTCATATTAGCCATCCTTGACCTACAATCATTATTCTCTCTCTCTCTCTCATGAAGACTTGCAGCTCTCAGTTTTCCTGCTTTTCTTGTGCCCTTCCTCCCCAGCATCTCTGTTGCTCCCCTCCTCGACATTTCAACTGGGTGACCTGAAAGACAGTTGAAACAAGGTCACGCTTGCTCCCAAGGATCCGTCCTGCCTCCTGGCTTTTGGGCTTTGTTAAGAGAATTTACACATTGCTGTTGGTGCTGCCAGTGTCAGAACCGAGGTGTGTCTCCAGCATTTACTAGGGCATTATTTGCAGGGGATGTGGAGGAGAGATGAAAAGCAGCTGTCAATTTAAAGTTTGTGCTGATCTGACATCCTGATTCATCTTCTAGCGTTTAACCCCGAGACGCTTAGCATCACTGTCTGACATCACTCCAGAGTCACTTCTGACTCTGATTTGCTTGCTGAATTCTCCTGAACTTTGGACAAGTCCATGTTTCCCATGTGTTCCATGAAAACATGAATAGAATTTCATTTCAGCATATGGCATGGAAAATCCCATTGAATGCTTTGTATAACCAGTATTAACAGTACTCTCTGGTTTATTTACTCATATACAAATTATATCAAACCTTGTAAAAGCAGATGATCTTAAACTTAAGTGCTGCAGTTGCTATACTGCAAGAGGATTAAAGTGATTTAATGTCAGGTTATTGTCTATCCTCTGTGCTCTAATGAGTGTATTTTATTACAGCTCTTAATATGGCTGGACTGGTGGGTTTATGAGATCATTCTAGGTACTTAATGACAGTGCGCCACTAATCATGTGCCCTCTTCTTGACTTAATAAATATCAATGTCTGATGGCAGCTTGGCAAGTATAAACCTTTCAACCTCATGAAGTTTGAGAGGCTAAGAGAAAAAGAAGCTGTTATGACTGTAAAAAAATGGCATTTAAAGTGCTATTGCTGATTCTTTAGCAAAGAAGTCAATTGCATGTTAGATCTGATTTCTGATTAATAGGAAGTCACTGGGATGGATGATGTTTGGACATAAGCTTTCTAATAATTTCAGTCTCTTGGTTCATGCAAGTAGCAAAGTTGGTGTATCTTGAAGAAAAATAGAAATGAAAGCCTGTATTTCTTCACTTACCCACCTGCAAAGGGGTGTTTGACCTTTGTCAGGCCAGCCTTTCTGTGTCTGAAGAAATAAAAACTCAGTGTCTGCCCTTTCAGCTGTTTTTCTGAGGTTTCAATTCTAATCTGTTCCCGGCAACTGGGGACCAAACCCAGAAGTGAAGAGTAAAATGGTGTAGATGATGGGCTGTTTGTGGCTGAGTGCCTACCAATGTGAATACCCAGGAAAACAACAAGAAAAGCCACTGCAAGAGACACATCTCCCTTCTCTAGTCACCCCTTGTCCAGCTAACCATCATTTATCACCTTACCAGTCATGCCTCGCTTATTCTCATGAGGAACCTGATATTGCAACCTGAGGGCAAATAGGACTTTCTTGCAGTGATTTCAAAGGGAGCTTGTTTATATATTTTGATTCCTCTAGATAGACACAGGCACAAATGCTTACAGATGTGCTTACAGATATCTTTGCATTATGTGCCAGTGCTGATTCTGGCCCTGAGTCTGTATTATCACCTCATATAATTGATAACCTTCTCTTGGAGCTCAAAGAAGCCAATTCTGGTTGTCTTAAAAAGTATGGTCTTTCCTACCTAACTATTGACAAAAGTGATCTATTGCAGTGTGTGACTGCTAGAGAAGACATTTAACAGAGCTAAACTTTTTGGTCCTGCTCTCCATACAAGCCTCACAATATTTTCTTTCCAACGTACATATAAAACCACTAGAGTATTTTAATATTTTACCTCCAGCTTTAGCCAGTATTAAATGAATATGCCTTGGCCAGCACAGAGCCAACAGGAAAAAGGTCAGTTTACACTTAAAAAAAAAGGTTGGAAAGTAACATTTTGGAAGCTGGTCTTTGTAACATGAACACATCAAACACATTTCACAACATTAAAACTGCTATCACTGGAAAATGTTAGCTTAACAGATGTGTTTATTTAGGTGATTTTCAACTTAGTCTGTGAATATAGATTGCAAATTCAAGAAGAATGGTACAGATAGTATTTTAATTTTGTTTAGCTTAAATTGACATTTCTCATATCTGATTACTGGTGAATCAAATGAGATCAGACTAAAGCACACATGAAAAACTAGAATCAAAGTAAAATCCTTGGCTATGCTTTTTTTCTCTTTGTTCTGAATGCTTAAACACCTTAAGGTAATGCTTAAGCACCTCAAACATCAGCCCACATCTATGGCATACAGAAATCCCTGAGCCCTCCTAAATTACTCTAACACCACATTACAGGCACTACTTTAGGTCACTCAGACCTAGGAGCCAGGTTACTTTGCTTCGCCTTCCAGTGGGTAATATCAGATAACAGGTCCTCTTTTTTTGGTACTGTATTATCTACCAAACTTGCAGCTATCTGTAGCATATTTCCACTATCTTGGGAAAAACACCCACACCATACTTTCTAAGAAGTCCTAAGATACCTCCAGACCAAACAGGTTAAACAGTGCAGTATTCTTAGCAGCATCTTAGACTGACTTATACCACGCTGGTAAGAGTGCTAGCTGTACTGCATTTTAATGACTGCTAGAGTCCGTTTCTTAGTCTATGAGTAAAATGATACGACAAAAATTGGTGTAGGTACACATATCTGTGGAAAGTGCAGATTTGAAAAGGATCCTCAGTTATTTGCATTGTAAGGTCAGAGTAGGATACAAGAAAAGTATTGATTTGGTTTCCTTTTAGTATTTGTTAGCAGGCAATATTGGACAATATATTTAAAATCAATGTGGGTGGATAAACTGGTGGTAAAAGGCTGGTGTGCTAACAAAACTAAAATTTGGTTAAGGAGGGCACTTTTACGTTAGCCCTATTACCTTGAAATCAGCAAACCGTTTGCCTGTGACTTGAGTGGGCTTTGGGTCTGTCCCCATTTCTTGTTCTACTTATGGCACGGGCTGGCTTAATGCTGGCATACAGCCTAGCACTCTCAAGGGCCCTGCAATTTTTTTTCCTAGCATCCAGGATTTCTGTATTTATTCTTCAATGTTCTTGCCTTTCTGGTCGTTAAAATTTGCCAAACTTCATTTTTTTAAAATCTTAAGGAAAAAAAGAAAATTCTTGCCTGAGGTTCATTTTTGCGTAGTGGGGATCAGGACTCATGAAAGACTATTTCATGACAATACACTCTTTTGTCCAGGCCACTGGCTCAATTGCTAAGGGCTTTCATATGCCTCCGTCCACCCATCCCATCCCCTCATAACCTAGAGTCGTGCCAAGGCGAAAAACTGTGAGGAGCAATGAGTATTACCCAGTTTGTACATCTGTAATATGGGAAGCCTCCTAATCCTAATATGAGCCACTACAGTCATCTGTGTCTAATATTTCAGTTGTGTATATTCTCTGAATAAGGCATTTTTGCTAATTGGCATTTCTTGGCTATTGTGGCCAGAAGCTGTAAACCATGGGCTTTTAGTTAACAAGATGTGTGAAGGGGTTCTGAGGAGCCTTCATTAAGCATTTCCCAATAATGGTAGGGACTGTAGCCAGGGTAGCAGTTAATTTAATTTTCCTTGTTCAAATATGCTAAGACAGGGGATTATTCTTAAATGTAATTTTTCCCTGGGGAAATGGAGAGGAGAAAAAGACAGGGATGGGGTTACATGAACACCCTCCCCAGAAATTGTTTTTATGATGTGTATTACTGGTCTCTGTCTATTTTTTACACTGTATGTCTTCAGCTGAATTGTATGTAGTCTGCCTTTATTATTGATTGTCATCACAGGCCCAGAGCAAGGCAACCGCAGAGGAAGTGGAATAAGACCCAGACAAGGCAAAAAATGAATATAAACGTATATTAGTTCCTCCAAGGTGCCTGGAAGCAAAGTAGTACATGACCATCACACTCTGCCCTCATTATATCACCATCTTTTGAAGTCAGGCATTTTTTATATTAGAGGGTATACTTAACGAGGATAATTACAATAGGTTTTAATTATTTGGAAGCCAAAGCTCAGTTAGTAACCCTAGAGTTAAAACAAAGAAACTGTGTAAGCAGTGAAAGTCTTTGTGCAGCCCTGTTTGTCATACAACTTTAGTTTATTGGGTTTTTATAGCTGTACACATTGTCTCCATCCTGTTAAACGTTAGTCTGCCGTGGCTCTCACAAACTATGCTTTATAGGAGTTGTAATTTGATAATGAATATGCTGGATGCTAAAACTTAAAAGTGGGTCATATAGGCTCCAACCTAGTGTGGGTTGCTTCTTCCTGTTTCCTTCCCCAAAAGCTATGGAAATATTTCCAGGTATCAGTTTTCCAAGTCATCAAAGAGTAAAAACTAAAAAATGAAAACAAACAAAGAAAGAATAGGCTCAACAATCCCAAACTCTCCTTCTCAAGTAGAAAAACCCTCCCAAATAAAAATGCTTAGAGATTTTTAGTGTAAACCAACACTGGGCAGTGTGTATCACCTGAAGTAATCTGAAAAGTCATCTGAAAACTAGCTTTGATTTCAAATATGAGCTAATGTGCAAGTCGTGAGGCAAAGCCTTTCAGTATTGGCTTATTCCAAAGCAAGTGTTAAAGCCTTTGCTGAAGCAGAGGCTCAAGAATGTATTGCAGCAGAAAATCTTTCTGTACGCTAGAGAAAAAGGTTAGGCAGAATTCCTGTGAGCTATAAAAAGTCCCCAAATAACTACAGAGACATCAAAATGTCATCAGGTTGTTATACTTCAAATTATAAACAGGTGGCCCAGTGATGTGATGCAAAAAGGGTCCAAGTCCTTGAATTTCAGACCAGGAGGCTCTTCGTTATTTACTACTAATTATGTTGAACTGTGAACTATATTTAAATTAAGCTTGTCCTGAACTCTCTCTGCTCTGAAACTTTGAAGGTCATTAATCAGATACTCCTCAAGCACAATATTATCAAAAAATAAAATTGCTTTTGGCCTTTCTTTTGATTTTTGATTTTTTCCTGCCCATCTGCAGGAGCGTGGCTCTCTTCCAGCTCAGCTGCTGCGCTGAGTAGAGCTGAAGGTGGAAAGACTTTCTCTGTGTACTGCCACGCCGAGGAGCTGCCCAAACCCCGCCGTGCAGCAGCCCTTCTCTTAGAAGATGTTGCAAAGCTTGAGCTGCTGTGGGGAGGCCCCTCCGTTTGTGGCATCTGGGCGACTGGATGTGAGACCTTGTGATGAAGAAAATAGCAGCCTTCGTCATTTGCATTCAGCCGCTCCATTTGTATCACCAGAAATCGCTTTTTGTGCACTGCCTACAAGAGCAGATGTAGCTAAATTATAGCTCTCGAAACTCGTGTTGCACTTGAGCTGTTCCAGCGCAGTTCCTCGTGGCGGGTGCCTTGTGTTCCTGGAAGCAGGGCGGGGGGAGAAAGCAAGGCTGAAAGGCATCTGAAGCACAGTTCCCAAACTGCGCTGGGACGCAGAGCCTTGCTCAGTGAGCTGTGGAGGACACCTGGAGAACGACTTTCACTTCTTGCCAGTTAATTTCCCCCAGAGTTCCCCCATTTTGAGCTTTTTAAGGTATGTAGTATGTGTCCAGGGGCTTTCAGCCTTTCAGCCTTGTGAATACTTTTGGTACGAGTTGCAGCCCTGGGACAGCTGACTGTCCTGGCGTTAGAGAGCTGTGAATGCAGATACTCCCCAACTGTGGCCAAATGGGAGAAGAGTTGCTGTGGTGTTGTACAGAATTTAGTTATAGTCTCACTGCCTCTGAAATTATTTTGCGGAAGGACTGAAGGATTGGTTTCTCCTACCAAAGCTGTCAGATGTGCCGCTGTTTGGTGATGGTCCTGAAGTGTTCAAAATTACAAGAGTCACTAGCAAGTGTGGGCACTGATTTATGAACGCAAGATTTGTAGCTTAGATGGCTTCCCTGAGTCACAGGAAATTTTCAAGGAGAGACTTAATAAGTTCTTCCACCTTCCTTCCTCCTCCCTCTACCTCGGTAACCGGACAGCTGAAACTTTCACATCTTTACAGGCTTCTCCCCCGCAGGAGGCAGAATAAGATTGGCAAGACTTCTCTGGAGACTGCTGTTTTCATTTCCTACTCCCACATGTGCAGAGGCAGCACCTTGAGGCCAAAGAGAAGGGGGTTTCAGTCGTTTGTTTCTTGGAGTATGGATCCGAAAAGATTTCAGTGAGCCACCAGCTAACGAAGATGCAGTATGGCTATTCTAAGAATCAAGAAGACCATGTGTAAAGAAGGGGAAAAAAATGCAGGTACATGGGAAACAGTAATATTTTGCAATAAATCACCACGTAGTATTTGGAGGGACTATTGCAAAGAAGCTGTGACCAATATAGAAGTTTCTGAGCCCTAGAATATAGTGTAGGATAGTCTACATGGTGTTTTCACAGTTCAGTTGTGGAGTCAGGAGGCCTGACTTCTCAGCTGGGCTGTGTCAGAGTCCTTGCCTGATGTTGGAAAACTCACTTAGGTCAATATTTTCCTTCAGATCTTTAATTCTGTCATTTTTTGTGTGCCTGTTCCTGCAGTCACAAAGGCTGTTTCTTGCCTTGCTTGTTTGGAAGGGGATGATAGATACAGCTCTATCTGACATACTGCAATCTCTAGATTCTTGATACCTCTTAAGGATCCATATCAGGAGGTTTATTACTGAAGGTTCAAACTGAGAAGTCCTTGTAGAAAATAATGATTCTTGCCTTTCAAACTGAGATATTGCCTGTCTTAAATAATCATAATGGGATTAATTCAGTCATCTTTTATCTGCTTTGGAAATCTCAGAAGGATTAATAATAATTCATCATTTTTGAAACTCTGGTGTACATTTTTAACATGATGTTTGACAGGTTTGCATAATGTATGATTAATCAATTAGAAATTTTGTACATATGCATGACACTACATGAATATTCCTCTGATCTTTCTCCAACACATTTGTAGACACAGGAATCTTGTACAGTAGTTGGAAAAAAAGGAAATCTTTTCATTCATCTCCCACTTATGAACAGTCTGAAAAAGAAATAGCTTTGCATTCACTAATGAAAGAAAAAAACCCAGGAAATCAGTCTATCAGGAAATCTGATATGTGCTACACTTGCTAAATCCCCTTTTCAGTGAAATGGATTAAGAAACCTTACAGAAAAATGTAAGTGAAAAAGTGGGATAATAAACTGCATGCTTTAAATAGAAGATAGGATTATACTTACTGCTCTGGAAAAAAACATGTTCTTTGTACTGGAAGTAAAAGCAGTTCCATACATGCTTCAAATCTTTATTCTGGACCTGAGCTGTCTACCAGTTTAAAGTTGTTACTTACACTTGCCATGAGATGCCAATGGACAGAGCTTACGCTTCATTCTTTGGAATGCAGATGTAATTTTATCTGGCATCAGTGACATTCGCAACTGTGTACCACTGGGCAGGAACTGGATATGAAAACTTCTTATTTTGTGAATTATTAGTCATAATCTACAAGTAAGATCATAGATGAGAAAAGGTCCAAAAACTAGATGGATTTGAAATGGTTCTGGATCAAAGATATACTCAAGGGGGTTTTGATCCAGTGAACTAAAATCTGTACACTAGATCTTAAAAAACAAAAATCCCTTTCTATTGTGAATCTTCTTCACCCATTTCAATTTGGCATGGATGGAGATGTAAAAGCAAACCACTCATCTGATACTAATTCTTGTATAATAGCTCAAGATGGCTGACCAAAGACCAGCTAATGGAGAAAGGAATGTAATTGTTGACAAACACTTCAGTTAACATGAGCAAAGTGTATGCTTATGCATGCCAGTTTAGTGGCCTTGGTGGTCAATTTGAGGGAGAAAAGGAAATAGCGGTGAAATTAATCATACTGATGCCTGTTTGTCTGATATTTTTGGCATATTGCAGAACATTAACTACAGTGAAATTTGGCAAGGGATTCTGATTTTCAATGGAATAATTTTTGTTGTAACATAGTCTCCCCTATCTTATTATTCTTTGGCATGTAACACGCTTGGAGATTAGAAGGTCAGATTAAAATATTCATTAGTCACCTAAAAATGGTTATGGCACCTGACAAAGAGGAAATCAAGTCACAAAAAATCCCTTCCAGAGCAGGCTGTGAAAGGCTGGATTTGGTGCCAAATGTGGGACTGGTCAGACCTATGTTTAGAAACCCATGATAAGTTCTAAACACAGTTTGATGAAAACCTGATGCAAGTCTCTCCTTTCCTTGTCATCCACTGACATTAAACTGTGAAGTTGCCTGTGATGTCAGTTCTGAATTATTCCCTCTTGATTGCTGACTCAAAGGCTGGATGCTAATCGAGAACTGAGATTTTTAAGGTTCATCAGAGAAGGCATTAAAAATCTGAAAAGTATGCATAACTCTTTGGCTGGAGTATGCTCACATGGTTTTTCTGTGTTCTGTTAACTATTCTTTAAAAATAATTTTGCAAGAGGGTTTTTTTTTCCAAGGGCTGATTTCTTTTTGGTTTTGTCTTCGGGCTCTGTATGTGGAGAGGGACTATTGGCATGAACACAGAAATTCTTTGCCTGAGTTTGAGCGTTTAAGGGAAATTTCATGTGGGAAAGACACTGGTCACTCTACACTAATAAGAAAGCTTAAAAGGCATGTTAAAACTACTTTAGGGAACTTTGGAATATTTGAAATATTCAGAGAAATAAGTCAACTGAAGTTACGAGATTTTGCTCTTGAATCGGCTCAGACAAAAATCACAAAAGTCACAGCAAAATAACCCCCTGGTCTTGCAGAGACACAGGTTCTTAGCTTTAACTCAATGGGATACTTGCTTAATTAAAGTTTTAGCTCTTTGTAATCATGGTGGGGTCCTGACCAGATCCAGGCTGGCGGTCCAGGCTTGACTTCTTCAGACAACCAAGGGAAGGGTGCCTTTGTCTCAGTCTGGTTCCCAAGATAATTCTCTTACTTGAGAACATGCCGCTTTTAAAACCGCTACTCCCCTTTGCTACCCAGGCTTTTTCTTGTCCTGTTATTGTCTCTGAACAATCTTCCCTTGTCCAGAGAAAAGTGACTTGTCTGTCCCTATTTTTTTTTTGCCCTAGCTGTTTTTTCCCCCTAATAAACCAAACCAATCTATCTGTACAGTAACTATTCCAATAAGCAGGTCAGCATTCAGCATTTGTAATTATTACAGGGCAGCTCCAAATCTGTTCATGTTCAACTCACGCTTTTCAATTTTGGCATGCTTGCTTAATGCTGGAAGCATTTCACAGATATTAGCTGGTTATACTTTCCAAGGAATCTGGTGCAGTTAAAATAGTTAGTTTCCATTTAAAATAAACTTTTATCCTTTTTTCCCCACTGTTATTAGAAGAGGTGGCACTCCGTGGAAGTTCAAATACAGATGTGATGTAATTTTGAAGTAAAGGTACCTCTTTACAGCTTCTGAGAGTTGCTTGGAAACTATTGCACACATTGTGATAAGGTAGGGATAAAGGAGAAAAGATATTGGAATGCAACTCAGAATGAGGAAGCAGCCTTTGGAGGAACGTGCGGTGTTGAATGAGTTGAGGGAAGAGAAGAAACAGAGAGGTGCAAAGAAAACTACCAGCTAGGAAATCAAATGCTGCATGAACTATGAGAATGAACCTAAACCTAGGGAATTATAACAGAATGAAAAAAGAGAACAGGAAAAATAGTCAAAGGCTTGGAAAAAAACAGTAATCCAATTATGCAGAAAGAGTGTAGAGGAGAAATACGGAGTTAGAACAGAAGTTGTCGACCAGACTGGATGGAGTGAAGTAAGAGTGAGTAATTTAAAATCAATGCACACAGTCAGTTTAGAATTCAACTGTCTGCCTGCTATTTATGGGAAAGCATCCATAAAACTCATGGAATACATACAATCTCACAGGGTTATTATCATATTTCTTGGTGCTTGCACTACTATTGTACATCTGCCTGGCAGAGTATAACAGTTTCAAAGAGAAGGAAATTGTCTAAGTGATCCATTACTGATTTTCAGCATGGTGAGAAAAAGAGGCCAAATGTGGAACCTTTCCATCCTCCTTTCTCCCCAGACTCCACGTGCAAGCAAGATCCAAACCTTCCTGGCTAGCGTTGGCAGAAGGAAACAAAACTTGACAAGCTTTTTTGTAAATGCTAAATTATCCTTCTTTTCCCATTATGCAGCTAACCCAAACTGAAACCTCATTTAATATCTTGAACATTTCATAACCTAAATTTCCAGTCCATCTCGTGATGGAAGTAAAATTAAGCTACAGTCTTTTGAGTTCACTTCTGATTAAGGGCGAGGTATTTCTTGACATTAGCCTGTGGTAGAGAAAAGCGTGCATTGTTGGTATCACGCACCCAGCACAAATTTCAGTCCCTTGCGTGGTGAGACACTGCTTTTGGCAAGCATGCCCAAGCGTGGGGCCAAGCCGCCTGGGGCAGGCTGCACAGGCCCTTTTGTAGTGCCTGTGAGAGCAGGCGTGGAGTGAGGGCTCCCACGTCTTCCCATGTCTGAGCTCTTTGCTTCATGAGCCTGCTTGTCCCACTCCAGGTCCATGCCAGTGTGTGAGGTAACATGCAGGTAGTGCTTATGACCAGAGAGCTTGAGTCCAAGCCCTGCTCTGGTTTGACACCAGGAGGTATCCAAAGGTGTCCTCCATCCCTGGCAGTTTACATTTACCAAACGAAGCCATGTGCACTTTGACCGTGAGATCAAATGAGGCAACACTGCATCAAAGCTATTGCAGAAAGGGATGGTGGGATGAGAGGGCTTTAAACTAGGTTTGAAGGGGGAAGGGGATAAGACTAGGCTCACTGGAGATGAGCCTAGGGGAGGCGT
>JAVKLA010000073.1:12379171-12392475 GCA_034782735.1 Sagittarius serpentarius | reverse complement strand
AATAATAATAATAAAAGGATTGGAATACACAAAACAAGTGATGCACAATGCAATTGCTCACCACTTGCCGACCGATGTCCCAAGCAGTGCTCCTCCCCCTCCACCAAGCTGGGCATGACGTCCCATGGTAGGGAATACCCCTTTGGCCAGTTTGGGTCAGCTGTCCTGGCTGTTTCCCCACCCACCTTCCTTGTGCCCCTCCAGCCTTCTTGCTGGCTGGGCAGGAGAAACTGAAAAGTCCTTGACTTGGTCTAAACCCGACTTAGCAACAACTGAAAACATCAGGGTGTTATCAACATTCTTAGACTAAACCCAAAACACAGCGCTGTACCAGCTACTAGGAAGACAATTAACCCTAGCCCAGCTGAAACCAGGACAACAATCAACAAGTGCTACTAGAAATTCAGTTCAAATGTGTTAACTTTTGTAACTTTAATGTGGTGTTGTATTATTATTCTTGTATTTATTTTTATTTTTATTTCTATTTCTATTTTTATTTCTATTTCTATTTCTATTTCTATTTTTATTATAGATAAGGTTTTAGGAGAAGCCTTTTGAATTTTTATCCCATAGAGAGCTCCTATTTATGCTTAAATTGTGCTGGGCATGATTGCAAAGTCAAATTACTTGGTCACCCTAGTACAAGAATATTGCATTAACTTGATAGTGACTGAAGGACAGAATATACACATTTAATCAGTGATTCAGATTGTTAGGGATGTTTTACATGCTGTCATGGCTTTGTATGTAAAATAACTCATCTCAAAATGTATGTAAGGAGCAGGACTTGGAGGTGAAACCTCACTCAGAGATTTTCAAAAGCCTAAAAATGAGGCAGCCTGAGTCCCAAAACTAGCTATTGGAAGCAATGGGAACTTGCAGAGGAGAGTGCCGTAGACAGCAGTTTGCCAGCAAGGGAGAGCACAGGTGGCATGGAAAGCACCTTTTCATTTTGGTTTTCTTTTAATCTGAGAGAGAGAGTAACTAGAAAGGAAAGAGGCACATAAACTTTGGGATACCATCAAGACTTTTAAAATATTTTGAAAAAATTAGTGAGAGGATGTTTATCCTGGAGCAGAGATGGAGAGAGCCCTTCCCAGTATTGCTGGCTAGTCAGAGCATTCACCTCAGCGCTGACAGCAGCAGATCAGAGAGGTGAACATGAGGCAATTGCTTCAATCAGTGTTCTCTCCCCAGTCTGTATGAATTACTATTAATAAAACATGAAATGCCTTCAAGAATAGTATAGCCAGGAGCGTAGTGTCAAGTTGAAGCTTGTTCATTCTCATAAAAAGAGCTGATTTAGAAGAAATGGCATTTTCCAGCAAGAACACACTATAGAAGACCTCTCAGCCAGCTTTGTTTTAAACACAACACAAGCTGTGTAAGTGGAACAAGAAGTGATCTTAACAGAAGAACCAAAATCAAAATGTCTTTTTCCAAGGCCAACCTTAGTGTGTCTAATTCCACTGATAACAGTAAATTTCAGATTAGATCTACAGAACTGAACAGTTGCATCCTGTAAAAAAATAAGACAGAAGAAAAACCTTTGGGTTCCCTCTTATGTTGATGTTTTCATTTGAGCACATCATTTCAACTTTGCCCCTTGTTTTCTTAGTTTCTTGTTTTCCTCTCTACTTTCTGTCTATAATTGCTATTTACAGAATAAACTTTTTTTTATGAGAACTTTGTTACTCCATTTATGCAGTGTTTAATTCACTAACCCAGATTTCATCACTAGCAACAAATAATAAATATTTTTATATAAGTATGACTTGGCAATGCTTTGTCTGGGCAGACACTGTACGGATGGGACTTGAATGTATACATTTGCTGCTTCTTGGCCTTAACTAGTAGTTGGCCATTAGTTCTATTCTCTACCAATGCTGTAACTTTATTTTCTTCTCTGTCTTCTAAGTCTTCTCACCTATCATCACAGTAAACACTGCTGACTTTGTGATTTAAATCTGAGACATGCAAAGACATGTTGATTTTATCTATGTCAGGAAAATCGACAGGGAGCACCAAGTCACAATGAGAAATGACGACCCATCAAGGACTGAACCCATACAGCTGGTCTGAGCTCCATCATGCTCGGAGATCAAAAAGAAATGAAGAAAGTGCCTGTTGGCACAAGCACAGGCACAGATGCTTGGTTCAAGGGAGAAGGAGCAGCAGTGGGTTGAAGCAGTCTATGTGGAGACGGGTTATAGTAGGTGTTTAGAAACAAGCTAAGATTCCAACCTCTGCTTGGTACGAATCAGACAAAAATGCTTTTTGAAGAGATCTGGAATCCTGTAACTTGCTTTGATTCTTGCTTTTTTGTCATGTGGATACTTCTCAGCTGTCAAGTATAATTTAATTTCCCCCTAGGAGGCAGATTCTATTTTATCAAAACCAGCTAACCTCATCTGTGATTTTTACACAATGCAAAAAATTGTACGACTATGTCAGCAGAACTATTTTTTTCAGAATTGGGGAACCTATACAGAAGTAAAATCAGATGATTTTTTTTATTATGCAATCTTCTGTTAGTTTTACTCATGAATTTCAGCCCCAGAAGCGCCAAATCCTAACCTCGGTTATAACCATATAATTCACATAAGTCATTAGTAATAGCCTAACATGAGAGCCCTGCTCATTTTGTCAGAAAAGCAGTTTCCAGATTTATTATTTACATCATTTTCTTACTTCAGTGCCTTCCTTATGGAAGCATTAGGTCCGTGGCTCACATACTTCAAAGAAGAGTGGTAATGTAAGAATGACATTGTCTCCTAAAATGTAAAAAGAGCGTGAAGACAGTATAAGACACTTCTTCACAGGCGATTATAAAACATGTGTTTAGCAAGTTTGGACTTGCATGCTCTGTGCTGTAAGACTTGGTAATGTGCTAAAAATGTGTGTGAGTGTGCCTGTTTTGTCAGCCTCTGTATATATTTGGGGAGTGCTAAAAATGTGTGTGTGCCTGTTTTGTCAGCCTCTATATATTTGGGGAGTGCTACCGGTGGGATGGGGTCAGAAGTGGAAAATCTTCCTCCCACCTACTTGTCTTTGCCGTTCTCCAGGGATATGGAACTGCTGAGGCACCTAAACTGTATGGAACAAGTGAGTTACTCATGACAGATCTGGAAGTGAATATGTTGGAAATTTGGAGCTTTTGACCATAGAGTTGCATGGGACACCCAGATACTAACTTGAGCAGTGCATTTCATTTATTCTAGGGCAAGAAATTATGTATGTTGGAAGTATTCAAGACATGAATAAAAATGCTGTTTTCTACATGCTGTCAAACTGTGTATGATCCTAATGGCACAAAAATACACAAGTAGTATCTCCATTCCCCCACATCTATATGGAGAGATTAGTCACTCTACTGCTCTTAATACTTACCTTGTACTGAAAGCTGCGAGGCTTGTGACACCGTCACTGCCAGTGCCTCAAGCTGATAGCCATCTCCTTCTGCCCTCCTCACAGGCCATCATGGCAACCTCCAAGCTCTAAATACACTCCCCAGGGGACTAAATAGAGCTTGTGCTTCCCCCTTCTGCTTTGTCAGTTGAAGAGAGAAACCAGAACTAAGCTATCATTCCCAGTTCTCTGCAGAGCACTCGACGTATTGAGGATGGAAAATCTGTTTTGTGAAAGACCATTTGATTTAAACAATTCTTTTTGGTTTCAGTTTGGAACAAATGCTCCAAAATTTGAAATTCCTCATGTGGTGGGGGCAGGGGAAACCAAACAAAAGATCGTTTCCTTTACAATGTGCCATATGGGTAATTACCTCTACCTCCTACTTAGGCAAAAAGGCGTTTAATGTTAAACATTTCATTCTGTAACTGTAACACATTCATTTTGATATTTGTCAGGGCCTATTTCTGTTTTAGTGAAAGAAATTATGGTTGGAGTGGTCATGATTACAGGAAGCAGTTGTCTTCTGATGCCAAATGGCCCCATCAAAGCTTTCGCAACGAGTGCTGGTTATATCACTTGGTAGTCCTGTTTTTGCCCTAGGCAGGAGGGCATAGACGGTGGCTCAGCCTAACACAACAATGAAAGTGTGCAAAAACCCCATAAAGCTCCTTCAGAGTTGTTACAGCAGTAACAGAAAAGAGACTACACCCTCTGCTCTTCAACCAAATGAGCAAAAGGGCCTCCCCGTTAGGGGAAGAAAGAGACAGAGACCTGGTTCTCTTCTGCTGTCTTTGAAGTGCCATAATTAGAGCTGATGTCCTGCAAGGAGGTAAATGTTCTGAATCTAGTTAAAAATCACATTAGCTTCTTTCTGTGGAAACCAGAAAGGCATTTTATGACATAATATTAAAAATCCTTCTTGGGTCTTCTCTGGCAGTAACACCAACCATTACTCAAAGGCTCTCTCCAGTCCAAATCAAGGCTTTTTACTATTTTTATCACTAATTTCTCGAGCTACAATAAAAACATAAAAAAATGCTTATTTTCTAGAATGAACTGGAATGGCTCCTAGAGGATTTAATTGGTGATAACTTATGCTGCAAACGCATGCTTGAAACAGTGTTTGTAAATATCCTACTTAATGGAAAAAAAAGTTATGACTGGTGATAGAAGTCTGTCTGGCAAAAAATAATGTGCTATCTGCCAGCAAGTACAGATTCCCAGTACAACTGCAATGCGGGTCCAGCTGTGTTAAAAAGCCATATATTAAGGATAGTTAAAATATTATAAATCACCACTCAAAATGGTTTGCTCCAGAGGTAGTCTTCTGAGTCAACCTCTACTAAAGCTTCTTTAAACTTGTTTCTGAAAAGCACTGATTCTCTCTGTTACTAAAAGGACAAAGCCAATGCCTGGGGGTGAAAAATGTCATCAAAAGAGCACTTTCAGCTGATCCATAAGCAGTCTAACAAGACTTTAGTCGAAAAATCTTAGCTTTCACCCACATTCATTACTTCTCCAGAAAGTCTGCGTACTATAGTAAGATTACACAGTGTAGCACTATTGATTTCCTCTGAGGAGTATGCCTCCACAGTAACTTCATTTTATTCCAGTTTATTTACTTCAGTTTTTCTCACATAAATAAAAAATGTATTTATGTATTTATATATACATATTTCCCAATGAAAGGGAAGCTAGCACTAACTGAAACATATCCTCAACATCTGTCAGCAGCTGTAACAAGACTTAACTACAACTGAATACCAAAAGGGGAGGAAAAACTCTCTCATAGCAAGCAACACTTTTGCAGGACATTTGATATGCAATATTATGCAGTATAAACCACAGTCAAACAGAAACAATCAGCTTGATGACATATACCACATCTGGGTCATAGGCAGCTTGACAGTTTTTTTGCCTTGAGCCATAGCCATGTCAGCTTTAATGTGACATTTAGCATATTTAACCATGACATATGACACATCTTTAGAAATCCTTATTGTCTAAATAGCCTATTTTTATATGCATAATTGCCAACAAGAGTAAATAAAATTCAGCGTGAAGTGACATTTTGTAAGACCTTATCAGTTTTGTCCTGTGGCGTTAGTCTAGCATATGCTACAGAACACAAGGCATATCCTGGAT
Organism: Sagittarius serpentarius; assembly: GCA_034782735.1. Lineage (NCBI taxonomy): Eukaryota > Metazoa > Chordata > Aves > Accipitriformes > Sagittariidae > Sagittarius > Sagittarius serpentarius. Next base: position 12,386,919 of record JAVKLA010000073.1, on the reverse strand, counting down.
TGTTTTTCTTTAAATCTTGCACATTGACATTATTTTTAATATTCAATGCTAATTGTAATAAGGAATGTGAACTTTTCCTGGAATTGATCTGTCCTTTCTTTTCCTTTATATTTTCAAGTCCTTTGGACAGTGAGTTACTGTGTAAAATCCCTGTAAGTGACTGCTGTAAATTACAATAGAGAGTAGGGGGACTTGTAAAGAATCAGTAACTGCAGTGTGTAGTAGTAGCTGGACAACACATCTGGTGATGCTTAAATCTCTAACACTCTGGAGTCAACAGTTTGACATAAGGCACCTTTTAAGTTGATTAATTCATTACATTTGGGGACTCAACTGGGTTCTCTGAAGAGAATAGAACATGCTATTTTTTCAGTTCCTAGTGACATTGGTTCTAAATTCAGAGCAAAATATGAACCTTCCAAGGTATCAAGCTTCAAACTGCATTGATAAAAGATGTAATTGATATGTATTTTGTTTTATCATTCTGGTATTTCTGTTTATTATCAGTCTTCCTTGTTTGACAAGGATATACTTCTACATAGAAAACTACACTTCCAATATAATTATCTTGCCAAATAGTAGTATAAGAACATCAAATCCAGACTGTGAAATTTCTTGGGAAGGTTTAGATCTTGATTCTGATCAAATTTAAAAGCAACCTGCTTTTAGCTTGGGTGTTTATCTTGGTGACATTCTAATATCAATCTTTAGCCTTGAAACACCTAATGGACATGAGTGATTCCTCCTCAGTGCAGTTCTGTGACTAGAACACCTATGACATTTTATAAAAAACTAATTTGGCCAGTTCTATTTGTATATACAGGCCTCATAACATTTCCTATCCTTACATCTGTAATGTCATACACAATAGAATTGAGGAATTATTGTCCAGTTCATACGCACACACACTTTTTATATATATATATATACACACACACACCCCAAAAGCAGAAACCATTAATTCTTTCCGACTGTATCAGCCAAAATTCAGCTAAGTTAACATTCAAAATTAAGAAAGATCATGAAATTGGATGCGACATACACTTCAGGTTTGGTTTCTAACTGAAATTTTGAGCATTTATTTGCAGCTCAGAACCTTTTATGATTGGTCCACTTGACATGAGTCAGGTCTGTGACTGATATTACATAGCTTAATTACATTTTTTAAGAAGACTGATCGTTTTGGCAATAGTCACGAGGGCTGAAAGTACAAATACATATTTCAAACAAGTGTACTGAAATTAAGGACCTGGCAAAGGAAAAAAAATATACCCTCCTCACTTTCTTACTAAGCTGAGCTTTTCTTTATTGGAATGACAAGCGGTTACACCAGCAAAGGATGTAGTGATAGAGATTCAGGGATCTACTCCTTCTAATTAAAACCATACTTGGTCATTGTGCTGGTTTTGGCTGGGGTAGAGTTAATTTTCTTTACAGTAGCTGGTATGGGGCTATGGTTTGGATTTGTGCTGGAAACAGTGGTGACAATTCAGGCATGTTTTAGTTACTGCTGAAAAGGGCTTACACCGAGCCAAGGCCTTTTCTGCTTCTCACCCCACCCCACCAGTGACTGGGCTGAGGGGGCACAAGTTGTTGTGAGGGGACACAGCCGGGACAGCTCACCTCGACTGACCCAAGAGATATCCCAGACCATAAGACGTCATGCTCAGCATGTACAGCTGGGGAAAGAAGGAGGAAGCGGGGGCCATTCAGAGCGATGGCATTTGTCTGCCCAAGTAGCGGTTACGCGTGATGGAGCCCGGCTTTCCTGGTGATGGCTGAACCCTGCCTGCCCATGGGAAGTGGTGAATGAATTCCTTGTTTTGCTTTGCTTGTGTGCACGGCTTTTGCTTTACTTACTAAACTGTCTTTATCTCAACCCACGAGTTTTCTCAGTTTTACCCTTCCGATTCTCTCCCCCATCCCATTGGAGGGGGAGTGAGCGAGCGCCTGTCTGGGGCTTTGTTGCCATCTGGGGTTAAATCACGACAGCACCTCTTTGGTGCCTGACATGGGGCTCGAAGGGTTTGAGATAACAACAGATTTAATTGGAATGCATTAGATCAAATTTATAGCTGTTATTGCTGTTTAGCTGTTAATTGAGAGGATCCTGTGCTTGCCATGGGGCTTGCTTGCCTTACTGTAAATTAGTCTAGTGCTCGTTAGCAGCTGCTTTTTGCTTTTTCTGATTGCTGTACTGCTGTACTGCTTATCCTCTTACTCTGCTGTGCCTGGGAACATTTTGATAACCGCAACGGTGATGTGCCTGGGGTGGCAGATGGCCGGGGCATCGCTGCTGTTTCTGTGCGGCTGTACCGGGCAGGCTGGAACTCCAGTGCGAACTCGAGTCGAAGGGACTGTGACCTGTGGATGAGTCCACGTGGGAGCAGAACACCCTGAAGCATCTGTGGCTGTGGATAAGTCCATGCTGCAGCAGGTACACCTTGAAGCATCAGTGGCTCTGCATGAGGTCGTGCTGGAACACCTCAAAGTGAGTGGCCACGGAGAAGCCCATGACACAGCAGGTACACCCCTGGAGGGACTGCAGTCATGAGTAAGGCCATGTTGGAGCAGGTTTACTTCTGAAGGGACTGTGGCTGTGGGTAAGGCCACGCTGGAGCAGGTATATCTCTGAAGAGGCTGTGGCTCATAGATAAGGCTCCACTTGGACCAGGTACATCCTAAGGGACTGCAGTCTGTCGATAAGTGCAAGCTGGAGCAGGGGCAGGGGGAGGAGCTCACTGCAATGTTAAATTCTATGGTCTGGTCCAAAGGGACCAGAGGTGGAGACTGTAATGGATATGCCTTTAAATTGTTGTAACCTGTATGTTTTGATTTGCATGTTATGGGAATTACTATAGAAGGAACCACCTGAACCAATGGAGGACAAGCCTTACAAGAAGCAGTGGAACTATAGCAGTGACCCAGCCTGAGCTGGCTTTGGTGCTCAGTCACAGGAAGCTTCATAACATTTCTTCCCCCATGTAAATTAAGAGAATTTAGCATCACTGACCAGCTGATGATCACTTTGTTCACAGACTGTAGCTTGCTCTTCGCTGTTCCACCTTTTCAGATAGACAGTGCCTCCCAAGTCCAGCTTCACAAAGAAGACAGCAGAAGTTATAATTATTGCTTATTCACATTTTTAAACTAATATCTTCATTCTGCTTTCTCCTTGAGCTTGTTTACATAGATCTTTGGAACAAATTCTATCATCACCTGCATCTTTCTAAAAAAAAAAGAAGTTCTAGCCTGACCAGCAGTTCTGAGTTTTTCAAAGGAGCAAAGCCAAAACACCACAACAGGGCTATGGAAGAGCCCAGGCTGGATGATCATAATGGTACATTCTGATCTGGAGAGAAGGTTTTTTAGGGCAGAATAAAGAGAAGAAAACAATTCTGTTAAGTAACTGTATTTCCTTTGCTATTCTTGAACTAGCTGACCAGACAACTGTAATACACTTCAATGTTACAATCAGGTCAGTACTGTATAAACACTATTGCTCAGAAAGTACCTGGTACATTTCACAGTACTGAAGTGATTGTGTTCTGAAGTTTGATTTATTTTTTTAGCTCATTAATGAAGTACATAGTTAAGTTTTGAATAATACAAAAGCAGAAGTTTCTCAGCCACAACTTTGTGCTAAAATTGTTCTTCACTAAAAAGAGCTGAGATTTGTTATATGGTTTGATGTCTGTAATGTGTTTGTGTTAAGAGAAACAAGTATGGAAAATGAGATCTACCTGATCTAACTGAACCAAAACATAGGAGACTTTTATCTTTTTCAGAAGAAATTACAAGTTTCCACACTATCTTTTAAAAATGAAGTTTTACAAATTAATTTTTTTTAGTTCCATCATATATATGGGATAAATATGGTATCTGATATATGGCTTAATAATACTTATGTGCTGGGAACAATTGTTTTCCATAATAAATAGTAGCAGTAGTCTCATATTTTAAATAAGAGTGTATATGCTGTATATTATTTCTGTTTTCTTCATTGGAATTTCATGGATGTTGCTTTGTGAAAGATTTCTATTGTGAGCTGGTAAGTTGGGGCTGACATGATGAAATTATGAACTGTTTTAATGTGCAGAGAGATAGCTGTGAGTTGATTAGGGCTTTATGAAATATCTGCTAAAGCAAGAGAGAGCCCCAGTCATGTTGGGATTTTAAATGTGGATGGTTAGCAATATTAGCTGAAGCTGAGACAAATGATTCTTCCAACTATATATATATGGGGAAAAAAAAAGGAAAGTTGAAAATCTATGACCATAACTGACAAAGTGAGACATTTTCAAATAGAATAAAAAGTGTTTAGGTCTTTTGCAAACCAAAAACTGAAGGACTAAAAGGAGAATCAGAGGGATGTGCTTATATAGCAGAAGAGACATATTTAGCCGCTGCACCATCTGAGGTCAAAGGAAGTTTATGTCGAATTGAGAAAAAAAGAGAGATGTAAGCAGACAAACTCATCCACTCTCCGAGTTGAAAGGGAGCTCCGAGGAGGACAGCAGATGCTCAGGAGTGCAGTTAACCACAGGAGTGACTACCAACATGGAGCTTGGGATGGGATGTTCCTACCTCACTTTGCAGCCCCTCCATCAGCGCTGGGGCTGCCTCTGGGCTCACAGGGAGTCACAGCCCAACCCAGCAGGAAAAGAGTTTCAAAGCTGCTATCTGAAGAAAGGAAAATTTTGGCTCACTGGTCTTCCCATCCCCATGGTGCTGTGCTTCAGTTCCTCAGGTTTACAGTGAAGGTGATGAAGTTTGCATATGAGTATAAATAAAAGGACAAAAATGGTACTTCTTGAGTGTCGCTGTTACGGTATGTAGCAAAATGCCCACAAGCTAGCATTTGGGCTTGTATTGTAGATACGGTTATCTGTCTTAGCTTACAAGAACATTTGAGGATTTTATTATACATACTTTGTTTCTTAAGTCTTGACTAATACCACCTTAAGCTTATACTTATAACTCATCTATCCTTCAGTTATTAATGTGTGTCAGGTTATGTTCTTTAATTTCCTTTGTCCTTCCAAGACATTTTTAAATTTTCCATAAAACATTTTTTTTTCATCTGTAACTATATGTTCAAGAAAAAAGCAATAAAGTAATTTGCTTTTTAGAGTTAACTTACTTATTACACCAACTTTGCATGTTGTATGTCTCCTTCTATGATTATATTAATCCATTTTAAACTGTTGATATTATCAAGCTAAAACAAATTAACATAAACAGTCGAACAATGTGGGATTAATTTAATGTAAATTTCAGTTTTATTTGCAATGTCTTGGTATTTTGTCACCCTTGCTTAGCCTTAGGTTGTTGTATTTCAATTTGGAATTCATTCTATACAAGTGTCTTCTTAACATCTCAGTCCTTTAGAAGAGGACTGATATGTTGTTTGATTATTTATCCAGTCAAAAACTGAGAGAGGTTAATTTTTTTTTCAGTAATAGGTTTTCTTTTCATTGAATACTAAGAGCTAGTGAAAAATACTCTTTTTTTTTTGCCAGAATCACTTTCTGACAAAAGTATTTTGTTTTCAGCAGCACCTGATGGAAATACGTTTTATGGGATAAAATGGTTTTAATGGAAATATTCTCAAGGGAATGCAGTACCTTGACCAGTTTTAATAAAGGAACAGTTTTGTCGAAATAGAGACTTGGACCTGGAAGAACGTGTGGCCGATAATTTTTATTTAAATTGTTGGAGTTATAAGTATGTGTAAAGTGACTATCAGCATATTTTGTTATTTTCTTGCACAGTAATTTTTTCAGTGACAATCACGTTTTGTTGCAATGTGTCCATAACTTCTTATTTTTATTGATAGGAATTGTGGGGAATACGCCCATGAGGTCAATTTCTGGTTAAAAAGACAAAAGAAATATCTTTCAATGTACCTACCACGTATTAGTCATTGAACTGTATAAAACGTTGTGTAAGCCTACATTCTGCCAGTAATAAAGAATGAGGAAATTAAAGGGATTTAAAAAAAATCCCAAACCTTAGTATAAGAAAACATCCATGTCTTAGTTTGATTCCTGTAATCTCCCCACATCTTCCTTCTTTGCCGAAAATCACACTGCAAGTTTTCTTATTCTCTAGGTGCTCTGTTGCTACATCACGCCGCCTCTGAGGACCATCTCACTGACTTGTTGGCTTTTACCACAGGAAAATCCTTTTCCCATTTGTTTGGCTTTAAGAAGAGTCTAATTGCCCCGTTTTCCTACTTTACCATCTTTTTATGTCATCTTTCTTCTACAGCATCAAAATATTATAACCTGTCAAGGGTAAGACAGAGCAAATAAATTAATTAACAAGTCAGCATTAATAAATTGCCCCAGGCTGGTTGCAGACGGGCAGCACAGCATGCCTGAACGCTGCAGCGGGTGAGAGGGGCAATGATGCCCGCTCAGAGCCCCGCTCCGAAGACGCCTCTGGCTTCATCCCCTGAGACACGGCTCAGTGCTGCCAGCCCAGACCCCCCAGACAGAGCCACCCAAGAGGTGCTGCTGGTCCCTACAATCAGGGGCTCATGGACATCGGAGTGCAGTAGCTATACTTTACTGCTGGTACATGGAAACGTCCCGCAAGAGGAAGCTGTTTGAAAAAAAGGTCTTTAAAGAAGTTTTAAATCAATATAAATTCAATACAAATAGAAAATCTTATTCAGACTCATGCAATCTCCCTCATTACATGAGAGTTTGCCCTGCCTATCTTGGGATGTTGTTTGGTCAGTGTAACCTGGTGTCTGTGAAAATAATAGAGAAATCAGTCAATACTCAGAGTTCAAAGATATAAATACATATATACAAATAAATACATGCATTTTCTATGCCTAGAACTAAACATTTGTGAGATATATCATACATTTACTTTACAGTCAGGTTGTAGTTATTTTCTCTGCTCTCTGATATTTCTTACCTTTACATTAGTTAAAAGCGAAGTAATTGCAGTTCTGCGTATTTTGAATCTCCCCATCACCTTTGTTTCATCCATATGATGCAGCTATCCATAATTCTGGCCAATAATTAAACCTATTTAACCTTTTGTTTCAGTTTGATAACTTTACATTATGGGAACAACATCAAGGAAATTAAGTAATTTTGTTATTTCATTTGTATAATTGAATTTGTCTGAACTATAGCTGAACCGGAATCCAAACTTGAGTACAGAGGACTGATCTATGATTGCAGATTTAGCATGAGAAGGAATATTTTTTGGATCATAGATTAGTTTTATACCAAGGCTACTGGGTAAAGATGACGGTCATAAAAGAAAAGATCATAGAAACTTGGGGGTGCTGCTGCCCAGAGGATGACAGGTGAAGTAGCACAAGAGGGCGGTGGTGGGAGTCCGCTGAGAGGAAGCACCGGACACTGCCTGCTTGGAGGGATAAGGAACAGACCTTCCTGACATGATAAACCCTCCTGCACATCCCAAGGCTGTGTCTGCCTCACGTAGGATCCAATGAGCAGGACTGCAGCTTTTCTAGTGATGGCCCTGCAAAGGGCAAGAGTCATGGCGGGCGAGGAGGGAGTGTGCACAGGGCGGAGGGAAGGCTGGCGGATTAGCTTTGATGGCAACACCAGCTGGAGCTCTGTGCTCAGGGACAGCAGCCCCCTGTGACCACTGCTATTTGTCTTCTGGAGGGCAGACTTTGGCCTGTTCAGGAGCCTGGTTGACCGAGTCCCTTGGGAGGCAGTCCTGAAGGGCAAAGGAGTCCAGGAAGGCTGGAC
>JAVKLA010000073.1:12325206-12378607 GCA_034782735.1 Sagittarius serpentarius | reverse complement strand
AGGCAGGTCCTGCTTGACTAACCTGATCTCTTTCTATGACAAGGTGACCCACTTAGTGGATGAGGGAAAGGCTGTGGATGTTGTTTACCTGGACTTCAGTAAAGCCTTTGACACCGTTTCCAACAGCATTCTCCTGGAGAAAGTGGCTGCTTACGGCTTGGATGGGCGTACGCTTTGCTGGGTAAAAAACTGTCTGGATGGCCAGGCCCAAAGAGTTTTGATGAATGGAGTTAAATCCACTTGGCGGTCGGTCACAAGTGGTGTTTGCCAGGGCTCAGTACTGGGGCCAGTTCTGTTTAATAACTCTATCTAGATGAGGGGATCGAGTGCACCCTCAGTAAGTTTGCAGATGACACCAAGTTGGGTGGGACTGTTGATCTGCTTGAGCGTAGAAAGGCTCTACAGAGGGATCTGGACAGGCTGGATCGATGGGCCGAGGCCAACTGTATGAGGTTCAACAGGGCCAAGTGCCGGGTCGTGCACTTGGGTCACAACAACCCCGTGCAAAGCTACAGGCTTGGGGAAAAGTAGCTGGAAAGCTGCCCAGTGGAAAAGGGCCTGGGGGTGTTGGTCGACTGCAGGCTGAGTATGATCTGGCAGTGTGCCCAGGTGGCCAAGAAGGCCAATAGCATCCTGGCTTGTATCAGAAATAGTGTGGCCAGCAGGACTAGGGAAGTGACTGTCCCCCTGTACTCAGCGCTGGTGAGGCCGCATCTCAAATCCTGTGTTCAGTTTTGGGCCCCTCACTACAAGAAAAACATTGAGGTGCTGGTGTGTGTCCAAAGAAGAACAATGAAGTTGGTGAAGGGTCTAGAGAGTAAGTCCTGTGAGGAGCGGCTGAGGGAACTGGGGTTGTTTAGCCTGCAGAAAAGGAGGCTGAGGGGAGACCTTATCACTCTCTACAGCTACCTGAAAGGGGGTTGTAGCAAGGTGGGTGTTGGTCTCTTCTCCAAGTAACAAGTGATAGGACAAGAGGAAATGGCCTCAAGTTGTGCCAGAGGAGGTTTAGATTGCATATTAGGAAAAATTTCTTCACCAAAATTGTTGTCAAGCGTTAGAACAGGCTGCCCAGGGAAGTGGTTGAGTCACCATCCCTGGAGGTATTTAAAAGGCGTGTAGATGTGGAGCTTAGGGACATGGTTTAGTGGTGGACTTGGCAGTGTTAGGTTAGTGGTTGGACTCGATGATCTTAAAGGTCCTTTCCAACCTAAATGATTCTATGGTTCTATGATTCTATTATCTTTAAATGTTCACATGTTTTTTGAGAGCAGAGAATAATTGTTTCATCTTAGACATATTATCACACATTCTTGGACTAACGGCCATTAGATTTGAAATGGACTAGCTTGGAACAGTGATGGTAAACCTTTTCAGCATCTGGTGCCAAATTTACTTTAAAAAGCACTGTAGCTTACTACCACTAATGCCCACCCAAATTTGTCAGTGCAAAACTTGGCATCAGTACAAACACTTTGTGATCCTTGGCTTAGACAATGGAAAAGCTCTTTGTAATTTGAGCTGCCTGTTGAATGTGTGTGCTACACAATACTGCTAGCTAGGCTGCCATTGTCCTCCTAAAGGAAGATTTTTCTTCCTAAAATGCTACACTCACACAAAAAAATTAGCCCAAAAGAAGTGTTTGATGACTACTGCATTTCTTTTTCCCATTTGTGGAGGATACGGAAGCTCTTAAACTGCCCAAATCAGATCGCTATTTTCTACATCCAATTTTCAGTCCAACAGCGACAGGTTTCACTTGCTTCAGAAGGATGTGGATAAAACTGTTCAGGAGCTTGTATGGAATAATTTCCTATTCATGGAAGTTTCTTACTGACCCCTGTTAGTCTGAGATTACTTTATGCCTTTAAGCATGATAGTTCTCATTCATTCAAAAATTACTTTTTTAGTTGCCAGTCACCCTTAATGAGAATGAGGGTTGGCTTAGAGGATTTAATTCGCAGACAGTATTGCAAAAGACACTTCAATGGGAAGGATGTTACATTGCCTAGCAATAGATCTTTGTATCTAATTTCCAATTATTTGTTTATGCATTCTGAGGTCTTGTTTGTCTTTTTTGTTTTGTTTTGTTTTGAATGTGGACATACACTAAGCTTGATTCTGCCATTCAGTGTTTTTTTAGTGCTTTGTGACTTATCTATTTATGCATACTTGCTACTTTGGTTCCTTGTCCTCCAAATGTATGCAGTATATTTACATTAGTGTAGTAGTTGCATTTTTGACTGCTGAACCATTCACCTAAAAGCAGGATGTGAATGTAGAGGATGCAGATGAAATGCTGTCCTTTTCCCTACAGTGAAAGAACAGCAAGGTAAATGGATTGGACAATTCTGCTCATTGAATGTGTGCCCTTCCAGGGTAGTGAAAGTCCAAGGAGACACACAGGGAGATATGCCTGCATCACATCTCGAAACTAGTCTTTGAAAATGTTTGGACCAGTATTGAATAACAGGGGCAACAGAGTGAGTCAAAACCAGAGCACAGGCCCTTCATTTCAAGAAAAGTGTGTTTTCCTGAGTATGAATCTCTCATTATGGTCATTCCACATGATCTGGATGAGATACTTCACCTCCTTTCCATCCTTGTGCTCCCCTTCTCTCTTTCTGGCTTTCATATTAACTTTCAGTATGCCATAGATCAGCTTCCCAGCAGCTTCCTTACTTGTGTGTGTGACACTGCCCCCGTCCATTCACTCCGCTTATAAATTTACTGTGAAAGATACGGTCAGACATGACAGAGCCTAACCACAGAGAGCAATCAAGGACCTCTTCAACAGCCATCACCACTCTGAATTTTGGCATAAGCAACGTTACAGGTGCACTTGTGACACCTCAGCAGAAGGTGAGGACACTGCTACTAGCTGGCTTAATGCCATCGCAGCAAGAATTGCCCAAGAAAATGATCAAAATCTGAAAAATGGGGCTTCAGGGGTACCGCTATGCTGATTAGCTTGCTGTGTATTCTTTTCTGAACTACTGTACAGATTTTTTACATTAGCTTACTTGAGGGGTGGGGTTGGATGTATATTCATCTCTCCATTGCAAATTTAGGCAGCCAAATGAATAGAGTTTATTGCTGTTTTTTGCAAAGCACAAAGGCTAAGTACTTGCCTTCTTAAAAAAAAAGAATTGTGTGAACATCTCCTACCTTTCCCACAGATATCCTGCAAGGAACTAGGAAATCAAGTAGAGCCGATTTACTCTTCTTTGTTGTTATACTCAAAGCACAATTTTTTATTTTGTTTAAAAGGCAACAATTGCCCAAAGTGGTAGGAGCGCCAATATTTTAGAGATAGTTAACGCAATACAAACATTCCACACACAGTTGATTAAGTGAAAGGCAACACTAAATAACACTCTATCTATAGTACATATTTCGTTCATTGCGCAGACCTGGCCTGAGGCTTGTTTAAAAAAGCACCAGATGTTTCTCCAAGAAATGTATTTGTCTTTGTGTGATGACAGATGCTCTTTGAAATCACAAAGTATGTAATAGCAGAGTTTGCCATTTGAAATCAGGAAATTCAATTTGTTTTCTCAGAGGCACAACTGAAGGGCAAAGCCCAGTAAGAATTGATGTATAAACTAATGCTTTTCAACATTATGTACTCGTCTTGCTACTTTGAACCTCATTTCCAACACTGTTCCCAGACAGAAATGGGAAAATCCGCTTCCAAATAGCAGAGACCTCTGCCAGTGGGAATTTTCCCTCTGTACGTTCCTGGTATGTTCTTTTTCTCAAACACAAGTTTACCTTTTGCATTAGTCACCTCACATGGTCTTGTAGACTGGGTTTTAAATAAGCTAATCAAATGGCTCATGGGAGGAAAATGTACTCAGTATGAACTAATTAAACAGAAGAAATTTCTATATACTATGTAATGTACCCTCTTAGTAGTTCTCACATTGTAGCAAATTAAAATGATGCAATTCAGCAAAAGATGAATGCATGCCTAAATTTGGTAGCAGAATGGTTTTGTTTCAAAGTTTTCAAAACTGGCATTAAAAGGATCACCAATATGATAAGCCCAGTATGTGAGTTCGTGGCTATGTATTGACAATCCAGAGAAAGTGATGAGCAAGGAGAAACTGGAGTCTGAGTGAAAACAAGTTTTCAACCAAACCTGCGTCAAAAATTGTGGGGAGAAAGCAGGCACGAATTTGCCCTGTTTGGGCTTCTGTTACAAATACAGAACTTCTGCCTCGGTCATGGCCAAGTTTGTTGATGTCCAAAACCTGGAAGATTTTCTAGCATCCTTAGTTCGTTAGTGGTTTGGGATAAAAATAATATAAAAAACCAGTGGTTTGGGAAAATGTTAAAGCATAAATTTCAGGTCATGCATCCTTATTAAGAGAAAGCAATGGTTTGAAAACTGTGTCATAATGTATATGTCCTGTAACATGTCTGAATATGCAGGACATAATTCCTCTCACATTGAGAGCAGCAAAGTTGTTTCAGGCTATAGCAATTTAATTCTAGATTACTTTGAAGTGTCTAAGTTTAAGGAAGTTTTTTAGCTTTTCTTTTTTTTAATCTTTAAGTGGTCTCAATGCTACGCATTCATTTTGGAATAAGCTCTGAAAAAAAGTAATGCTTATATGAAAACTTTTCTAACTCCTTTTGCTAAGAAATAATTTTCTTGTAAGATATTTGGCAACCTCTGGGTTGAGGCAGAAATAGCACAAAACCCCCCATTTCTTGATGTATCCTAACTTTTGTGCTTCAAGTGTGGCATAAGCTAATGTGTTTGCATGAAAAATATGATTTTTGTATCACGGTCCAACTGCATTAACCCATAGCAATATAAAACATTCATAATTCTCTAATAACAGAACTTATTATGGATTTTTCCACTGCTTTGAGTGGACACAGACGAGGTACACCTAATCCTTTTCTCACTTGTGTGACTATCAATGACAATAGCCCGGAGAGGAAATTCAAGGCCAAGACTTGTTCACACAGGAAAATCAGTGCAAATAAAACTAGGACGTACAATACAATGTCCCTGGAAAAGGCAATCCTGCCCTCCTGCTCCTCTCCACCTCTCCCTGCCTTGTGCCAACATCAACATGTGTATGGCCACGTGCTAACGTAGATCCAGGAACCGACCTGAGTTGAAACTGAACTGGCAAGAAGGAGGCAGGTTCATTTCTTTTTGCCTGGCACAGTGAGTGTTAGGCTGTGGAGGATGAGGAGGGAAAGGGAGGGCTCTGCCCTTAGACCCTACCCTTTGATAGTACAGAGGGTCTTGTGAAAACAGCTGCTTAACTTGGGCGTCTTAGCTTCTTGCGTTCCCCTTTTATTCTTCCAAGCTCCTACCAACATGTGCTGAAGGCGCAGCAGACCACTTAGCTTTCAGATTGTCACTGTGAGGATGAGGTCAGAAGCAACTATTGGGCTGTGTATCAGCCTTCTGGTTTACAGTGTGCTAACTTCGCTACCTTGAAAACACCATAGAGAGAATAAAGCTTCGTTGCAATCCCACACTGTAAAAATCAGGTCTTTCAATTAAGTTGACTGGGTTTATACAATTGCTGAATGAGTACAAAAGAAGTCAGAATCTGACTCAGAGGTTCAGTTTGCAGAGCCAGTGCTGGGGAATTCCTGAATATCGCGCTTCTCCACATTTTATAATGAATACAAATAGTGGTATATTTATGCCTACTTCCAGTAACAGCCTGCCCATTACTGAAGAAACATGCATTTAGTTAAATTATTTTAGGAAGTAATTACTATGTTCTTAACCCTGCAGTAACTGGTACACAGGAGACTGGTCACTTTTGAACACTCTACACTTCATGCCTACACGACTTCCATGCATTTATGAGCTTTTCCTTTGTTTTTAATTATTGGCAACACTTAAAAGGTCTTCCACTGTAAAAATTAAATCCTTAAAATTAGATAAAGTGCTATTTTTACCCACTCTTTGATCATCACTTAGAAATATATCCTGGTAACTCACATGTTCTTATGTGGTATATCTGGCTTTGACTGCAGTATTTCTCTTACCAGGCAATACACTTCTGGGAGCATCATTTAGAATACAAAGAGACACATAAGCCTGAGGAGAAATCTTTGTGGCAATGGGGTCTTACAAGTCATATTTTTTTACACTGTGTTGTGTTTTCTGCATTTGTTCTGTTTCCCAATAGTATATACAAAAGCCGAGATCAAGTTTCTGTGTATCAGACTTGAATTCAACACTGCATTAATTTTTTTAGCATCTAAGTCATTAACTCAGGGCTTGAATTCCACGACCAAGCTGACGAAGGTTGCAGTGGTGCCACCCTACCTCTCATTCTTGATCAGGACTTTTCCGCTCATCCCTAGCAGCCTCTGCACTGCAATTAGGTTCATTTCATTAAACCATCAGAAATCTCCACTGCCAAAGAAGTGCTTTGTTTGCTTCTGGTTTAGCTTGCTGAAGTGGTGTGGCACAGGGTCTCATGCAATCGCTGCTCCAGGGCCTGGCATGGGGTGGGTCTGCGATAGCCAGCAGGCTGACCATCTCAGGCCATGGTGGAGCTATCAAAGTCGCTGGATAAACTAGAAGTCTGTGGTTCCTGTAAAGCCAGTGGAGAGATGTAGACCCTCCCATGGACGTTAGTTTTGATCAAGTAACTAAGAAAATCGCCCCTCTCCATTGATTTTGGCATGAAAATTATATGCCTCACAGAATCTATGTGAATACCGCTTCCTTGTGTCTACCATCTAGCTTGCCCAAGGAGTGTAGAGACAGGCATGCAATTCCCGCCAGCTTGCAAGACTCCTCTGTGAAAACTGTCCTTGAAAAATCTTGCTGGCAAAGTCTGTTGGGAGTCTTGGTGCAGCTTATGAAGGTTTCTAAAATTAATGGGTAAGAGCAGAGATTTGAACCCTGGCCAGTATCTGAGAAATGTGAAATGTAATTTCAGTGAAGGCAGGATTTCCCTCTATAGGACTACCTTTGTGCTTAAAGATAGGCACACGCTTACACCACTTGCTGAACTGCAGCTTCAGTGAAAAGCATTTTTTTCACTATATTTTGCTTCGGGTTTCCCGTAATGACTTCAGGACTTCAGTTTATCCTGTTCCGTCAATACGACTCTGAGAATGTGGACCTGAAAGAGACATCCTGGTTCATAAACTCCCTTCTCCTACCACATCATAGAGTCCCTTTCATTAGTTTATCCTCATCCACAGATCCAAGATATTTTCTATAAATTTAGTTTCATCCTTGAAGCTTCCAAAATGTGTTACATTTATATTGTTTTATTCTTTTGATACTATATTTAAGCAAGATAATTCCATGCGCTCATAGCAAGCACCATGTAGGGGCCATCAGCACAGAACAAATACACACAAAATTGTTACCAAATGTTCTTAGTATATACTTTTCAATAAAAGAGAAACAAAAAACATGCATAGTCTGACTTCTCAACATGGCCACTTAATTACTTACTTGACAAACATTGAATAATAAAATACAAATGAATTCCTTCAAGATTTTGAATTCTTTTAGCTGCAAGGTACAGAAGATTTTTGGTGGGTGGGTGGTCTAAGAATTTGCCTTTTGTTCAACAGTTTTTCTTGAGATGTGAATAGGTCTGTGTTTTCCTAAGTGAATCAGTGCAACAGTGATATATTATCAGATAATTCACAAGGCAAATTGGTGGGGAACGGGAGAAAACATGAATGAACATCTTTTGTAAAAGATTGACTACTGAAAGTAGGAGCTACTGGTAATGAACTCCAGACATATTGCTGTAGGAGTGATAAGAACAGGAAATGCTTTGGGCAACATTGTTCTACAAAAATAGCCCTTTTAAAATGCAACATGGCTGGCCTGTCTTTAGCAGCATAGCTGTTGAAAGGATTGCATTAAATGAATTGTACCATAGATGACTCTTGACATGCTAGGCTCCTCCTTGTTTCAGATTCTACTTTATGGATCTTGTTAAGCTCTGGGACTGGAACAGCAGAGTCTTTCAACAGATAACATGAAGAAGTTCAGCTAATCTTCTCTGTAGCTCCCTGTTATCTAGCATAAATGAAAAGGTTAAGAATATCAGCCTATTTTCATTTGATGGGAAAGGCTCTGCGTATTTTTTTTACAGCCATGAAAGGAGTGTCTGACACAATCTGGGAAAGCACTGGCATTCAAACAAGTATTCTTCTGAATCCAGACAGTTATATAAGTTTCACTGGGTGCCATTGCCAATTTACTGAAAGCAATTTTTTTGGTATTACATATCATTTCAATGATGTTGTAAAGACACTGGAATATTTGCTACCTCTTGTTCTAAAGACTTTATTAGTTTGGGGATGTCAGATTCTAAACAATGTAATTATTCATCATTAACTTTTTTCCACTCTTCCCTCTGGAATAAACTCAATTTCAGGCCAGGCTTGTTGGGAAACCTCAAATGAGGGAAAGAGCAACCAGACAGTAAACAAAGGCAGAAGTTATGTTGTCATGGATGTATTTTTAAGTCATGTCCCAAAAGCATTGCTCATATGAAGGTGTGCAGGTGTGTAAGCATGACTGTAGCTTATACAATACAGTAATTAGCTAGGTCTAAGGACTTTGCTGTTGGCAGAAGAAAAAAACCAACAGTTTCAGTTAGCAGTCCACAATTTAGGCACAGAAAATTCATAGCAGATGTTCCTTGCAAAAGCTTGGCTCTTTGAAGGGAGATAAGACTTTTGGATACATTTCTCTACAAAATACCCACTAGCACCTTTTCAAGGCATTTGTTTGCTGCTTGGGTAAAAAAAGAAATGTTTTTTCCTACATCAGAAACTTCAGTTTAAAAAGAGATATAATTAGATAATTACTTGATTTAATTATTGACTCCTTGCAAAAGCTTATGTAACTTCTTGTGCTTTTTAAAACAATCTTAGTTTTAGGGCCTAGCTCCCAACACTTGAGATTGTTCCGAAGGGAATTCTGAAGCAGTGAGAAGTGAGGCACAGGTTTTCCACTCTTCTTTAACCACCACCGTAGGCAGTTATTGCTTTACGAACTGTCCTGTATCACTAGGGTGCAGATATACAGAGTAATTAAGGTGGCTAGCTTATTGAAAACATTTTATTTTTGTCTTAAAAATGGAAGTGAAACAGCTTGCTAATAAATTAATTGTGTAATAAATAGCTTTATGGAAACATGGAAAGACCAACTTTGAAAGTGCCAAAGATGGAAAAGGCATGAAAAGTATATTCTTACCAGATGAAATGGCATGGGTGAGGGACAAGGAGGTGACATGGCTGAGGTATGACTATTCTCCACTTCTCGCATGCCATCTGAAGCCTATGAGAAGCAGAATATAATTTCAAGTGGTACAGATTTTACTCTAATTGAAATCAGAAATCCATTGGCTTGAAGGTGTCTGAGCCCTTGTAAGCCATTTTAGATGAAACGTAAGAACTACATAATAGGAATTTAGGAGATTTGTTGCTGAATAATATGATTACTCCCAGGAAACTTGCATAGACATTTTGAAGTTCTTGTGAAGACAGAATTTTCAGACACCTTCAGAAAATATACAGAAGTGACTAAACCGTAAGTACCACAGTCCAGCAAACTATTTTTATTTTCTGACTTGAGGTTTCATCGTCTGGTCCTAAGCAAAGTCTACATTGTACCTTTCGCTAAAATGGGAAGCAGTTTTCTCTTGTTATTTTTCAGAAGAGATTACTGGGCTTAATCATAAGTGTCTGGTGCAATCTTAGACTATTCAGCATATCCTATCTTTTCCTGAAGGCTGGAGGTCTCCCAAGTTGTCCTTTGTCATTTTGTAAGCCCTGAGTTGATGCCTCAGACTCTCAGAGATGTAAAAAATGATGCCATACATCTATATTTAAGCACTTGAAACCTTCTTGATGTATTTGGTGATCTAGGACTAGCAGGATGTTGTGAATCAGCTTTGATGCTTGATTCTACTGGGTCTGTAGAAATTGAGGACCCAGTCTTTGTGTCAGTGTTCAACATTTTGAAACCCCATTTTTAAAGCCCTATGGAAGAAATTTAAAGACACCAGGGAGAGTTTAACAATCCTCCTGTTGAACTTAAGTTTTGAGTAGAGCAGAACACAAACTACAACTGCAGTTAGAAATCCATTTTTTCTCCAATCATCTGACTCTGTTAATGAAGGAGAAAAAGGGAAGTAATTTTCTCCCCTAAAATCAATAATCTATTACTCTGATGAAAACCGTGCTTCAATTACCAGCCAGTTCCATAAATTGCAGAATCTGCTATGTAGTTTGCCACTAATTAGTGAGTAATACTCCACAGAAGCAATTGCGTGTGAACTCTTTCTTTTAAAAACACAACCCTCAATGGGAGTTGACTTCCTTACTCTCCTTTGAAAATGCCATTCCTGGTATTTATTATTATATTAGTAAGCAGTTATTATTCAGAAATTGTTAATGGCTAATTACATTAATTGGAGAAGGCAGATAAGAAGTAAACCTCATGACTGACTAATTACAGTAAATAGTATGCATGTCTTCTTAATGGTCGGGATACAGTAAGTTCTGCAAGAAACTCCGCTTAGGAGCTGCAAAGGGTGCAGAAATAAGTAATTTCTTCTTCTGAAGACAAGTACCCTGTTGAAAGAGCTTTTCGTTTTTCATGTGGTTGCACTTGCATTTTGTCTGCGGCTATTTTGCTCCCGAAGACCTACACTGTTGAAAAAGGGTGGCTTCTCTGAGGTTGCTGCTCTGAGGTCGTCACAGTGACCAAAAATGTCAAATTTATACCCAGAATCTTGGTAAGTACAGGAAGAAACTTTACCACTTGTATCACACAGACATTTATTGGAGTAAACGCTTTTCTCTCCCAAAACAAATATAACTGTTCAGAACTACAAGTTACTAAAGCATGGCAAATAGGCTCAGCCCAGTCAGGAGGACTTGAAATGACTTAAAAAAGGTCGCTGAGCCCCAGATGACACAAGAAATGGGTGCGAGTGTGCATTACACACTCTCTGAATATGCTTTAATGTTGTTGCTCCAAATGCCTGCTTGGATACTTTTCTGATTGTTTTTGGCAATTTCTCTTGGCATGAGACTATGATCTATGTTGAAATGATAAAAGAGACATTGTTACAATGGAGTCAGTGGCTCTGAATCATAACCCCCTGCATAATTGTTTCTCTCTTTTACTGGCAACCCACTAACACTGGGGATGCTTTCGGGTGTCTATTCTCTGTTACTGAGGTATTTCCTATGCCCTGTGGTAAGCATTCTCATGGAACAAAGAGTCTGAGAAAATGGTCCGTTTAAAGGACTGATCTGTGGTGTCTGGGGATAATAGAGAAATAAATTAATTAGCATCCACAAGTTGAAGTATGCCTACAAGCCAGTTAAGTGCTGTTATTCTATTTTTAAGAATCGTTCATGGCAGTATAGATGAATGTTGTATTAAAACATGAGAGCAATCATAGTAGGTCAGATCTGAGGTTTCTGCAGCTCAACATACTCTTTCCCATTGTGATCGATAGTAAATGACATTATTCAGGAGTGTATGAAAAGGAAAAGCATCAGATTCAAAGATCTGGTGGGCATTGTACTATATTGTGATAGGCAAAACTGAATGACATATTGTATATAAAAAGCTCGCTAACCCAGGTCGTGTTGGAGCATGTGGCATCTTCAGCAAAGGCTGAAAAGGAAGGAAACTCAACATGGCATCCCAGATCTGCACCAAAAAAGTATGCCTGACCTGCATTCGGGTCATAAGGTTAGGTACACTTTTAGGGTTTTTTTCCTCTTTGATTATTTTTGAAGCTGCTAGAGGAATGTTAATGTCACAGAAAACTAAACTCAGGACTTTAAATTTCCAGCCTCCTTTTCTAATACATGGATAATTTTGCTTCTCACTGGAAGATTATTAGTCTGGCCATTATATTAAGGTAGGAGAAGGTAATGAACAGTCAGGTTTGATGTAAATTTATTGAAGGTGCATCTTTCCGTGTCTTATCTTTTTGATATGTATCTTTTAAAACACCTGGCTCATGTCAAAATCATTTAAAACTGAGAAGAGAGAACACTCCCTTCCACAACTACCTAGTGCTCTTTGAAGGTATTTCCCAGTTGTTAGGAATAAAAAACATAATGTGAATTGGAGGCAAAAACTGCATGAAGTTTATATTTGGTTTACATTAAGAAATAATAATCTAGGTTGTAAAAGATGTCAGCATTGTTGATCAAACAACTTAAAGCCTGATTCTTCCAAGGTAAAACTAAACTTCCCCTACACAGAAGGAAATAATTCCTTACAAAATGAATTTTTATGTGAACGTTCATAAACACTATGGCTACAGAATCCTGTAGGGGAATGCAAACACCGCGTGCTTGCTACTCTAGTGATCAAACCTTTTGCTCTAATACACAGAGTTCTTTATCTAAGTTGATTGCTTCTTATTTAAGGACTGATGCATACAGGTAAGTCTTTATATTTCCCACAGGAATCTCCTTTCTTATACAGGGAAAGTATAATTTATTGTATTTTTGAGCTATAACTTACAAAATGCAGCACCTACAAAATTGTTGATCTCCAGGTGCTATCAAGGATGAGAATGCTGTTTACCTCATTGTAAACTTTATCAAAGATAATGGAAGGCACTCGCCCTAAACAGTTAGTACCAAGCTTGGTGAAGATATATCAGGGTAAAATCCTCATTTTGTTTTCTCTAAATAGGTATTGAAATATTCTACTGGTGTCATTTGAGACTGAAAGTGTCACCCTGAATCTGTTAACAAAGGGCCAGTATTTTGCTTGCTTGACTCATAGTTTCTAACAATATATTATACACTGTGCACATCTGGAGAAATAATTTGATTTCTGCTAGCACAGATTAAAGCAGAAATTGACCCACTGTGTTTTAGAGACACTTTAATCCTTCTCCATTTAATCCAGAATTACTCAGCATTAAAGGTAATATTTAATGCAGCTAAAATGAATTAATAATGTTCATGAGTGACTGTTTGATTCATAGTACCTTAAATGTACAGGTGGTTCTCACTCAATGAAAGAAACACAAAAACAAATTTTAGAAATCCAACTGTCAAGGTTCCTCTTGGGCTGAGGCAGACTGATCAAATTCAGACCAAATCTGTTTTTCTCCCTGCATCTGCTCTCAGTTTACATGCAAGTACATGAATTTGAAATCAGTTGAATTACGTATGTGTAACTGAGAACAGAATTTGGCCCTTCAGCTGTCTCTGTACCTCTCCTTTCTCATAAAATTTTATTTTTCTTAGCAAATGATTTAAATATGTTCAGTTACATTGTTGTCCAACATAGATATCTGCTCATAAGGCATCTGTGTTGTGGAGTAAGCTGTGGATCAGCAGTTAAACATGAGATTTTAAACAGATTCCAATAAACCCTGGTTTGTTTCAAGTCCAGCACAGATGTAGAGCTGTTCATCTTCATTTAATAGCTAGTATATCCCTGAGGTTTTGGAATTTAAATGGCATCATTTTCCCTTCTATGTCTCATAATCTTCATATCGCACCTTTTCATTAAATATTACTTCCAGGCCGTGATACTCAGCTTACTGTTATTTAATTTTCCTTAATTTTTTTCCCACTGCAGCTCTTTGTTCAGAGCCAAAATTGGAGTGTTCTTACAAGCTGAAATCTTGGTGAAACTCCCATTGAAAGTGGTGCAGCCAATATTTGGTGCTCTGTTTTCATTCAGACAAGCTTCTTTTCGTGGCAGCTGGCACACATTTAAGAAAGCTCAAGGCACCCTTGTCCCGGTGTTAGTCCTACCCATTAAGACAAGGAAAAGAAAGGCTTGGCCCTCTGTGAGTATTTTGCTACTACTCTTTCTGCTAAACCAATTGCTCCTTAGGAAAATCTTTCTGCAAATGCTCTATCTGTTAGCACTCCATTTTCTCCCTATTGGTTCAAATCTGATGGCTGGGTTACTTTTCAGAGCACCTTAAGTACAATATAAACAGTGTTTACATTACATATTCATAAGACAAGAATAAATTTCCATAACATTTCTGCAAACTTCTAGTCTAACTTGTGTAAACTGTACATTCCCTGTGCACAAAGAATGGGCCTTATTACATTAGTGAAAATAGTCTGAGCAATTAAAAGAAAGTATTACTTATTCCAACTCAGTGTAAACATATAAAAATATTGAAATTAAAGATGATAATGTTTGGATCTTGGGGATTAGATGGACGGAAAAGACAAACAACGTGAATGTGAAAAAAAGAACAAGTTAACCTTAAATTCCCTGCTGGCGTCCTTAGCTTGCACATGTGTTTGGCAACTATGAAATACTTGAAATATGAGACCTGGCAGTGTCATGGTGCCAGACATAGTTAGCATTAAAAATATTCTTCCAAATTATTAAAAGGTGTTCTGAAACTGCTGCAAAAACAAAGAGTTCCTAATCCTAAAATATACTCCTTACATTGAGCATATATAGGTATTACGGACCTTTAACACTAAAAGAACTTGAGGTACATTTACACACTCAGGACTGATTATCCTCCATCAAATGCAACTGTGAAATGGCTCCAGGTTGCAAAATCACTGGCAATTTGACTTTACAAAGCTTTCATTTTCCCCCATGATGCCATCATACAGACAACTGCTACAGCCTGTAGAGGCCAACAAAGGCTCTCTGTCACTCAACACGTCCTCTGTGCTTTCTCTTGCCAGAATTTCTTTTTTTTTACATTGATCATAAGAAAGCGAGTGGGGTCAGCGTTCATTCAATTTCTGTAATCTTATCAGGTTCTGAATGGCACTGATAAATAAGGTATACGTCTTAAGTGATTAAAGTACTGTAATTATTTTAACTTTATTTCAAGTTCAGTTGATGTCAGTTCCTCTAGAATAAGTGTGTCCATCCAGAACGTGGTGATTACATGAAAGGCTGAAGGTCACTTAGAGGTGAACTTTCATATCTTTGCACAGGATTTATGTACATACAAATTTCCATTTGCCTTCTACACGTACAGTATGGTTTAAGGGGAACTGCTTCTTACATCAAGAAAAATCAAAAGGCTGGAAAAGTGTACTGATTTGGATGAAAATTCCATTTGCTTTAAAAAACCATAATCTGGGTAATCTGACACTGAAAGTGACAAAATAGCCTTTTTTAGTAATATCAGAAAAAAGCTTCTCTGACACCTTAATGGAATGATCCCTATTGTCCATTAAAATGACTTTTTTAACAAAGAAAGCTCAACATTTTTTAATACTGAAAGTGGAAACATTTAAAATGTTCAAAACTAGAACATGGTGCTTTATTTTTTTTTAAATGAATTACCTTAATGTTATGTGGGTTGTTTTTTTTTCATGGGGCATTCCAGCACATTTCAGTTTATGTTCTCTTTCAGAAAGCAACAAAAGAAGCATTTGCCAATGAAATGGGCAAGCTGGTTCCCAGCCAGCTTTATTAAAGTGTAATGAGAGACAGGCAAGCTAGGTGACTTCCAAAGTTAACTTTTACTGGTAATGTTCTACATGCACTTGAGGAATTCTACAGCCAAAGAGACTGTAGGGAGAGATCCATCATACACCTGGGCCACAAGACCCCCAGCATATTCTACAAGAAATTAGTAAGAATAACATCAAACTAAGAAAAGCCTACATGAAGCTGGGCTGACAGTTTCCACAGTTACAAGACCTTCTGTATGAAGAAATAGCATGAGTTCCTGATAGAAAGACTGTTCAGTGTGAAATGAAAATACGTTCCTTTGGTGATTTCTGTAAGTTTAACCTGCCCCTCCTTTGGCTCACTTACTGGGCTTTGCCTGTGTTATGAATTCTCTGATGATTTTAGTTCACAGCCTTGCTCAGCTTGGTCATCTTCTGACAAATGACTGCAGCTGTCAATCTGCAAGGTAGGGTGAGGACTGTGCTAAATAAAGGCACTGCTATCTGTATGGCTACACTATTATCATTATACGATAACACCTTATTTTCGTAAATCAAACTACGAGTGTCCCTTGGGGATATAACTCCTCCACCTTCAGGGAACACATAAGTGAATGTTCACCTGCTGAGGCTGAAACAGTAGAATTTAATGGGGCTTCTTTTGCAGTTAGCCTGCTGGGATGTTGGCAACAAAGTTCTCAGGTCAGTGGACCACTGGTTGGATGATTCTTCTTGTTCCCAGAAGTATTTGTTATATCCTGGAGTTGTGATGTTTTCCTGGTCTGTACAAGTTCCTTTAATGTTCCTATAGTGGCATGATCACCAGTACCCAATGCTTCACGTTTGATGACACATCGTGTTTTCAGGTTTTTTGAGTAAGGTTCTGAATACAACAGTGGCCATTTCCCCTTGTCGGCAAGGAAGACTGCTCCTCCCACTCGGTTTCTAGATGGAGTCGAATGTTGAGGCAGAGCATTGATCTATAAACACTTGCCACTTTTGTTGTGCTGACATTCCTGAAAGAGGGAATAGATAGAGGTCTGACAGTTTCTTTTCCATAACTAGAACTTTTACAAGGGACTTTTTACAAGGGCATGTAATGACAGGACAAGCGGTAAGGGCTTTAAACTGAAAGAGGGCAGATTTCAATTAGATGTAAGGAAGAAATTCTTCACTGTGAGGGTGGTGAGGCTCTGGAACAGGTTGCCCAGAGAGGCTGTGGACACCCCATCCCTGGGAGTGTTCAAGGCCAGGTTGGATGGGGATTTGAGCAACCTGGTCTAGCGGGAGGTGTCCCTGCCCATGGCAGGGAGGCTGGAATGAGATGATCTTTAAGGTCCTTTCCAACCCAAACCATTCTATTGTTCTATGTTTCTATGATTCTATGATTCTATGATAACTGGTATTTTATAAGCACATATTTCACATACAGACTACAGCCACAGCTTGCTAAATGTGACCTAGGTAAACCTGCCTTCTGTCATCCCAATATTTTGCTGTGTTTTCACAACTTTTTTTGCTGATATGTAGGAAGCTACAAGCTAAGTAACACTTTCCTGCATACCGTTACTTTTTCCAGGCATACGTTGTAGGAAGTTTTTAGCTGTGGCCCAAGGTAGGAGATTTTATCCCATCATCAAAAGAAACTCTACCTGCTCTGAAAGCTCCTTGCTATCTATTGTGCTAATTAGCTAAACTATGCATGCCTACATTGCCCAGTGAAACTCTATATAAAGCTATTTAATGAGATCACAGAAGCAGTATGACACATTCGACTGTGTGGTAGAAGCAGTGTAACTAACCATGGTCATCTGGGTTGACTGCCCCAGTACTAACACACACTTGAAGTCATGCAGACCTGTAGTAAAGAAGGTTAACAGCACTTTTATAAACCAGTGCTCCATCTCCCTTCTGCTCAGATGCTCTCCATCGGGCAGTTTGAACACGAAAAATGCTGGTGGTAAATGACTACCACTAACACCTATAGCATATAATCTGGGCACTGAAGAAGTAATCCACACTTTACCCATGCTTTGCTATCTAGTGAGTGCTAAGTGAACACTCGTGTAGTGATCCTTTTACCAAAAGCAAATTTCTGAAAATATCTGCTTTTGCTTGCAAGGCCTGTGGGCCTTCAGTTGTCTTTAAATCTGCAAAGGCAGTCCTAAGAGGCAGCCAGTGTCTGCATGTTTAAAAAAATCTTTTTTCAATATTTTCAAAAGAAGATGGGGGCAATGCGCTATGGAAATGCACCGTTTGTCCTCTGTCCCTAAGAGAAACTAAATATGCTTCAGAGAACAACAACTACAGTAACAGCTCTGGCTGTAACCCAGGAAATTCTTCCCTCTTTGTAATCCTTTAACAAATATGGTAGAAAGAACTTATCGTCTGAGAGTGTATTCCCTACCCTGACTTTTCTTCGGAAAACTACTCAAGGTTCTGGCTGTCACATATCACTCAGTGTAGTGATCCTGGTTAGTTGTCGGTTAGTTATGGCCAATCACACCCTGTTTTCGACCACTCTTTTTCCCTAGCTGCTTTATTTTTAGAACAATATTTTGAGCAAGACATAGCAGGACTTAACCGTGCACAAGCTGTCAGGGATGGTGTACATGGAAAATAAAAATTAAACATTGAGTTTAGTAATATAAAGCTTTTGAAGCATAGACAAGTAAGAGAGGGAATAGCAGAGTCAGAAGCTTTAGGTATAGAGAAGTACTGGAAGGAAGGAAGGAGACGAAAGCCCCGTTAATGCTATGCTACATCAACACTGCAGAGTTGTCAGCCTAGCCCACGGAAACGCCTATGCTTCTCAAATAAATTTATCTGCTCTTCCCACTTCTGTACACTTGTATAGCTGTGAGAACTGGTGACAGACAGATGTGGTCACTGAATGCCAGCACTAACAAAACATTAAGCATAGCCCAATTCTCATGTATCCTCTCTGTTCAGAGACCAGCCTTCAAGTCTCCATCTCTGACAGGGGGCTATGCCAGTGTCAGATTGGATGCACGCTGAAGGAGAAGAGACGATATTCATACCACTATATTTGTGCATCTGGGGTCAATAATCAGCAATTATTCTACACTTAATTGATTATAAAGAAAAAGTAATTAACTGTATATAAAGACATCATACAAAATAGCATCTGAAATTCCCTGTACTGCATGTTTTGCATTTGTAAATCTCTCTGACATTGTAAAGCATCTGTTATGTGGGTGTCTAAAATGCTGCTAATTTAACTGGCAAGAAGCCAGAACATAATCTGTGTAAAAGTAGTTGGTGGTCTCTTTAATTTAAAATTTCTTACACCCTCCTGCTGGTAGTTTTTCCTGTACACCTTTCACTTCTGGTTCCTCAGAATGTGATTTTCAGCAGCCAGGATTTTAACTAACTCAGTCAGATTTGAAGTGGCTTGGGATAATGTGCACGCTGAGAGTTGGAGGGAGGTTTAAGACTCTTTTAGGCTTACCTAGGAACTTGGCACTGAGTTTTGAGGGCAGGTCCTCAAGAAAGAAATCATGAAATACATCTACTGCTTCCTCTTAATTCAATGACAGACTCTCAGACTCGGTGGAAATTGTTAGCTTTTAAAGACCAGTCTGCCTTTAATTATGCCAATAAACTCTGTATGTCTATCTGTCTATTAGGGAAAACATTGCTGGCATTGTTTTTAATACAATGTTTTTAATTTACTTAAAGGACAGGAAAATAGAGTTAAAAGCATTGTCCTCCAAGCAGGACTTAGAGGAGAATGAAAAATAAGTGCTGGGTTTGCCAGTGGCTAAGAATGGATTTTCAGCATCGCGACACAAAATTTTCCTTCTTTTCCTGCCAAAATAATGCAATGAAAAGTAGAAATATAAATGAAACACATGCTAAAAGTAACAGGTCATGGGCCACATCCTAGAATTCCTATTAGTACCCAATAACTTCATAAAACTGGGAGCTGTGGTCATGGAGCAGTTGCATAGGAGCTCACTGCAACCTACAGGGAGACACAGACAGGATTTGGGGCTCCAGACTGGGGAAAATGAGCATGAGGGGCCTATCATCAACAAAACCATAATACGGGTCTCCACAGAAGCCAAAGAAAGAGGTTTGTTCCATGTCTGTCCTTACGGCGTAGTAGATGAGGAGCTGGACACACACACTGAGTTTTGGGAGCCTTATGCTGCCCAACCTGCCCATACCCTGGACTTTATCCTAGAGAAACGAGCGTTTGTCTCACAGGTCACTGAAGTTCGTAAGCAACAGCTTGGCACTGCTAGGCTTACTGCTTTTTCTTGCTTTTCCCCAGGTGACTGTTTTCTTTGTCATTATAAGTATTCCTTTTCCTTCTCATGTTTCTGATCTTTTTATTGCGTTGAAAATCTTTTACTCCATGGCAATTTCAGGATTTTTTCTGTTCAAAACGTGGTTTATCATTCAGTAATTAATTCTCAAGGGTTTATAGTTTTGTCTTAGCAGGCGCAGAGTATGCAAATGATGTGTTGTACTAACGTTTCAGAAAAGAGACAGTTACTAAAGGGAACCTCTTTAAAGTGGAGTCTCTTGGAAGCTTATTCTGGTTGACACTAGTAAAAGGCAAAAGTCCCAGTTACAATAAAATGACAGTTGTTTATATAAGCAGATCCTAGTTACTTTAATTATTGCTTTTGGCAGGATCCTAGAAGTTTAATCTTTCTTAAATCCCACAGTAATGTCTGCTGGCTGGAGGATTTAGTTACCATGAAAAAATATTCAGCCACTACCTAACCTAAATGCAACTATACACTAGGGCAATGTTACCCAAGACAGTTTCACTTGGATGAAATGGGAAGATTGTTCTCATTTACTAATTCAGTTAGAAGCCTGAGGAACATGAGATACATATAAATCTAATTTCTTCAGCATAGCAGTTTAAAAAGACTTTAGGTCTTTGAAGCTAAAAGAACTTGTTTATATTTCCTGATGTAGGATCGGTCATTGCAGAACAATTTGCTCAGTCACCTTTTTTTGGGAAGCCAGTTTTATAAGAACAAAAAAGAATACATTCATAATATGGCTACAATAGTGAAAACAGTCTGTCAGTTGGGAAGCAACTATCCCAGGGTGCATCAAAGAAGATGTCACTACAATTGCAGTTCCATGCCTTCAACTTGTTCTTGAAAACATCACACAGCGTATGAGGAAGCTGTAAAGGGGTGTGATTTCCAGGGCTGCTGAGCTGCCCAGTGGGTGCAGCTTCACGACAGAGAGAGTAAAGTCATTCTTTGAGTAAAGTGCTATTCAAGCCAACTCTAGCACCAAAAGACAAAAACACCACCAATGTTCAAAAGGAAATTCCTGCTCACTTCAGTGAGATTTCTTTAAAGTTCTGACCTATTACTTTGAAAATCTATTTTGACTACATAGTTAGCTGAAATATCTAATTAGTTAAGTTTTCATGTACAAGGGATGACTTAAAGCTATCGTTCGACAGCACCTTTTCTTGCAGCCTTTCAGCACCATCAGGCCTTAACCACCTTTCCTGTTCTTCTGGCCTTGTCATTCAATACAGCCCTGCTAACTTAAGAAAACCAGTGCTGTGACTGTTTTGGTTTGGCTGGTGATAAAATTCCCTTTTGGTTTTTATTGCAACTCAAGGTGGACTAAATCACTACTTTTAGTTCTCATAACACAGATAAATAATTCTTTGAGACTTTTAAGAAATAAAGATTAGTTGTATGTTTCACTTCTATATTTTATTCCTATTAGAAGAATGTTTGGATTTTGCAAAGATGATTGAAATGTAAAATGCAACTCAAGGCATAGTTTCATCTGTTGTTAAAAGTTAAATGTAAGTTTATGTTGGACTTAAAAATATTATATAAAATTAAAATATGAGATAAAAATCTAAATATTTTTGGAAAGATAAAAATCTTTCTGGTAAAAAATTTCATTAGTAGCAAGCCTTCATTTTTTCAACTAAAGATTTCAGTCAAAAAGAATCGGTCAGATCTAGTGACCCCACTATCAGTGTATCCAACCATTCAATCAGCGACTGCACGTGGCCAAGCCACATTCATATGACAATTCTGTTAGCAGTCAAAGCAGTTGGTCTGTATCCAGCTATGTTATGCTGAGATCATGTACCACCACCAAATAAGCATTTTATTAGTTTAATATAAAGAAAGGTGACATCAGGAAAAAAATAAATGACTGCAAAATGTTTGGCAGTGACGCTCTGTGAAAAGCACTTTACTCCAAGAATGACTTAACCCCCTCCCTCAGTATTATAGTGTTGAGAATCTTTACATTATTGGAAGAGCCCTTTTTCAGATAAGGTATAAAACTCACATACTCATCACTTGTGATAAGTGAAGATTCCCTGATAAACATATCTTTTTATAAAAAAGGCAAAAAAATAGATAAAACCCCAACAGATTTCTTCTTAAAATAGGTTTCCATGTTAAAAAAAAAAAAATAATAAAAGGAAGTTTCCTTGGAAAAGATTATTTGAAAGCAAAACAGCGGCTACCTATAGCTGTCTTCTAGAATGAGTAGGTGTAATATACAGAAGAAAGTATATATTGTTATGTATGTGACACACAGTACATTTTGCAAAAACACTGATTTCAGTCATGTCCAAGAAAAAATACTGCTTGGATCAAAACATTAAGTGGCTTATAGCTACTGATTTTTTTTTTTTTTTTACATTTTCCTATCATCTAGCATTGATTAAAGCAGCCCATAAATATCTCTTTGTTCCAGTATGTGTTGCCTTAATGGATGTTTTTTAATCATTTTAGTGAGCTCTGGCCCAAGACAGTAAAGAATCAAAAAGAAAACGTATTTCACACACAGTTCTATAACAAGAGTCCATATGCTGTGTCAGAAATTATGTTGGAGATAGTGCTGACAGTCTTTTTGGTTACATAAGAGAAAACGAGAATGTGTAGGGAGGTGAAATGGAATTAATAAAATGGACTAAGCTATTTCTTTCACATTAAAAATTGAATCTAACTCATCTCAAAATGCCTTTTAGGCTATTGGATATAGATCTCCTGACAGCTGCAGATGTAGTCACAGCAGTATTAGAAAAACAGAGATTTTTTTCTTCCAAAGTTCAAGACCTGAGCACTGCCTAAAATGGGAGACATGCCTTCGAGCACTGAACTTTTTATATTTTTCTGACTTTAATGCATACCAACACTAGGAGTTCAAAGCATGGATTTAGTAACCCAAGGAAAAAAAAACCATTAATTTCAACTGTGATTATATAACAATGCACAAGACAATGTAACTTTTTCTTGGGAAACCTTGAAAATGCCTGGCCATTGTTTTGTTTTTCTGTTCCTTTTGGAGTGAAAATGGAGCAGGGAGAGAAGAGGGTGTTATTCACAATCATCTGAAATATTTCAAAGTTAGCAAACATTTCTGATAGGTGTAAAAGTGGAGATCTGTAGTAGGTAGCAACACGAATGCCGTCAACAACATTACGTGCTTCCACGCTGAGATAGATGGTTATCCTCCTAGCAGTCCAGACAAACAGCCATCCATTTCATTTGGGCCCCTGTAGTGGTGCTCTGTGCAAGGCTGAAGCCAGAGGTGTTTTCTGGCTGGGTGGCAGATTGGGCCTCAGACTATTTTAGGAAAGTTTCAAGGCTGCCCTATGTTTCAGTCAATACCGACTCTGCTATGATTGCATCCGTACAGCCACTTTCATCCAGCCACAGTGCGGGTTGCTGGATAAGTTTTGTCTTTGCTTTCACCAGATCACTTTTCAGGCAGACCAAGTCCTTGATGTAGTTCCCGGAGCAGCCACCTGAAGACTAGAGCTGGCAGGGAGCAGGGCATCTGCCTGCCTCTTTTCAGTGGTGGTGCAGATTGTTGTTGAATTGACAAGGCTGCATAAGTAGAATCTAAAAGTAACTGTTCCTGCAAAAGAGGATTTGAGAAGATGCCGAGGGTCCGAGGATAAACCCCTTCTTTCAAGAAAAAAAGCCAGATGATGGGCTGCTATGTCTGACTGCAGCCACCTGGTATTTCTGCCAAAATTTGAACAATCTTTACCCAGCCTGACCACCAAAAAAGGTTAGGTATAGAGAAGGGTATTACAAGATAATGATGGCATCTTAATGTCAATCACATGCTTAAAATCTCTTAAACACAGGAGCAGCTTACAGCATTGAGACAAATGTCACGTCATTAATGTTGTATCTATAAATTGTCCTTAACTCAGAAAATTTTCCTTAGCTCAGAGTACAAAAAATACATTCTTTTGTACTTTTAAGTTGAGCTTACAATACTGAACGCTTGGAAAGTGGGGGAAAAAAAACCCAAGGCATTCTTTCTAGTATTAAGTGAAGGAAAGTTTCACAAGACGGGTGTGATATTCAGCCTCCCTTCTGGGCATGAAAATATTATTGAGAAGACTCAGAGGAGTGTGGTCTGTTCTCCCAGAAGTACTAGACCCATTATTATCCTTTTTTCTATGGGTGCAAATCCCTTCCTTCACAAGAAATCAATGAGAAAAGTTTACAAGTAACCTGAGATCCAATTGAGTCCTTATCTAATATAAGAAATGTTCTCAGGTCCTGGATTACAGTCAAGTCCTGGTCTCACTGAAGTCAATAGAAATTTTATTGTCGATTTCAAGTGAACTAGTTAAAACTTAAAATTGTGTTAAATAGTTCCCATCTAAAATATGCTTAACTTTTGACATAGGGTAGCTTCAAGGGAACTTGAACATGAAGCAAACAGAGCTTGGCTTCCAGCTGGACCACTGACCCTGCTGGCCACATTCACAGCTATAATTAGGTTCCTTTTTTGCTTCTTTGGCAGTGTAATGGGTCTTTGAAGTCTCTATTTCCTCCCTGCATTTCTCTCCAAGTCACTAAAGACACAGGGCTCCGCTCTAACCTTGCCTCCAGGTCTATCAAACAAGGCCATTGCTGGTGTGCGACACACTCTCCTCTGGTTGGCAGCACCCACCTAGCAGAAGCGCCAGGGTCCTGGAGGTGGCAGCCAAAAGCTGGCCGCGAGCCACTGGCTCTCCATTCTTCCCACGGGTTCTTTTAATCTACTCTGGGGCTGGGCAAATAACCTCTCTTTGCCTCGGTTCCCTGAGAAGGTAAAGGAGTGTACTAGCGTGTGCAGTAGACCATGGAAAGACAAGTTCCGGGGAGCAAGACGTTCTGCGTCAGTACCTTGGAAGTGGACTCCAGCTTCAGTCGCTGGCCCTTACTTAGCTGACTATGTATTGCAGTGAAAAAGCCAGTAAAAAACAAATTTCTGGCCCCAGAAAGAGACTATATCGTGCCCTGAAGAATATAACCTGATCTTCTAACTCTTTCTCACACTGCAGAGAGTCTAAAAACAAATGTTAAGCTTGAAAGATTTTTTTTTGTTTATTATCTGTCTATTCTTGCTTATTATCTTGTTATCTATATACCTATCACTATTTATTATTCTTGTTTATTATGCTTTTCATCTCAAGTGGATTTAAACTTCAAAAAGGATAGGAGATGTATATTTTCTCAGATTAAAAACACTGAATGCAAAAGTAGGCACTGAAACCTTTTGCTGAAATCTCTTCCTAGTTATTTATGTGTATACACATGTATGAACATAGATATGACTACAAGCAAATTTTATTCACACAGTTTTGGGAAGACAGAAATATCCCTGGTCTTCACATGGCCCTCATATTTGTATTTTCATATATTTAACAGTTTCAAATGCGTACAGTTTCTTATTAAAATGCAATTAGCTTTTCTAAATACCTGTATGTTTAGGTATATTGACTTTTTATATTGCATAAAGATATTGTACAATATGGTATTGAAAAGAAAACATACATAAAATGGGATTATACTCCATGTCCATACTTCTTGTACTACAGAATTATTCTTTCCACAGGTATAAGACTTTGATGGTAATTTAGGGAACTTTCAATTTTTAGTTCCTGAGGAATGAGACAAACTATAAACAGAAAGTTCAAAAAAATATTTTCCCAGTTATTTTCTAATTGTTTTTGACAAATTAAACCAAAACACTGTAACCTTAATGAATTCTTAGAATGTGTTACTCATGGCTATTTTGAACCATAGCAGGATGTTTGCCTTAGAATATATTCTTAAGTTCCTATCTTATTACAGCCCTGATGTTGAAGGAACACTCTATATAATTTCATGTAGCTGGAACAATGACAGCTAAGTCTTTGCTTACAGTTAAGAATGTAAGTGCTTTGCTGGACCAAAGCCACCATGTTTAACACTGAATTGGGTGTGCCAAGACTTCTTTCTGCCAAGACACAACTTACTAAAAACCAAAAAGTTTTAGTTTGACAAAGAGAAATTAAAAAATGGCTGAGAAGAAGAATTTCTAGTGAAAGTATGCCTCAGAGCATAGATTAGCCTGGGGAGTAGGTTTTACCGTGTTGGTAGAAGACATGGGTTTAAGTTACTTTTCTGATTGGCTTGAAGAAAAGATTTTGTCTCACATCACTCTTAATTGAAAAAAGTGTGGATTTTCAGTGTAGAATATCTAAATTCCAAGTCTGGAATAAGTGCCCTTCCCAGTAGGGTGCAGAGCTTGTTCTCTCTTCTGTATTTTAGTTGAAATCATTCTGTGCTGATACAAAAAGAGGTTTCAAGACCAATTTTCTGTGTGTGACAAGGAAATGCTGCCAATACAGGTCTACCCAGCAATTTGTGAAGCCCAGCCCTCAGTGAGAAGAGGATCTCTGCCTGAAGATGGCAAAGTTGATCACTGAGTGATTCTACAGGTCAGTCTAAAGTGTATGTGGGACTTTCTAAAAAATTTTTGAATCACTTCAGCTAAACTGATTTTAAAGTCAGAAAGTATAGGACTAGCAAGATGTTTTCTTTGGAGATTAGTTGTTTGAACCTAAAAAATGTCAGGTAAAGTATATTGGATGCCACTTCAGTTCCTTGTCCTCAGAACAGACACATCTGGTGACAAGAATGCCAGTCTCTCTGGCAGCGAATAAGATAAGGGAAGTTTACAGTTCATTGCAAATGCTGAAAAAGATTGATTTAATCTATTTTGGATGTAAACCACATTAAAAATATAAAACCAAAAAACCCAGCGTATTTTTTACAAACCAGAAAACCACTTTCAAGTACCTCCAATTTTTGCTTATTTCTTGTTGAAATGGTTTCAGAAGTCAAGAAAATATTTCAGTAAAAACCCATCAAGCCCCTTACACAATTCAAGATTCAGGGTGTACTATAGTTTAAATCACTTAGCAGAACCAATTTAACAGAAGACAGATTGGAAGCTGCAGATCATATCATTCTTTTCCGGTGTGATTTCTAGCTGGCCACTGATAGCTCTAAGCCATAGAACCTAATGATATTAAGAAAGCCTATTTTACACAGTTATTTTTTACAAGAAGTTGGTATTTAGCAGTCATAAGCAGCAAAGTAATACTGTGGCTTGACACTGTTTTGGTTGTAGCGATTATGTGGTAGGAAGTGGGTGTCAAGTTCCCTTGGTAACAAATAGAGGATAAATGACACACTCTGAATCACCAATGAATCATTAACAGAGTTCTGCTTCTGATTTTTGGCTTTTATTTTAAGATTCTAAAATTATGATAGTTTTAAGATGATGGATGAAGGTGAACCCTTCACAGCATTCACATGTCTGTGGTAAGGCTTAGATCGTTATTAGACCTCCGAACACCGTGAAAACAGGAAGCTTTAACAACCAGCATTTACTGTTTCTTTCAGCTAATGTCAGTTAGAGTTAAAGGGTGTCCAGGTTCTTTGTACAAGAAGAGAGAGGATGAGGGTAGAAGTACGACCTCCCAGTGGCCAGCAGCAGAACCAGGAAGTTCAGCACAGTTCAGGGAAGTCTGAATTTTGCTCACAAAGTTTGCAAAAACTCATGCCCCGTAAGCACGTGCTGTACTACACACTGTGCTGGAAAATGAGCTACAGTATCTTTTATTGTGAATGAATATATGGATTCTGATAACCAATCAAAATAAAGTGATAACATATGCTAATTAAAGCAACTGGGAACGCCCTCAAACTTAAGACATGATACCACAAGTTAAAGTAAGAAATAGCAGGCTGTTAAAGGGGATAAGATTAGCTACTTTTTGTGTGTGTGTGTATACATGTACATATATAGGTTCATTATGTGTGTGTTTCGTCATTATCATCTGTATTAGTGTTGAAATTGTTTTAAACAGACATTGCAAAAGCAATACCAGGGTTCAGACTGTCACTTTTGAATGCATTTAATTTCATAAATTAAAATATTTATTATAAAGATACACATAAAGTTTTTTCTGTATTGATTCTTAACTCCTGTGGGAGTTCATTCAATAGGACGTGGACCAGCTGAAGGTCTAGTCTCTGGTGCCTTGACACACCAGTTGGCATTGGACAGCAACCAGACCCACCCAGTCAGAAGCTTTACCCTCCACTGGTTTTGTCTGCTCAGTACTATACGACAAACTGCACTCGTTGAGTAGGCAGGACCAGAAAGAGCCTGGGAAAGTTTTAGTACAGCAAGTGAAGAAATGTATTCTGCAGGTTTTCCATCTGAACATTTCTAGACGTGACTATTTACAGCAACATTTGAATATTATTGACAACTGTATTGGCTGGAGTTTTATTTTCTGTTATTAAGTGATTGCGTTGAATTAGCAATAGTCTAGTAATATAACCTATTCAGGCCTCTGCGATGGTTGTCACATACATTCCAACACTCCTGAGGTTGTAGAATAGTTGAGTTACAATAAGCAAATGATGCTGATAGAAAAGCGCTTTAGGATTATCTGGGGCTGTAACATACTGGCAGTGTAATGACTATGATGAAAATGAAGTGTGCCTTATAGACTCACAACATTATATGCTCCGTATTAACGCTTGTGTTTCTACAAAGAGAAATTTCCTCAGAAGAGAAGCAGCATGCGTCGCGTCAGACTGATTTAACTTTTTTATCATCTAAACTCTAATAATCCCTTTGTGAAATGTTTAACTCTGGTTAAAGGAAAATTAACGAATTCAAAACTGGTTCTGGCTGCCATTCCAAGACACAATAAAGAGTAGGTTTAAATTAGTGCATAGGCTATTATCTTGGGAACACCACCACCACTACTTTTCTTAACTTTTGACTTTTCTGGTGCATGTTTTAAATTATACAGAAGCACATTCAACTGTGAAAGATCTTGTTGGGTCCTTCCATACCCTTTTCTTTCTAAGTTGAATTCAGTCATAAAAGTTTTCTTCCAGCAAAAGTTTTCAAAGCAAGGACACAATGTTCTTAACTATTACTCTTCTTCTTTCTTATGAAATCGTACATGCATCCTGCCCACTTGGAAATCTATGTTTTTGAGAAAATGAGAGACTTTTAATGTCTTTACTGGAGCAAAGTACCACCTTCCTCCGTACATATTACATTGAATGGTGGCGCATAAATCTCTCCGCAGATCCAGAGGTGAAAATTTGAGCAAAAGCTTCAAAAAATTTCTGCTGCCTGTAAATGTGTACCTGAATGTTGAGGTTGTGCAGTCAAAAGCACAACGTACTCTGCATCAGGACAGTTTGTGATATTGTCAGTAGCAGTATCATGAGAACATGATAAACTAGTGGCCCAGTTAGACCAAGATTGACTCTGACCTTGACTTGATACAAGGCTCTTGTCCACTCTGTTTTTTGTTGTATCAGACTTCAAAATAAAGCCTCCATAACCGTAAGTAAAGCTGAAGCTCATAATTCTCTGTCGGTAAAGGCCCAGACATCTCTGTGCTTGAAACTGCTGGACATCAGCACAGTTTTGTTGACTTAAAGGTCAAGTAAGGAAGGCTGACTGTGGTCAGCTGACGGTGCTTTTGCTGATTCTTGATATACCCCACCAACTACTCAGCATAGCTTTATGTACATCATGGACTTCAGCCACCCTGGAGATTACACCAATGCAGCTTCATCAGGTGCTTTTCATGGACTGCTGTGCTTAGTTCTCCCAGCTGCAGGTAATTCCTCCATGTGCTACAGTTACCGACGAAATCTTCACAGAGCAGAACCCTGACAAAAAAGTGAAAGCCTGTTTATGCTGCAGCCTCCATCTCTATTTCTGTCAGTAGCAGTATCCCAGGTGCTAATTTTACCAAAGCATCTAAGGTGTAAGAACTGTTTCGCATTGGCTGAGTCACATTAGAAGATAGATTTAGCCTTGTCAAAAGAAAACTACGCCTGTTGGCCCATGAAAAGATTGATTTGTGCAACATTTTTTTAGTTCCTTATACCCTCAGTAGAAGAACTAGATATCTACCTAAAATTAACTGGAGAAGACTTCGTAAATTGCCTGGGCATCCAAAGAGATGGAAAGCATCTATGGTAGATGGATTGAGTTTGCCTCTCCTGGTCTCCAAACATGTCTCCCTCTGTCTATTGATTGCACAGGAAAAGAGGGGCCTGTGTTGGTGGACTTGCCTTTCCTGGGGCAAGGTAAATAAAACTATGGCAAGGCAGCACTAAAATGAGACTCTGAGTTAGGAAACTGATTCACCGTAAAGATTTTTGCTGAAGCTGCACGCAGTTAGTGGGAGTGATTGGCACCATCTATTTCACCATGCTAGTAGCCCATCTGAACAAAGTTGGGGAGCACATGGTTGCTCCAGTCTGTACCAATGTAAAGTTTCACTGACTGGATAAACGGTCAGAAAAAATCTTTAAGTTTTTATGAACAAAGCCAAACATATGTATTTAGCATTTACTTGTTTTCAAATATAGTAAGTACTTATACTGACATTTAAATTTCATAAGTACAAAGTTTCTGCTTTTACAGACTAATCTGATACATCTCTAAAACAGACGTAGTCTTTCCTTTGTGATATTGTGCAATATTTTTTCTCTTTTTTTTTGGCTTCTACTTCCTTAGTTAAGGAGCAAAATAAAAAGTATACCTTGGGAGTTTAGGAAGTTATTAAGAAGAGAAACTTATTCAGAAAAGGAACTTCTTATTTCTCAAGGATGCCAGACTCTGACAGAAGATGTCTTTTTTTCTCTTTCCTTTTTTTTTTTTTCAGCTACAACATACACTCTGGTTATTTGAGTCATTATATTCCATTACAGAAATCATAACTGAACGTTGTCTTTTGTTTATCTTCTTCAAACAAAGTCCTATGTCTGAATATATAGCATTTTCCAGAGAGATGTTTTTATTTTACAGTTGCAACCTCTACAGTTTCACCTGGCCAGCTTCACCTCAGTATTTCACCAGTGTCACAGGTGGAGATCATTTGCTATGACTTCAAGATTATTATTCTTTCTCTTTGCAGATAAGAGATTTTTTTCTCTTGTCTAGCAACGAGTCAGCAACATGTTATGATGTATGTGATCATCTCACTGCATGAATTTTCAGGCAGCTGTACACTGGATGTTAGCTTGTTTGCTCTGCACTCTCTCTTATTTAAGTATTGCATTCAGAGAATCCTTCTGGGCTGAAACAACAACATAAGTAAAATAGTATGAAAAAAACAAAAAGAACAGCTTTTATGCACAGCAGGAAATTTTTTTACCCAGACTCTGTCATATCTTTTACCTTCTAAATTTCTTTGTTTGTAGATACAGGATGCGTGTCTGCTGAGTGTTTGACTTCCATCACTTTTTTTAATATTCCTGATACCTGGAACCACCTGTACTCAGACGGCTTCCACGGAGACAAGCACAGCCCCCATGGCCAGCACCACCAGTGAGCAACCCAGTGCAGAAGAGGCTCCAGCTCTGGAGCCATTGAGATGTATGAGGAGCTCTTCCTCTTCATACTTGCAATTTTAGGGAAAATCACAGACAAGTGTGTAGCAGAGTGCCCAACTTTCAGACATATCCGTGAAAACCAAATCAGGTGC
The DNA here is from genome assembly GCA_034782735.1 of Sagittarius serpentarius. Classification (NCBI taxonomy): domain Eukaryota; kingdom Metazoa; phylum Chordata; class Aves; order Accipitriformes; family Sagittariidae; genus Sagittarius; species Sagittarius serpentarius. The sequence continues at coordinate 12,347,340 of JAVKLA010000073.1, read as the reverse complement.
TTTGCCATTCAGACAATGTTCCCGGATTTGGCTACACTTACTCTGTCCTGTGATGACTGGCTCTTTACCATCCTGTTTCTCCCTCAGCTCCATTTTACACTTTGATTCTTACCTTCTTTCCTCCAACATCCTTCCACACTCTTTTTTTCTATTTACTTTAGTCCTTTCTAGTCAGCAAGGAAACTAACATAAAAGTGCTGCCTTCACACAGCTCAAATACATAATTATTTTACCACATCCTCTACCTTGGGTCTTCCCTTTCTATCTGCTTGCTAAGCTTTACAGGAAACCTGTGTCTCTATTTGTACAGATGCTAGACAGGACAATGCAGGGCTTTGTTCTTTATTGGCCCTCAGGCACTACCAAATAGTATCATAATACATGTTCTTAAATTAAAACCTATACTTTGATGACAGAGAAAGTCACCTGCAGAAGAGTGAGTTTCTTCTTTTTGCTTTCTACTTTCCTCCCAGATCAACACGCAAACTTTTAAACTAAGATTCTTCATCTGAAACCATGGAGTTACATGTTTCACAGGCTGGTCCTTAAATCCTCATTTTGAAGCTGTTTTACTCGGTTCAGTTAATGACTAGGTGAGAGTGAAGCACAGTGTAATTACACCAGCATGCCAAAGTACTGCACAGCAGCAGAGGCAAAGCAGGTCTTTGTAGGAGAGCCTTTAGCCTGTGACATGCATAAAGGAAAGGAACTTGGTGCAATTCTGTCAATATTACGTTGTACTTGCAAGTATCTACTCTGATCTTTTAAATGCTTGATGATAGTAGATTCTGAATTTTGGGGCAGCAAAGGTTGTTTTAGATCACACACCTAATAAACCAAAGCAGGTTCATCTCTTTATCTTCATTTTTAAATGTTATTCACCGAAGAAAGAAGACAAATACGTTTAGCCAACACTTTTTGAAGTATGCTTATGTTTTGAAAAGTTGTGAGTGTAGTAAATCAACCCAAGTGTCTGAGACAACTGTATTTCACATACCTGCCACAGGATTTATCAGGGAAATAGATAATAAGGGTTAGTTTTGTATAGTAAATGTAACCCTTGAACAATACTTACTGCAATACTCCCCTGAGCCTTTGAAAAACCGTAGGGCATGCTGGCAGCAGTGGGAGGTTAGGGTGTGAGAAGAGAGACTTGGGAAGAAGACGTGGCTGGAAGAAGAGCTGCAGGAAGGGATGGAGATGATCTCTGAGATGTCACCTGTTGATTATACTGTGCAGAGTGATGTTGCCTGGCATGCTAAAATGTACAGAAATGACAGAGAGAAAAAAAAATGAGGAGGAATGGCATTTCCTTCAGTTCTGTGAAACAGAATAGAGACGGTTATTTAGGCCATGCTTTAACGTGATTCCAATGTGAACACAATTACCTGCGTTGAATGCTTGTCTTTGGACTGAAAGAGCACAAAGGCAAAGAAAAGGTGGGCAGCAGCTGGGCCCGGCCGGTGCCTGCACTGAGCTGTCAGTGGGAACATCCTGGGCTTCACCAGGAGCTTCACTGAAAGTCTCAGACTGGTTTGCATAGTGACATGATAAATGTTAGCTACTGCTATTTTTTTTTTTTACCTACCTGTTGAGTCATACCTCAGGTTCCCTTCTGAGATGTGAAAGAAAACAGAGGAACTGGAAAGTTTTTTCTTAAGTCAGAGGGGTTTGGGGGTTTGTTGGGGGAGAGATTAAGTTAAAACAATGTCACCTCTTACTGAGAGGCTGTCATTGGTGACAATTTAGAAATATCTGGAAATAATTTATTATTTTTTTCATTTCCCCCCTGAGGCACTGTGCACTTGTGTCTCTTGGATACATTTGTAAAGCTTGTTGTCTTTTGTTATCGGTTCCCATTCTTTGTATTTCCCCTTCAGGGAAGAAAACTTCTCTTCAAGTGAAGAGTCAGTCTTAAAACAACAGAAACTAAAAGCAGGTGGACTACTTATTTTAGATAAAAGGATATATTCTTGAAAGTAATTTGGTTTGTCTGTTTCTGTTGCTCATGTCAGGACCTATTTACTTCACCTGCAGGAGTAATCTGACTTTAGTTATTTCCACACTTTGGGCTGAAATTCTTAGCAAAAGACAAAAGCACAGTTGTGCCTACTACAATGCACATCTCAGACTTTCTAACAGGCTCATAAAGCAGTGTGTGGATGTGTTCAGCTTTCAAAAAGTAAACTTGTGTCTCTTTGAGGACAAACGTTACAAATTTTCTTCCTAAATTAGGAAGAATGTATTTACAAAATAGCTAATTAAAACAAAATATACTCATAAAGCTTCCTCTTAAGGATGAGGATTGTTTACTCCTATTCTGGAAGACTGTAAAGACGTGATGATAGTTATTTTGGGGTTCTTATTTCCAAGCAAAATAAAATACTTTGCTATTTTTTTGCCTCCAGTGGAAACATTCTCCTTTAATGTAATATACAGACTTATTTTCTCATCTCAATACCTTAACTATATGACCTGATCAATGACTTTTTCCAAATAGTATTTGTATCACTGAGAAACAAGTCTCTGTGATGTTTTCTTTAGTTGTGTGTGCACTGAACTTCCTCTGTGCACAGAATCTCCTGCTTCTCATCATTCTGGAGACTCTGCAGACAAATTACCTGCCTTTCATCTTTCTGCTAGAGAGGGGGGAAAATATTACTAGAGGAAAAAAAAAGACTTAGTAAGAGTGTTTGTGTAATAGAGTTGGAATGTGAGACAAATAACAATTTCAGGAAGAAAGACTTTTAAAAGAGCAGAATGAAAAAGGAAGATGAGAAGATAAGTTATGTCTTCTTTTACACTTACCTTAAAACTTTCCCCCCTACTGTATAAAATTTTTTAGTTTTTATTAAATAAAATGTACCATTTATTAAATGTGCTTCTATTAAATGTGCTACTGTTACTATTAAACTTCTGATGAGTGAACAGGTCTTAGGGAAGAATTTTAATTTGGTTGGAGAAGAAGGAAGAGAACATGATAATCTGTTTTTCCTTTCTTTTGAAGGCATGTTAGGAAGTAATGCTCAAGTAAATTAGAGAAGCATGAGAATACAGCATAGGATCTAGTTCCTCTTCCTTGATAGAACCAGGACTAACCTTCCTATCAGACATGTTTATATAAGGAATTTTTTAATAAAATAGAGCAGAATCTGCCTGAATGATGCCCAAAAGAAGATCTGGGAACTTTAATTTTACTTTATCCACTTCAGGGACTGCCAAACCTTGAATATGACATTCTTAGATGTAAAGTTTCAGAATGCTTCAGAATTTTCAGATCTTCCCCCCCACCCCCAACATTTTCAGCATTTCAGAACATTTGCTCACAGTGGCTCTCCTGGAGAGAGAGAGAGACACCGATCTCCTCTTCGGCGTTCCTGTGGGTGGAAAGCTGTTTCATCAAAGTCTTGCAGGAAAATCTGAGAAGTTTGATCTGCTCAGGTGCACATTTAAGTCTGATGGAGGTTGATACTGACATAGGAAGTGGGTAGTACTGGACGCCTCCGACTGGAGGGAATTGAACCTGAGGTCCAGTGTCTGTGTCCGAACCACAGGGCTGAGTAGTAGCCTGAGAGAGATGCCGCTCTGGCGGTGGAAGCTGATTCACCCATGCTGCTGAGAACAACAGAGATGTCGGGGTAAAAAGGAAAGCGGGTAAAAAGGAAAGCAGGTAAAAGAGAGCCTGGTCTAGTGGCTGAAGTATCCTGCTAAGGGACACAACTAAGATGCCATGACCAGGACTGTGTATGCATTTATATTAGATCATCACTGAATAAAATTAAAACCAGTCTTGGAAGTAAGGGGTACAGCCCCAACCTTTTGCTGAAGCTACATCTGAAATAAGCATATGAATTAGACAGAATGATTCCATCACAGTTGGTTTCTTAACAACTGTGTTATTTGAAATCTTAAACAAATGCTATAAACATATGTAAATATACATATAAACATGCATGAATATAAAAGTAGTAATTTTCTAACCAGTATCACCTGCTAAACCATTAAGTCTTTGTTGGTTAAAAGAGGAGACAAGCTAATCACTCTGTGCTTTATATTGCTGTAAATACTCCAAGTTTCTTGATAAAACACTTGCCAGAAACCTGTGGTTTGCTTACATCTCAGAACTGTATTGCTAGTTACTTGTATTATTTGGTGATGTTTCATTTTGACTGTCAGATTCCAGCATCCGTTTCTTCTGTGATTCATTTTTACTGAAAGAAATCATCACCACCCCTCCAAAGTTGCTTAAAATCACTTGCCTGAATTATTAAGAAATGAAGTTCCACAATATCACAGGAACTCCCAAATTCTCTTTCTTCAAATACTATGTCCTGAAGTTCCTTTAATACTGTTCCCAGAAAGTGACTCATGATTCTTTATTAATTATGAAAGATGTTAACTTAATCACTGCACTAAAAATGTGTTTTTCTCTTCTCACCACATCTTGAAGGAAATAAGATTGCCAAGGCACTACCTCTAACACTAATCTCGTACTAGTAGTGTACATGTAACCTTTTCATTATTGATTCTTTAAAGCCTAGCCAAATGGGTTTTTTTAACGTTAATGCAGATCTTATTTCATTTCAATAGACTACATCTTTAATTGCATGAATAATTGTAGACATTTAAGGTTAAATATTAATTTCATTAAAAATGAGAACAAAAGCTCTCTGACTGTAGGGTAGCCAGCATTTTGCTCTGTTCTTGCATAAGTTTATTGCTGATGTGGCACATTAGGCTTTTTATTATTATTGGTTGTTACACTGTAATAATCTAATCATATTACACTGGAAGTAGCTTGCTTTTGTGAGTCTGACGGATAGGTTATCCCACTGTCAGGAAGCAAATGGGAATATTCCAGTGTTAGCTTCAGATACATTCTCCTGGTATCATCAGGGGCATGTCTGGAGAGAAATCTTGTGTTTGTATAGAGATGGTAAGTGGAGCAGTTCATATTCTTAGTTATGTCGTGCCCTCTGGCAAGCCTGCCAGGAGAGTGCTGTGCTTGTTTTGTGAGGAGAAACCTCCTCCACATTCCAGCATGAGCATATCTATTGTTTTCAGACATAAACAGATGTGTTCCTTACCTAAGGGAAGCTCTCAAAAATATGGAAGTAAAACAGAAGAAACTGATGTGAAACCACAACAGCATTTGACCTGCCTGCATGCATTAATGATCCCAACTTTAGCTGAAGGCAGAGGTCTGTTGCATTCAGTTTTATCTATTTGCTTGGTTTCCACCCTGCAGTATGTAAGAACAATAAAGGATGTAAGTATTAGCTTCATGTTATTAATTTTAATTAGGATTTTGTTGAATACATACATGCTTATTATGTCATGCTTAATCGTTAAATGTAGGATAGTTCAGATTCGCTTAACAAGAGCTGGGGAAAGGAGAGTAAACATACTCTTTGTTCTGCCAAACCACCCTCTATTCCACAGGCCAAAATCTCAAAACTTGTAATGAGACCAAACTATAGATCCAGAACAGAGCTTTTTCTCATAATTCTGATAGGGTGGATGAATTTTATTTGCATGCACCTCTGCTGATTGCTAACAGAAAATATATATTTGTCAACCCTTGGATTTTTTTTACTTCTATACATTTACTTTCTGCAAAATGCTGATCTGTCTTTTCTAACCTTAAACCGATGTCTGGAGGACATTCAGATATGTGTTAGACTTTAGCTGTCCATGGAAGGTAAAATGATAACCCACAAGTGGGTCAGGTTTACAACTTCTTCGTGAAGGCAAGGCATGCCAAACTTGTGTAGCTACTGGGTGTGCACCTTCTCCCTTGAGAGCTATGTCTCTCTCCTCTCTCTCTCCTCACCCATCTGTGCCACAGTTACAACACAGACTGTATGGTGAAATTAAAAAAAGCTATTATTGAGTAACTACTACTAGTACTGAGAAAAAATACTGTGTGTTGGAGAAGGACAGCAGGATGAGCAGCGTACCAGCGACAGGGAAGAAAGGGAAGTGCTAAACAAAATGCAAGTACAAAGGAAGGGGAGAAATACTGGAGCAAGGTACAGTACCCCCAGCACAGCACTCCACTGGAGCCAGCTCTACGCACGCTGGGAAAGCAACACGGCACGGCACGGCACAGCACTGGCAGATCCGCCACCTCTCCAGCACACCATACTGCGCTGATGCTGGTGCTGCCTTCGCTATCTGTGTCGTGTTGCAGAGCAGTCGCAGCTGGCCGGGGTTAGGCATCTCCCTGCAAGGCTACACCCATTTGCAGAATTAGCATCTTTGGCATAAGAAACCTTATCTAAAAGCAAAGATGCCCAGAAACTCAGATTTTTTAATTATTATTTTTAAATCCACAGATACCAGATGGTCAGAATAGAAGCTGGTTGTGACTCCCCAGTCCTGGAATGATGAAACTGCAGTGCTACAAGAAGAAAAGAATAAGAATCTAGAAAATGGCATGACAAAAAGTGATGGAAAGATTCAAGAAATGGAAATTAATTTTATTTTTAAATCTCCTAAATTCCAAAGTATTAAATTTTAAAATTTAATTGCAAGTAGCATCTCACTTCCATAAAACTCAGTGAGACATAATTTAAAGTATGAGGCTAAATATAAACTAGAACTGCCTGCCAAAAAGGATAATTAATGGTTCAAAACGCTTTTACTCAGAGACAGAACTTAATCAGTCTCATTCATAAATAAACTGTAAGGTTTAATTTGTTCATAGAGCAAACAAGATTTACTGCAGAAATTCTTAAGAATTAGAGTTATCATGATAGACTGCTATCTTTGTTCTTTATTTGTTATTTCTGAACGTGCATCATATTAAAACCTTGGTTTCCATGCTACTGCAGTGTGATTCATATCTTGTGGTTAAAAAGGCTGGCTTTTGTTTCCAAAATTTCTGCTGTGAGAAAACATCTGCTGAAATGTAGATAGTTTGTGGTGTGTGGATGAAATATGTATTCTTTATAACTTCCTTCAGTAAGAATAGATTCATCACAAGACATGTGACAACACTGTTCACACAGTTGCAGTCAAGTTGGCACATCACCCACTAATTGTATGATCAAACATTTTTTCTATTTAGAAAGAAAGGTTTCATGTAATACTTGCACGTGTATGATTTGCATAATTTCCAGGTTGTAGATGTATATATTACTCCTGTTGCAGGACAGACTATTTCTACAACTTAAAATGATATTATCAAAATTATTATTCCATAAAATATAATAATTTCTATTACATAGAGTAAAGTCTTCTTACAATACCAAGAAACACTTGTTCAACTGGGAATCCAGCTTTACACCCTAAGAGCAGAGAGTTTTTCCTATTCAGCTGCAGTTTATTGGGCTGTAATGGGAATTAACATGTTACAACATGAGTACTCATTGAGAGGAGCTACCTATTGCTGGTGGTATCTCCCAAGCTTCCAAATAGAGTTCACACATCTAGACCAGAAATCCACGCTTTTGCATCCCTGTGCTTCTCTACCCCCTTTCTCAACTGAGGACAACTCCCAGAAGGCGTAGATCCCCAGCCTTTCTGTTACATGCTCCGTGATGTCTACCAAGTAGCCACCTTACCCTCCTCAATACTCAATGGCTTGGGCAATTCTCTTAGATAAGAAATGCAACCTCTTTCTCACCAAACTGGAGCCCCGCCTTGTATTTCCAATCTCAAAGCAGCCCAGGCCTGCACCACTTGCGGATTGCCTAGAAGCGCACCCATGCCACCTGGAGAGAGAGAGAAACAGCTCTTCCTTGCTCTGTACATACAGAAAAATGAATCGTTTCCTTTGCAACCAGTAGAATTAGTACCACAGTTCAATACTGTCTTTCTGGAGAAATGGTATTACTGTTCACACTACAGAGTGGTGGATACAGATGGGCTTCCTGGAATCCCTCTGTGGCCAGGACAACGCCATCATTGTGGATTGTAACGTGGAAGGGAACTGGAATTCCACAAAGTTTTGGTGTTAGAATTTTTATAGCATCATAGAATCATTTAGGTTGGAACAGACCTTTAAGATCATTGAGTCCAATGCCAAGTCCACCACTAAACCATATCCCTAAAAAATCCTAGTATTTTGTGATGGACAGGCACCTTGTGAGGGTTTTAATATTCAGGCTGCCTTAATTGGATCAGTGTATATTTGCATATCTTCAGCAACTTCAAAATGTTTGTATTTAGTGCAAACACAGGTAATGAAATCATTAATACACTGTTGTCTAGCATGTTTAGCAGTCGTGTGAGGACGAATTTTAAAAAGACAAAACTTGTGGGTTTTTTTTTCCCCAGAGTATTTGATATCATCAGCTGCTCAAGCCGCTTCTATTACTTTCCCTGTTAAGGGCTTTTCCAGACTTTTGAATGAATCAGAAATACCTCCAGAAAGTTTTTATTCTCTACTTCAGCACTAATTTTGAGTTACCAGAAGAATTTTGCCTAACAATTGCTATCACATAAGAAACAGGTTATATTTCACTCCTGGTTTCAGTGCACAAACAGTGTAGTACACCAATGATGGACCTACAGATAAAACTACTCCTCCAATGTTTTTTTTTAGCTGTCACGTCTGCAGGCAAATGTGGACAAACCGGGAAGAATGAGCTATCCGTTCACCCACAAAAAGCGCAAGCACCATGTAGGAGCTTGTACCGCGGCTTTCTCTGTAACACCTGTTTTCCAGAGAAAGATGAGCCTCCAGCTTTCACCATGGTCAAGAGGTACTGCTGGAGTGCACTCATCCTGCTGGAAATCCTGATTGCAGTGGTGCTGAAGAGGATTGTTACTCTGGCAAAGAGAAAACTAGAAACTCGTTACAGAATGCCAGCATGACTGTAATACTCCTTAACAATTTCTTCTTCTATGTACACATACAGTCTTTGGCGACATACATTGCTTCCTCTGAATTATTGATGCTTTATTTTAATGGCACAGATGTAAATGGATTGCCTGGCTATCACATGGGAGTGTAGAAAGCTTAATGAATTGCTTTAAGATTATAATTTGTTTCAATGAAACCTGAGTGTTGTGTGTTTGATGATATGTTTAACTGCATTAAGGAAAGCACCAGGTGTGCAGAGCGGTAATGAGGGAAGGGAGAGGTTTGCTTCTCTGAAGTGGTTACAGTCTAGAAAAATCTGTCAGAGTTTTCTGGTATTATATACCTGTATTGGCTGTAGCTGTTTAAGCTGTTAAATAGCTATTAAGCTATTTAGTTTACTTATTTAATCAAAAGGCATATAATGACAAAGAAATGTGCTTCTTGCATAGTGAAAGTGAAAAGACAGGGGAAAAGCAAAAATTTGTATTTAAAGACCATTATCTTCCTGCCACGAATTCTTTATTAGAAAACCAGCTGGCAGATGCTTAACCATTTCCTAACTACCTCTAAGGGCAAAATACCTCTCTGCAGCCTTGAACAAAGGCAATAACAGGATGAGCTATTTACAGGAGATTGTTGTAGTCCCAGTCAGTAACAGTCAGTACTGTGTAAATCTACCCTTCTGCTGTGTCTATGCATTTTCTAAGTTTAAACAATACAAAGGCAGATCTCTATGAACTCCATCCTTGTATTTAAGTGGCCCGCTTCAAATTCTTCACGTGATCTAGCCTGAGTGACTTTTCGGAAGAAAACAGTGCGCTAGCTCCTAGCACAGGTACAAATTTCCCTGTGTATAAATAATCCTCAGTAGTCACTAAGGCTAGCATTTCATTTGCTTTGTTAGGTATCCCAAGCAACTCCACTGCAATTGTCAAGAACAGAGGGATAATGTTGCAATGTTTGCAACAGACTTCACTCTAGATAACTAAGTACTCATCCAGTCAATGTACATACGTAATTTCACACTTGGCCTTCCCTTTTTTCCTGTTTCTTCAGCCTCACACATTTAACAGAAATTTCACAGATCCTCTTCACAACCCCCCTTCAGATACACATGCTCTGCCTGCTCCATATACCATATAAAATACAATTGAAAAGAAGTTTTTCCCCAATATCATGATAATGTTTTGCAACACAGCAAGAAGTTACACTTCTTTCACAAGAAAAGGCAGAAAAATAGAGTGGCTGAAAATAGCCCTTTACTCATATTTAAATAAGTTTTTAAAATCAATGTTATGCATAGGGGTAACACATAGTATGCTCACTTGTCCACAGGAAAACTCAACTTCATTTCTTAACTATTAAAATTAAACTGCAAAATGCATTCTAGATTTTAGAGAGTACATGAAATAAAATATGTGCTCATATATCCTGGCTGGTTCTTTAAAAACGTGAAAATGTATTCCCACAGCTAAGTAGTTAATGTAACAGATGTCTTATCTCCTCCTAGACTGATTTTTTTCTTTGGCTGCTTCCTACTACTGAAAAGCAGAAATATGTATTATGTTTGGTAAGCAGCATGGTATTCAAAGACTGATGTATTCAGCTATGAACCTGAGAAAGATTATTTCATCATTGGTTACAACTTTCCCCAGCGGTGTTGTGCCATGATTTTCTCTAACTATCTTTCTTTGGATTTCTTTCAATTTTTACACTTTGAAACGGATCTCACTTTCACACAGTTTGTAGGACTATCATGTATGTTTTCTTGATATTAGCCAGCACTAAAAAAACGCTTTTGGTTTGAGATGCTTGAAGAAAGCAGTCATGGAGTGAAGTGGGTGTTCCCCTGTTCTCTGACATTTTAATAAGCTGAGCTAAACTTTACAATCATATATGCCTGTTACCTCAATGGGACTGGTCTTGCTTGGAAGTGATGGGATGCTCTTAAGAGGGAGCCTCCCTTGGATAGGGCCCTGACAGTCTCATCAGCAGAACAAACGCTGTCTCTATAAGAAACTGTGACCTCATTCAAAGCCCCTTTATGGAACTTATAGCAGTGGTGACATTTTAAGAAGTCATGTTTCCTTGATTGTCTCTCATTTTTATACACGACTGCTAACAGTCTGGGGGTTTTTTTGGTAGACATGGGGGAAGTCGTGGAGGAAAATGATTCATTTAGTTGCTCTGTGTGGGTGTGCGAGCTTATGGATTTAAAAAGCCACAGGAGTACAGAAAGATATAGTGGGAGGAGAAATTGCACTGAAGATTTTGTCAGCTTCGGAAGCAACGGGTATAGTTTCAGATCTATATTTCCCTATTTGGTTGTATCAGTGAGAACTCAGTATTAGAAAGAAAACATGGTTTTTCAGTCATGGTTGGATTTCTGTCACTTTATCTGATTAACAAATATAGAAACGTCTTGTCTATCAAGTGGTTTAACATCTCTGTGGTATAAATGTCAAGAAATGGCAGACTTTTCAGAGCCTACCAAGAATGCCAAACTGAACTGCCAACACCAAAACAAAAAAGCTTTGCTGAGATATAGCAGACCTCAGTGCCAATATGGCAGCACTGAATACAAAATCTACCTTTAAAGACTAATGTTTTCTGCTCACTATATATCCACTCAAGTATAAATTTTAAATTAACAATAATGACCGCCCTGCCCCCCCCGACCTCCCACCCCCGCTCACCGGCAGCACATGGTTTTTTTAAACACAGCTTTAAAGAAGGACATTTTAGAGACAAATGCTGCTCTTTCTTGCCTAGTCTGGCTAAACTGGGAGTAATGGGAGCTATTCCTGATCCCTGGCTCTGTCAGGAGACGAGGGAAGAACTCCCTCAGTACCGAGGTAGGCTTCTGGCTTACGAAGCGAGGCCTGAACTTCTCCCTCACAAAGCCCATGAAGTCCCGGCAGAGGGAGTTTGCCTGGCTGCTAGGGGAGATAAACCAGGTTTCTGCACTACGAAGGATTCTGGCTGAAGGAAACACCTCACATACATCACCTAAGGGTAGTTTCTTCTCTCTGTGAGGTGTAAACAGCCGCTTAACTTTCACTGGGGCCCACAGTGGCTTTTGGTGCCAGCTAAATCTGACAACTTGAAAGCAGCAAAAAGCTTTGCTCTCTGAATCCTCTGACCTGACTCTTACACTGCAATGTCCCAAGGCAAAATTCATTCTTTCTTTGCCACTCGTAAGTGTTTACATCTCAAAGGTAGCTTGGAGGCCCTTCAACCTGTACAGAAGCTGTGGATTTGGAGAATGGCTGAAGAAGACTGTCTCCCCATGCTTGCCTTTTGTTTCTTGTATACATGAAGCCATCGACTTGTAGTCTTACAAAACAGAAATACCACCTTCTCTTTTTGTCAGATAGGTGGACTCCTGAGATGAACATTAACACCTATTCTGTACAAACATGCAGGAGAATGTTAATGTTCAGTGCCTGCTGATGAGTGTAGCAGACCTTTCCATGAGAAGCTGACCAGACAAAGAAAACATGAGGGATCATTTGGTTAAAAGGCTAACGCTAAAATCAGAGGCTAAGCTGAAGGAAGAACTGGAAGGCAAGAGGGCAGAGAACTTGCTCTTGCTAAAGGCCAAAGGAGCCTTGCAGACCCACTTGGTAGGCCACAGTTACATGTGCATCACCCTGTACACGTGGCAGGGGCAGAAACCCCAAACCAATGTGGCTACAGGATTTACAAAAGGGAATTGTGGACCTAGTCTGGTGCCCCGGGTCAAAGGTTCTCTAACAGAGGTTTAGGAGCTCACAATTAAAAGCAGGTCAGGCTCTGTAAATTTTCAGTGCCTGCAATTAGGGAAAATATAAGGTCATGTTTTCAATTTACAATTTGTTCTTTGCAGTCTGGCATTGCTGATGATACTTAAGTAATGGTTCTTAGAATAATTTACTCATCATGCTCAGATTTGGCTCAAGACTTCCTTTGTATTTGTATACATTTAGAGTCGCCCATGTCTACAGTTTGTTAATTACAGCTTTTGAATCTGTTCTCCTCAGCATTGCAGAGATTCTTTTATTTAAAATAGCAGTAGGAACACAACAAACAAAGAGAGGAAAATAATCAAACACAACTGCCTTTAAGCTGATCCACGTCATGTTATATTGGATACCCCACCAAAATAAAAAACCTTTAGAAAAGAGTGGTTCTTTTATGGCAGTGAAAACCAAATGCCTTCAACTTCTTACTGGAAAGATTAATCAAATTGCATCATGTTGCTGCCTTAATCCCATTAGGGCTTAAAGAAGATTAGTTTATTCACAGCCTTCTTTCATATAACACTAGACAAAGCCCTATATTAAATCATTATTCAGAGTCGCTTTAATATTGTAGATCCCACTTCCATGTTTCTTACTTGCACTGAAAATAGTTCATTTTAAGAACTGACAGGTTAACATACATATTTCTAGCAAATTAAAAATAACTTTTTTTTCTACTTGTCATGTAATAATAATTTATTAATCATCTCAGTTGTTGTCTTTACTAAGATGTGGTTTTGGCTTATCTGCACACCAAGGCTTTGGAAAATGATACGTAGCTCTGTTCAGTCATATTCCTAGCAATGCCTCTTTTGTGGTTCACCCTTTTCCCAGGAGCCTCATATTTTAGCTTTTCCATATTGTTATCAACACAGAATCTTTCTCAGTCCCCAGAGCGCTTAGTTTTAAGCCACTTGTTTCCAGTTTGTTTCAAATCTTTGGCCACAATATCATTCTGTGCCATACAGAGCAGTTATTCTCCAGATGGCAGATGCATAAAGTGCTCTTCAGTTGGCTCCTTTCCTCAAAATTGCTGATTTCTGTGCCAAACTAATTTCTGATTTTTGGATTTCATAGCTGCTGATTGTGCTGTTTCCTCGGGGCAGTTGTTAGTGGAACAGTCCCAGACGTCAGTGGCTACTGTCGCAAAATTTTTGAAAAAAATCTCAATATATTCTCTTCCTCATGTATTTTTCCTGGAACTTCTAAGGGTGAGAAACCAAAGTTCAGTAGCAGTAGGTAATTGTGGAACCCAGAACTCGCTGCAGAACTGAAGTGTCACTTTCATCATCTACGACAGCTACATTTCAACAGCTGCTTTTACATCCTAAATAATGTTCTTCTAGCATTTTTTTTCCTGGCATTGTTTAACCATATGTGACAATACAGGTATATTCCATGGGAATTAATTTTACTTGGCTACCCTGTTACGCCTCTTGGCATTTTTTCTCAGAGGATGAAAACATGCATAAAACTACATCACAGTTCCAAAGTTGCTCCATAGCTGAGGTGTCTTACAGTTGACAGTTTGAGGGCTGTCCTAAGTTTTATGAGTTATAGAACTGAAATGTATGAAGATAGGACTGCTTAGTGTAAAATGCTACACACTACTGAGTCTAGAAGGCAAGCTTTAGAGTGCAGGAGAAGATACCGGTAGTGTTATGCTGCATTTGTATATACCTATTACAATACTGTCTTCAATTACGTGATCACATGCTATCTATTCCATAGGACTCTATGTTTATTCTAACCTCTCAAGAAATACATAAGAAGGAATATTTAAGATTTCTCAGACTACTGTAAATCCTAGAATCTTTACTTTCTTCCTTTATGGTAAGCTACATTTTATTATACTTTTGTATGTAATAATGGTAGATATGACAGAAGTATCTTTGGTAGTCTACAAAACTAGATTCAGGCAGCGTGTTAATACTGCTTATCCATTTTCTAGGATTCATCTTCTCCCTCATTCTTCTTTAGGCCTATTAAAAGCCTCTTTTTCTAACTACCTCATACCCTACAGCAGATGTTTTGCTGATCCTTTTCTCAGAGAAAGAAGAGAACATAAAAGCAAGTACTCCCCAGGAGCACAATCTGATCCCTTTAAGAGCTTACTTTAAGCCTCCCATCTGAAGGATTTTGTGGGAAAGCACATGAGTGGAGTGAATACTTCTGATTTGCAGGGACCTGCTTTCTCTGGAGAAGTGATGATTACAGCAAGATGCTGGGGAGCCAGTCGTCCCTCCCACTGTTCCAGTCACAGGAATAACACAGAAGCACAAAATAAAGGCCAGAATATTGTATTTGGCAATATTTACACAGTGAAAAGCACACACAGAAGCCCCATAGGTGATTTACATACACACCTGTGTTGGGTAAATCATTGAATAATCCCTAAAAAAAGGATCAAAGTACAGGTTGTCAAAACAGCCATTGTTCATCTTCCTTTCAGCATTTCAGTTCATTTTACAGGAGATACTCTTCCTGTATTAAATATATTTTAGAGTATCTCAGATACCTTATTCTTTTATCTGCTACAGCCTGTCTGGTGACTGTACCATACACTACCATAGAGATGGATTCTCTAATCTATAACGAGCCCTTCCTGTTTCTAACTACTACGAACAAACAAGGTTCCTCCAGTTTATGTGCTGGCTATTCTGCGTTAGGGCCCAGCTTCCTCAGTGCTAACGGGATGGTTACTGCTGTCCAGTCTTCTCACTGCCGGCCCTGCGAGATTAACTACATCCAGTCGTTCTGGACACAGGTGAGGAGAGAGAGAATTCAGCTTCCTCTTTGTATTGTTTCTTATCAAAAGGCAGAATGCTCTTGCGTGGCGGTTAAAGAAATAATGTTGCCTGTTTTACACATTCTTTGGCATGACAGACAAGTTAAATGACCCACTAATTGAGAGATTGCATCTGCTGGAGAAACTCCTGAGTCTTATGAAATCCATCCCCATTTAGGTCCAAATGTGGGTGTTAGGGTTTCTTTATTATTTTTCTTTTTTCCCAAAGGTAAGTGCGCATATGATCAGTATTCCTGAGCAGAGGTGCTGTCCTCATTCAGAGCTTTAGAAGGGTGTCCTGCAAAGCAAAAAGATTAACTTTTTAGATTCTCAAAACTGTAATAATGTTCATTAAATACAGATAGGCCTTAGCCATCAGTTTTCATTTTGCATACCAGCTTCTTTGGTGCAAGTGTTTAGGTTAGGGTCAGTAGACATACAGGGATTTTCATATCTAGATTTGAATGTGTGCAGATCCTGAGAGTGTTTGAATAGCAGGTTTGGATCTCAGTCTTCCACCTTTTCCCATTTTTCTAAACAGCTGTTTCATATTGCTACACCAAAAAAAAAGGCCTTCTTGGACCACCTGAGCTATAGTAGAAATCTTTTCAAAGTTAGGAAAAGACTGTGACTATAATTTAAAAGTGTATTGCTCACTTTTTATTTTGTACACACCGGCCACAGATGTTTGCTGAATTTCTTGTGATGCTCATGGACTGGAACATCTTTGTTATTGTTGTTGCCATTTTTATTATGTTAAGGGGAAAGAGGAAGTAAACCTGAACTGAGTGCACTTGTCAGCACTGCCAGTGTGTTTCTTTGTGGATTCTGTGTGAAAAAAGACAAAGACTTTCTGAGAATAAAGAAGTCTGACAAAGTCCAGGAAACACTTTACCTCACTATTCTTCCCCTTTTTTTTTTTTTAAAAAATCTTTTCTTGGTTTCCCTTGTTTTGGTAAAAATAATAAAATAAGCAAATATATCAAGTTGGATGAAGGAATGACTATTTATAGTCACGGTCTTTTTTTTTCTTTTTCCACTCTCCCTTGCTAAGTAAAGTAGTTAAGAGAACTGAAGTCTTACAACAATTAGCAGCATTTGTTTGACATTACAGTCTCTTTAGATGAAATACAGAAGTATTATGATGGATACTAAAGTGGGACAGGCAAAATTTTCCCTTTGAAGAAGAGGTAATTCCCCAGGATGGTGGAAGCCTTTGCGTCTTTACTTTAATCCTCAAGAGAGTTGACAGCCTTATGCATGACATCACCCTTACACTCTTATGTTGGCCTTAGGACTATATTCTTGTTCTTGCCTTCATTCAATATCTTTCCAACTGTCTAATGCAAAGAGGGATGCATTTCTCTGCTGCTCTGTCTGGAAGAACCTTTAAGCTCAATATTTCCCCTGTAAGTTAGATTTATTGTCCAGTCTCTATAAAGGCAGTAAAAGGAGAGACAACTGGTGTCTTGTTTGGAGATGGGAAGTGGTTGAACTTGGTCACACCACCTAGTCAACTCAAAAGGTCTGCATAGGTTTGTTCTCTTGTGAACTATGAGGCTTCAGAAGTTTTCCCCCAAATAGGAGGCAGTATGAGTCAAATGTATTTCTCAGATGTCAGTTCAGCAAGTTGCATAACCATGAAAACCATACAAATGCGTTTCACTTTTCTGCAGAATAATTCACACACACACAAAACTGTACAATTACATCATGACACAAAATCCTGAAATGTTCAGGTCTGTTCACAACTCTGGTATTTTCTATTGTATAAGACAAAGAAAGCATCTTTAAAAAAAAGAAAAGAAAATAAAGAAAACAGATACTGCAGAAGGTGCACTGGAATAAAAAATATACCTCATTTCTAATAATCCAAAGTACTATGGATATCTAGCATAGGCAGCAAATTTTGTTATTGATATTTGAAATAGTCCTACTGGAACTGACCTTTTATAGTAGTAGAGGAGATGGGACTCTCAATTTAAGGAAATAAAAAAAAAACTTTTAGGAAAAGAAATCCAGATTCAAATGATATTGTGAATGTACCTTAATAATAGTAGCTATACTCCAAAATAAATGGTTAATTTAACCATATGACATCAATGCAAATATTGATCCTTATGGTTAAACAAGTTTTTAAAAATATATTTATACATATAAGATCTTTCTATCTTTTAAATGAAAGGCTGGCTGCTTTTTCACAGCAGATTTGTCAACATACTCAGAAGTCAGCTTGGGTTTAACAAAAAAGATAAAGAGAACTACTGATACTTTGTCTTTTTATATACTGCGTACCAGCTACAGACATAGCCTTCAGCATTACAATAAGAAGCACCCATGAGCTGTCTTCCTTCCCCCATCTCCCTCCCAGAAAGCATTGTTACTGAGAAATTTTCACAGGTGGGAAGAGAGTAAGGAACTCTTTCAGGGTTTTTATCTTCAAGTCATTGATAACTTGTTTTAATTAAAATATTTCTGAAACTGCATCTGAGCATTTAGTGTGCGCAGACTGCAGTACATACTGTGCTATGCTGTGGAGTCTTGCAATAGGAAAAAAAAGTGCATCCATGCTTTGTAAATGTATTTTTAGTGCCTGGAAAGTTCTCTTGCACAAGTAGTTTTGTGTCATGCCACGTACTGACAACTTTGAAATCTTGCTTGAAGTAGTTTACAGCTTTGTCTAAATTGGAGTATTTGCACAGGATGGTTTATACAATGACGAATTACTCTTTGTGTATACAGGACTCGGTACAGTTGTTAGGTTTAGCACTGCTATATAAAGCATTAAGCTTATTAGGCCAAAAAGAATTAAATTATGCTGAGGCAATTTGATTAGTTGTGTCCAAAGGAAGACACAATTGTAATGAGCTAAAAGATTGACATGAACATTGTTAACAGTAATACATAGTAATTAAAGAAAAATATTTGCTTAACTGTTTTCATTAAATCTGTTTTCCCTTTTATTTGGTCCATTTCCTGTTCCTGCAAAAATGTTATTTGTCTTCTAGATGATTCAAAGCATGAAAGTTGATTGAGCTTTCTAACCTTATTTCAGTGTTTATACACACTACACACAATGTTGTGTTCATGATTTGTATCTGAAATTCTGGATTTGCTGGATTTCTTTTAAAACATTAAATTATAGGCATCTTAATTTAAATTTTCTTGAAACATCCAGGTCTGTGTATGAAATGTGATACAAAAATTAAATAGCACCTACTCATCTCAATCTGGCAAACTTAGACAAGTCTTGAATGAAAGCTGGTTGATATTTCATTAGCATTTTGTTTAGTTGAAGCAAATGGAAAACCGAGGTGCCTTGCGGTGGTCTGCTAAATGCTGAAGAAGAGAGAAGACTACTGAAGCAGTGAGGCAACACACTGGGCAGATCAATAGATTCCTGCAGAAGCAACTTATTCAAAATCAGCACCTTGCCTTCAGAAGCAGGTAGTGCAGTGATGGCAAATGATGTCTCATGGGCAGCCTTCACAGCACAGCTGTTTTCAGCAAAATATAATTTGATAAGCATTTTCATCTCAGCACAATTTAGCATATTTATTCCTTCGTAAGTTTTAATTCCTCTTAAGAGGAATGATCCTATCAACATACAGGGGTCATAAAGATTGCTGCATGATCAGATTAACCTCTCTTCTACTTCATTGCCTCCAAGGTTTACATCAGTTCTGCTTGATTTCGGAAACAGTTTGTGTGCTGTTTTCAGGCTACTCTTTCTATTTTATTGTCATGATACTATACTAATTTATTACTATCCATTACTTTGTTTATTTATATTAATATTTATTGGCCCATTCCCACCACATAGCCTGATTCTATGAGGATTACATATCAGCACTCTATTTTAGGACTTTTCGAACTCTTCATTATTGTAACTTCTTTTGTAATAGCTAGTTGTACGATACGTATAACATGGATTTACACTAATATTAATAATAATCTCTTTCCTTCTTCACAAACTGAGGTGAACAAGCACCTGTTAACAATAGGGCTGTTTGCAGTATTCATGCTGAAATCTCAGAGACATCAGAACTTTACCTTAAGACTAAGGCTATATGGATTTATGAATCTTAGCTCACTCCTATAGAAGTTTTTAAATGCTTGCTATGGTGGTTGATAAGATAGATGCGGATTTCATATTGTGGTTGCCCTCTGAAGTTGCTTACAACAGCCCCTAAAATCCCATGCTTTCTCACTGCCTCCGTTGGGCTTGAAACACGTGATTCCTGGAGGTTCTATGGGGAGAACTGAGAGAGGAGGTTGACTGTGTTTCCCTCCAAGCTGACAATATGGAATGCTAGCGAACAAGCATGACTTAGGGTTTTGCCTAGTCAGGGTTTGTGTAGTATGTTTATGGTACAGGAACTATTTGTTAGTTATTTAAATTAGTGTTGTTATTATTATCCATATGCTTGTTTGCAGCATAACCACTTAAGAGCAACAGTTCCTTAAAAACATTGCCCCAGGAACTCTTCTCCTGCTTTGCATTGTTTTCCACCCAATAACAATAGCTCTTCAGGAGCAATTTGGCAGGTGGGCATCAATATATTGCTACTGGGTTTTGGTTTTGGTATTATCTGTATTGTGTGTTAATTGTGTTATTTGTATTTGTAATATGGTATGTTAAGGAATGTAAGGTATCCTGTATTTGTTAGAGTTCAGGCAGGATGTTCAGTTTAATTCTGACTTTTCAAGACTCAGCTTCTCAGGATAATTCAAATCTATTTATTAATTGTTATGCAGAATAGAAACTGATGCCTATTTATTTCACCTTGATAGCTTCAAATAGAATAGGAACCACATGGAAAGTGTGCCTGAGAGTCCATTCAAAATCTGAGCCTGAATTGTGTTTGATTCATTGTACATGGTACTGTATAAACCCAAAGCAAAAAGCAAATTTGCATCCATTTTGAGTAGAGCTGGATCCAAGTAGTTTGTTTATTATGTGTATGAGATTCACGTATTTCAGCAAATCCACTGAGTGCTAATCCTGACTTTGTTTCAACTGACATTGAAAAAAAAAATATTGCAGTGCTTTTTAAAGTATTTACTCCAAAGGTTGGAAACCTTAATCCATGCCTAAATGAAGGAATTTTCTTTTGGAAAAGAAACTTGTAGATATGGAAGTGTTAATTTTTCTAGCAAGTCTGAATTACTGTTGTTTCAGTTCAACCCAAATCAATCATTTTTCTGATTCTCTCCCACTTTTTTTTTCCCTCTAGAAAAAAAATGAGTCTACATTATAAGAATAAGTCTCAGCTTACACACTATACCTGTAATTTTCCATTGTGTTTACAAGTCAGTATTCTTGATATATTCTCATTTCAGCTTCTGTATTTTTTTACTATCACAATAAGAGTCATAGTAGGTAAAACTGCATGCAAGCATTGCCAAAGAACTATTAAAAATAAAAGTATTTATTTTAATTACATCCAATATAACTTTCCATGTATTTAATTTAGACACCTTAAGCATTCATTCTTGAAGAATACAGTTTAATTTCAGTAAGAAAGCAATTAAAGAGGAAAATTTCCTCCTGGATTTTTTGTTTGTTTTGCTCTCATTGCTTGTTTTCCCCATGCCTTCAAAATAACCAGAGTTGTGTGTGGTTTCATGAATGTGTCTTTGTGCAGTGTACAGCTGCAGAAGAAACAAAACACATTCTGATGAAGGGTGATGGAGGTGCTTTCAGTGATTAAAGTGTTCAGCTTTGTATTGTTGCCTGCCTGTTCAACAGCTACGAGTTAGATAAAAGTAAGCAATAAAGGAAGAGTTAAAAAAGTGAGAAAGGAAGGTAAAATAATGGTACTGGTACAACGTCCCCATACCTCTTCAAAGCTGTAGAGAAAAGTGCTTGCACATTGGGTATATTGGCATAAGAGTGCTTGGGAGTAACACAACACAGATAAGTCAGTAATCCTTGGATCAGGGGAAAACAAAAATTTCAGGAATCCTTCAAATAGGAGGAAGTTTGAAAAGAAAGGAGAAACTATCAAAAATGTGCCATTGATATCTGTTCAAAACAACAACGTGATTTTTTGTTTGTTTTCTTTTCAGTGGTGGGATTTGCTCACAAAGAGGATTTATTTATTTATTACTTTTCCTAAAGGCTTTTTACCTTGCAAAAAGTAATATAAATTACTCTGTTTCTAAAGCCCTCTGTCAGCGCAAACATGCCATGACAAGTTCCCCCAAGGAAAGTCCTGTAGGGTCCAAATCCCAGCTGAAATTCCTGAGTGAGCCATGCTGAATTTTTGAGACTGCTACCTGATTGCTGGTTGGAGTGACTGGATTGCAGAATACCAACTTGAAAGGTACAAAAGCCTGAGGATCTGTACATCTGGCAGTACAGGTGGCTGCTCATCAAACCAAAGAGCACCACTGTTTCGTTTGGGTTTTTTTTCTGAATCCTATCACTCCTTAAAAAGTATGATGAAATTGCAGAAGTACTCATCATTGGTTAGCTTCTGTTAACTTTCTATTCAGTAATACCTCTTCCTGGATTGCATTTAGACTACCGAGCTGGAGTAGTTTGTAATTGATCCGGCAGTTCAGCTACCCTGATGCACAGCTGTAATGGGTTTACGTGACAAGGTTTTGGTAGCGGGGGGGGCCACAGGGGCGGCTTCTTTAAAAGTTGCTAGAAGCTGCCCCTGTATTCGATACAGCCAATGCCAGCCGGCTTTAAGACGAACCCGCCGCTGGCCAAGGCCGAGCCCATCAGTGACGGTGGTAGC
>JAVKLA010000073.1:12314761-12325106 GCA_034782735.1 Sagittarius serpentarius | reverse complement strand
CCTGAAGAGGAAGGAGCAGCAGAGACAAGGTGTGATGAACTGACCGTAATCCCCATTCCCCGTCCCCCTGTGCCACTTGGGGGGAGTTGGTAAAGAATTCGGGAGTAAGCCGTGCCCGGGAACAAGCGGGGTGGGGGAAAGGTGTTTTAAGATTTGGTTTTTATTTCTCATTACACTACTCTGGTTTGATTGGTAATAAATTAAGTTCATTTTCCGCAAACTGAGTCTGTTCTGCCCATGACAGTAATTGGTTAAGTGATCTCTCCCTGTCCTTATCTCGATCCACAAGCCTTTCATTGTATTCTCCCTCTCCTGTCCAGTCGAGGAGGGGGAGTGATAGAGCAGTTTTGGTGGGCACCTGGCATCCAGCCAGGGTCAACCCCCCCACAACAGCACACACTGACTTTCCTTCCTATTGGTGTTTCTTCCTCCAGTGCAAACTGGAGTAGCAGAAATAAGGGAAGAGGAAGACTGAAAATGAGATTCAATTGCAGCTCACCTCATCCCACCATAGGATGCAGCCAGCACCTGCACCCAGGCTCAGGGACTAACAGCACCTGCAGTTTGGATGAACCATTAATTTCAAAGCAGCATGCTGCTCAGAGCTGGTGAGGAGACCCACATCTTCTCTTAAATTGGAGTGATTTCTGGGAATAGGCTGCATATTAGATAACCCACATGGAAGCCATATTTTTCTAGAAATTAATATGCTTTTTCTTCCTATATCACCATTGCAATAGTTTCAGTTACAAGACAAGATAGGAATAATGTCACTGGCTTGCTGTCCTGATTATTTTCTTGAACAACAAGCTTGAAAATGGCTGATTTGTTTCCATCTGTGTACCTCTGTACATCTGTTAAGCTAAATAGATTGAAGGGATTGGGATATACTATCAGACTAAACAGTGTGATTTCTGTGCTTTTTATAGATGGAAGTGACCTAGCTACTCAAAAATAGTGTTTCATTTCATAAAGAAGACACAGGTGAATTAAAATATGGAGTACTGCTTAAAGCTTATTCTCTAAGTTATGTCATTCTTACCAAGTATTTCTGAAAACGTAGTATCTCTGCTGTTTGGATACATGCAAATATATTATCAGTGTGAAAGAGGCTCTATTAACTGAGCACAATATATCAAATATTAACAATATTGGCTGTTCTAACACCATGTGAAAACCAAGAGACTCCATTAAATGCCTAGTGTTAATAACAGTAATTCAACAGCAAAAAGTATATCATATTCTTTCCTTTCCCTCCCCTGCGGCACATAGTGGCTTAAACCAGAATCATTTGTTCATTTGTAGAAAATTCTGCTCTAAGTCTGCATATAGCTTGATGTTAGAATTTTTTTTTTCTGACTGTATGTTGGGCACATATAAATCTTTGTAGGATAGTTTGATGCATATATGTATATATCATGCAGCTTGCACTACTTATGGACTGCCATTATAATAAACTTGGAGAAGATCACAGTAGGCTGTTCTAGCCACCACAAGCCTAAGCTATCTACACCACCATCATCAGGTTTAATGCCATTAATCTTGTCTGTGTGAAATTACATTATGGTAGCAACTATTCAGGTGTTTATGGGTAGACTGTACATAGACGCTGAAGGAACAAACAGCAAAGTCAGAGCATCAATAACCATAGCAGGAATAGAATGGCACAAACATACCTGAAATTTTTGTACTTAATGTTACCTTCATCTAATAAAAGCAGGTCAGGTGACACACAGCCATATATTTTAAGGTAAGCATATTTCCAGCCATCAGGAACTGTAACATTTTAGGCCAAAAATCCTAAACTGGCAGTTTCTTTATTCTGCTCTGCCTACAACAGAAAAATTTGAGATGAAGTGCAAAAAAACCCACTGAACTGTGTTTCTTCCATCTGTGTAGCTACAAAGGGAAGGAAAACAAGAGGAAAACACACACAAGGTAACTACCAGGTTCTGCCCTGATCAAAATAACTGCCTTATTGTGTCCATTATAAATGTTGTCATGACTTTAGTTCAAACTTTGGCCTTAAACAATGGAGACCACGAGTTACATATTTGCAACATATTGAGAATGTTATGGGAATGACCTAAATATTTTATACAAGGGTAGCAATACATCTTGAACAAACATTATCTAGCCATAACATTCTGGAACATGGACTGCTGAAACAATTGTGGCTGGGGAGAGGTTCCTGCAGGAAGACTAATATCCCAAAGTAAATTTCTTTTCAGGTCTCCATTTAGAAAGATTTTCTTTTTTCAGTTTACTGTAGAAGAACTATGTGGTGGGGGAGGTGGGAGTTTCCCTGTGTATGCCCTTCCCCGAGTGTTTCACTGAGGAAGAATTACTGTAAATTCATAAGATGCTCTGCAGAGCCAGAAGTCCACGAGAAGACTATGGGAACAAGCTGAAGATTATTCCCTTTCTTTGTCCATTTTTTGCACTGGCTGAGTTGAGAACATGGATGTAAAAAGGCAACATCTATCTAGGAATTTAAGTAGAGCCTCGATGTTGGCAGTGACCCAGATACTGCAGCTCAGACATACGTACACAGTTAAATTTGTAGAACTACTTGTATGGCCCTCTGCCACTGTAACTACTGCCATGAAAAACTCTAAGAAAGGTCTTTTTAATGTAACAACATATTGATCACTAGATCCTACAGTGACTTTCCTAAATGAACTGTTAGGAAATAATAGCTTCCATGGTTCTGTGAGCTACTAGTGGAACTCTGTGATTTTCTCTTTTGTCTCTTTTTTTCAGATTTTTTTAATGTCGTCTTTTTGGTCACAAGTTTCTCCTTAGCCATTGCCAGTTTTCCATATTGGCTTATTGTTATTTCCAGATTTCCTTGTATGCTGTGCTTATTCTCTTTCCTTTTCATCAGTTTTATCTTCCTATTCAATTCTGGTTGCATTAACAGGAAAGTACTGTATGAATCCCACTTTTAGAGAGTAAGATTTTAGAAGGTATGTGACCCTGATAAAATGCCACAAGATTTTTTTGTTATTAAACATCTCAAGATCGTATAAAGATGCTTAATTATTTTTAGCAGATAACAAATGCACAATTGCACCAAGAACAACATGGTGTTCTCTTATTACTTAAAATGCACGAGACTGTTTGCCAGATTTTCTGATCTGATGGAATTAGGGAACTGGATGAAACATAGACTCAATTCACTGCATATTGCTATAACTATTTCTGGTTTTAGTAGGGACAGTAGGAATGTTTACTAGAAAGCAGAAAAAAAAAATGTAACAGAGTTGTTGCATTTCGTTCAATAAGATGACTTTGATAACTGAAGTAACCTTCAGCTGTAACTCCTGATTCTTTTAGGGTCGAGGTAGCAACAAGATCAGAAATTAATTCTTCCATCTTTGAAGACACACTTAAAGCAAGTCACACCAGTCTTGGGCCATTATGCAGACCACAGGCCACCTTAAGTGAAGCCTGAAGGTCAGCTGAAAGGTTCAGATAGACGAACTTGCAGCTGTTTGTTTTTATCTTAACATAGACGAGACTACCTCACCCAATTTCTGTGCTTATTGTTTGGTATCTTTTCAAATCCCACACTACTTGAACATACTGTCATGTGGTCCTTGAAAGGATTACCAACTATTTTTGAAGGACCATCTATCATGCTGCCCATTACTGGAGAAACCTCACCCTTAATTTGTCCAGATCCAAACTTATGAAGTGTAGAGTGAAGGAATTCTTATAAGAGAAATCCTGGATGAAAAATTAATGATTGCTGGAGTCTTGCTGCCTCTAGGGTATCTCTTTTAGTAAGCCTTCCTTACGAAAGAAGCCGCGAACTGGCTCCAGATATACGCCCTCAGGAATAAACCAGCAATATTTTATAGCTCTGAAATGAGCAACTTTTAATCTCTGGCAGATAAACTAGATAGCAGCTCCATTGACTATTTAGGGGAAACGATAAACTAAAGATTTGTGGTATCTTGGTGATGCAATCTATTGTAGCTATAGGGACGCAGTAAGAATATTTGTGTGAAGCACTGAAGAAACAGTTTTGAACACTATTGTGCTGAGATCACTGGAATTGCTAAGAGCACTGACAGTCATAAAAACTGGCACTGTGCAGGTTTTGAAGCTGGTTTTATCTACTGTTTTCTAGAAGATTAAAGACATACACTAAAAATAAGCACTTCTTTTTTAAAAGATCTTTTATTACAAAGAATGCCCATAATAGCTTTTTTTCCACTTCAATATTTTATTTGTCAGGGACATTACAAGTTACATATATAATATAGATTACAAATTATAAATAAAGCAACTTCCTTTAGAAGAAACAGAACAGCTTTTTTCACCAGACAGATAGTCTTCTAATTCAGTATCTTCAGTGATATTAGTGTAAACAAAAAAATATTTAAAGAACATTCTGAAATGCAAAAGAACACTCTAGACATTGGTCTGGCTTTTTCTATGTCTATAACATACAAACATTTAAGAGACAGCTTCTGC
The DNA here is from genome assembly GCA_034782735.1 of Sagittarius serpentarius. NCBI lineage: Eukaryota > Metazoa > Chordata > Aves > Accipitriformes > Sagittariidae > Sagittarius > Sagittarius serpentarius. The sequence goes on along the minus strand of JAVKLA010000073.1, from coordinate 12,320,621 downwards.
ACAACTGAGATGATTGTTAGAACCTTACTTTTCATACAGCACATGAGGCTCTACGTTGAAGCTGATGTTACATAGCTGCAGGTAAGTTACTATAATTCAGGAGCTAAACATTTATCTTGCATGCAGGGCACATTGATTGGAAGGTTTTCAGAAGACTCATTACCAGCAAGTGTTAAATACTACAAGTTACTCTGTGGGCCAGACTGAATTCAGAGAACCAGAGATAATGGGACTATAAAGATGATGTGTAGTTAGCAACAGTTGTGGCTTGCTTAGGGATACATGTAAACACAATCTGGTTAGGACACTTAATGGGATAAATGTGGAAAAAAAGAAAGGATAAAGCAAACAATATATCAAATGGTTTGTGGACAGTTTTCAGTACATGCATCTTCTCCTGTATTGCTGAGAAGAAATAACATGCCATGACTACTGCTGGTAGAATAAAAGTGTTCAAGTGTTTCCCATAGCAAAGATACCTGCTGCTGTTACCCTTTCTCCAGTGTTATTGTTTGCTCTAGGTAATGTGGTATCTCTCTGGATCCATGCTGGTTTTAATTCTCCAGAGACAGTTTTTTTCCCTGCTTTCCTGCCCTAACAGATGCACTGTCCTTTCTTCACTTCCTCCGGTGTCTCAGTCATAGCTGAAATAAAAGAAAATTTATTCTTGGAATGACAGAAGGTCATAGTACTCTGGATGGGAAAAAATGTTACAGGTCTAAATTACCAAACCTACAAAAATTACAGTTTCTCATTGAGAAAGAGTCTCTAGGAGTAAACGCTGGACAGGTTACCCTGGGAGGCTGTAGTCTCCTTGTGACAGGAGGCTGTAAACAATGGGTAGGACAATTAGCCACCAGGCATGACACAGGTACAGCTCACTATGCTTTTGAGAACTATGGACTCAATGAACAACTGCAGTTTGTATCATGTCATTGAAAATAGTTTGAGTGGAACTAACACATACCACATTTTTGTTCTCAAGCAGGCTGTTTCCTGAGTAGGTGTTAAAATCACTGTGTTTGGGCTTTCTTGTTTGTTTATTTGTTTGTTCTTGTTTATTATTAATTACACATTAAGTTCATGGAACTCTCTCTGTGTAATTATACAGATTTCATATTGATTTTAGCCTTGGCTTTTGGCATTCAGACATCTGTGTATCTATTTGCTATTTTTTCATATTATTCTCTATGTGTACCTACTAGATTTGATAGAAAGTCCCCTTAAAAAGAGAAAGAAAACAATTGCCATTAACACAACACCTGTAGCTTGTCTTAGTCACAGAAAGGTTTTATAAGGCTAAATTATAATTCATGACAACTAGCTATATTTGTGAAAATTAGCTCAGGTTTTTTGGCACAGAAGTTAAACTCTGGCATGGCAACTGCATTGTCACTTCTAATTTAGATCATTTTTTTTACTCATTAGTCTTACTTTGTGTATACCCTTTCCTCTTAATGAGAGCAGAAAGAGAACTTGCAGCCTACAGAGCTAGCCATCATAATAGTAAGCTTGTTTCAGGCCCTTTCAAACCACAGGTTTTGTTAATATTATAAGCCAATTTAGCAACAAAGCTCTGTTAATAAATATAGTTCACTAGTGTTTTTAAAGCAGAAGTAAAACGATCTGCTCTTTATGTATTTGTTCTGTGTGTAACAGTACAGAATGTCTTGGTGCAGCAAGATCGTATGTTGGCGCAGCTGGATCATATGCTGCCCACATTTGCTGATTGTCATGGTGATTTACTTGTTCTAAACTTGTTGTGACCAAAACTTCCCTGCTTCTGCATACTAATAATTGTAGGCTATTTGTAACATTTATGGCCAAAAGCATTGGAAATATACTCTAAGGTTATATCTGTACTAGTAAATTTAACGAGTGCCATGGAACTTCCTGGACATTAAAACTCAATCAGCGGCAGTTTTGAATGGTTAGAATTGTCCTTTACACAGTTTTGGCATGTTCCCACATCATTCCCAGGGGCAGTTCAGGGGTTAGCACAGGCCAGTGGCCATTTGCAGTTTGCATGCAGCCACCTTAGTTTGGAAACTAAGAAAATACAATAGCACGGATCTGATTCATTGTGTGCCAGTGAGCCTTGGTGGCAGGGAAGGATACTGGGAACAGAAGGTATTTGTTGATCCTGATAGTTTGACTGTCACAAACATCGTACAGTATATGCAGAAACAGTATTTTTCTTTAAATGGGTTTGTCATTGCAGATATAATTCTTTGTATATTCATGTAACATACATAAACTTACCCCTTCAACAAGGAAGGAGGGGAGAAGGAAGGAGAGGCAGTCGGTCATTCAGGTGTCTAACTGCTGGTGTTTTGGTTAAGAGGCTCTACCAGGTCCTCCTGACTTGCCCTTGGGAAAGGATGACTTGTTACCGCTGATTACTTTATGGCTCTCAATACTTGATTGGGAGTGGATTACACTGGATTAAAATAATGAGTGGCTCCTTACTTTTCAGGACAAAAGCATGAAGCTCATCATTGGGAATGATAATCTAAGACTATTTTACCTATATAATAAAATTTACTTTTAATGCTTGTGGGGGAAGAGGGCTGCTGAATGTTTTAGGCAGGCAAGGTTAACTTAAGTTGCTTGTTATATCTGTATAGCTCTTCAGACTTTTTTTGGTTTAGATTAGATTAAAAAAAGAGATTTCTCTTGAACTGAAAGGCAGTTTTTGTATAAACTTGTTCTTTTCTGCTCATTTCTGTATAGAAGAGAAAACCTGAGAATAGTAAGCAATGTGCTGATTTTCATACTTCATAATTATATAGTTCCTTTATTCCTGTGCTTACAGGTGAAACGTGCTGTTCATTTTACGTATCATAGGATCTGAGCAGAATCATGTTCCTGCCTCACAGATGATGCTTATTAATTTCTCAAATTTTCTCAAAGTGGAAAAAATCTTGAACCCTGTCTCTAAATGTGGTTTTCGTCTACTCCGGATTTTTTTCTGGCCCCTGTTGGAACAATTAAGACTATAGTTTTCATTAGATTAGTGCAATTCAATGAATATAAAATAATTAAAGTGCCATTATTAACAAAGACCTTTCAGCATTAACCATTATGTGAGGATCATAGTCTACTTGCCCAAATATTAATTATGTTTCATAGTTTTCATCCTTTATATGGCTCTTCAACATCTGGAAATGCTCTGCAAGTTAAATACTCAATAGAAAACCAGGTGTAATTTTTAAACACTGGCATATCAGAAGCACCTGCAAGGGTAGTGGGAGTGGGGAGCCAGGTGTGGGCATGGGAGAAGAGAAAAAGAATGTGCTGGTTCTGTCCTATATTGACAAAAATACAAATAGCAAGGGAAAAAAAAATTCTTGTCAATCTAATTCTCATTAAAACCGTATACAGTTCAACTAGTACCTGCAAATGAGTCTTCTGTAAGTCATCATAAAGCAGCGTACTGTTAGTCCCATTACTGAATTTCTTTTTTCTAGATATAATTATTTCTGTTTAAGTTTTAAAAAGTGGGGCAGAATTTCCCTCAATATTCCTGCTTCCTCACAGTAAAATGTTTGTGTGACCTTGCCAGTCACTAAAGAAGCAGTATATAGGCTATTCTCTGACCTTAATTTAACATCCCTAGACAATTAGCTCCCTGAAATGAGTACGAAGAGTTACCATAGATATTCTTTCTTAGCAGAAAAAAGGTGCATGGAAAATAACGCCTAAATCAGTGGTAGTTCTGTATATCCCCAAAATCTGAGCTGCATAAATCACAATTTTAAGTCACAATCCTCTTTTCTCATCTCCTCATCTCCAGGGAGACAGAAAAGAAATCACAGATAACCAAACCAGACTTCTTCTGTGTTATTTGCACTGGAAACAGCTAGGACAAGTCAGTACACAGAGTTAAGCTGAGGGAAGTAAAATTTTGGCCAGGGACAGAAAGAGTATGATAAAGGCTAGAAATGAGTCAGAGATGACCCTAAGATAACAGTGTTTATAATTCTTATAAATTCCTCCCAAATGACAAGACTTTTGTTGGTCTCACGGTGACCCTGTGAAACTTCAGCCCACTCAGGAATTTCTATCTGTTTAGTAAAAGACCCCCCTTCCAAACAGCTCCCACCTTGTGAAATGAGTGAAGGGCCAGGAGACAGAGCTGAGGAGGGGACAGTGCAGGGCAGGAGAAGCAGAAATGCGGCAATAGGGATGCGAGGAGCAAAAGACTATTGGTCATTTTTGAGTGAGGGCAGCAGATGTGACTGCTGACAAGCAAGAGCTCTGGAAACTTCAGAGGATGATAACCACAAAGCATACTGGATACAGAAAGGATGTGTTCATTAATACAGCACCTCACACATGCAGGGGATAGGGAAAGGCACGGTTCACTAGATGCACAAACACTTTTTTCTTAAAAATCTCATCATTGGATGGCATCACTATCCATGACTATAAAGGAAAAAATGCTGGCTTTGAGCAATGAGGAGAAAAGTGATCGCTAACAGTTCGAGAGAATGTATTAAGGGAAGATGCGACCTTTAGTTTAGACCTAGTAAGCCACCTGGGTAGTAGCCTAGAGATAAAATGAGAAGCAACTAGTTAGAGCTGTACAATACACATGAAAGTGATCTGCATAGGAGTTAAATCCTGTTAATTGTCCACATGATATCAGCCATAGTCATCTTTTGCAAGACCAAACATGTTGTTACACCTGACAAAACATTACTTTAAAAAGGAATAATAAGAAGAAAAGCCCAACAAAAAAATTATGCTGTAAAGAAGGCTCTAAGATTGCTGAATCATAGTTGTGTAGGTTTTGCCTGTTTTACACTGAATATGAGGCAAGACCTCTACTGTACCCAAATTATCAAATAGAAAAGAAAACACTGAAACAATGGGTTAGGTAAAGAGACAGTAAGAACATCAGGTGAGGACAGATTTGCAAAAGCTGCAGGTAATGTGATACAGAAATTTCTAACTAACTGTGTCTAAAAGGCCCCAATGACACATAAGGAAGTTCTGCATGCATTCTGTGATTATCTGCGTGCTGAACATCTGAAATCTCGTATTTGTTGTTAAATAGGTGGCTGACCCATAGGAGTGGATTTCCAATAGCGGGCAGTGGATTTACAAATGTACAGAAGATGTGGTTTCTGCCTAGCAGCATGAGTTTTCCTTACTCTGTTTCCAAATTAGGGAGTTGAAGAGTAACCATAGTACCTCACCGGTGCCATGCAAGTTCCCATGGCCCCAGAAGGGAACTGGGAGATGAAGTCCACCATGGGACGCTAAAGCCTACTTCTTTCTTCATGTAGCTCCCAGTAGATTTGGAGCTGGCAGATGAGACAGCTTAAGTATGGGTGTCTCTGACAGTACCTAAGTAGCACAAAGGCTCAAGAAACAGTTGAGATCTTGAGGTCCAGTGAAGATTAAGAAGTTGCTAGAGATTTTGTTCAATCTCAGTGCGGAAGTCAAAGACAGACTGGAAGCAATTATATTAAAAATCGGAAGAAGAGGACCCTTAAACAATGCCTGTAAGCTTTCAACACTAAGATGATGTGGCTGAAGAGAAGACTGAAAGCAGAGCAGCAATTTATGTTGTGTACGGAGTGATCACAGCACACTTGTGTTGACAGGGGAAGAAACTAGAGAGCAGGGCGAGGCTAGGGGTGAAAAGAGTACTGAAAGGGACTGGGAAGTTTAGGCTGGAAGAAACTGAGTGCTTGGATAGATGGATGGGTTTGGAGTGAAGAAAATGCATTCATTTCCGGTTTCAGCCCCAAAATCGAAAGAAGAAATGGGCTGGAGAAGAGAAGGAAGGAGGGAAGGAAGGGAGGACGGGAGGAAGGGAGGACGGAAGGGAGGGAGGGAGGGCGGGAGG
>JAVKLA010000073.1:12234076-12308515 GCA_034782735.1 Sagittarius serpentarius | reverse complement strand
GTGGTCAGTTGTTAGGAACATACTTCCCCCCCCCCCCCCCCTTCGAAATAGCCTTGGCTTGTCATCTTAAACAGTAATGAAGTATGTTAAAACTGAGTGTGAAACTTGCATACTTGGCTGTCTCTATCGCTCTGGTGGAGTCCTTCGTATACCAAAACAACCTGAGCAAACTAAAACTCTGTTTACAACTGGAGGACAAAGAGTTGCCCAGTATCAGAGGAATAGCATGCCGCTGACTGAGGTTTTTAGTAAAAACGACTTCTTCCCTTCAGTGGCCTAAATCTTTGCTGGTTTCATTGCCTGCTAAAGGAGCCACTGGAAAGTGTCTCTTGCCCCCCCTTCAAGACAGGTTGGCAACAACTTTTGATCGAAGAGATCGATAGTCTGTGTCATATCTGTTGCTTCCAAAGGAATCGTCAGCTGAATTTTCAATAATTGTAAATTTGGTATAGAAAATAAGAGCAAATGCTTAGAAGTATTTTCCAGTTGCTAAAGTAAACAGAGAATTTTGGAGGATGTCACCTATGGTAATACTTGCTTAGTGGTAACTAACATATTTCATATACCTGCCCTACATTGAATTAAATAATATACATAAGAATAACGTATTATTGCATGTACTATTAAATATGAAATGAAAAATATACGTAGCTGAAAAGATTAAATCTATTAGCTAGGTGACATTTATGTTCTTCTTTATGTCCTTTTTTTCTAAGCAATAAAACAGTTCCGATGAACTTCTAATTAGGTTTTTTTAACAGAATTAAGTTTTTTATTTAACATGTCGCTGTATCTTTAGTGTTCTTCTTACACATTCTTTTATTTCCTGACTTAATTTCACACTTCAGTCTTGTTGATAAGGTATCATGCTTTTCAGTGCTTGGTTGTTGGTTTTTTTTCCATCTTTTCAAAGTTTTTGTTGTCATATTATGAACAAAATAAATTTATGCTTTCTTATCATTTTCTCAAAGAACTGCTTCAATTTCCCTTTAAAAATACAAATTAGCATGTAAATATTGAAGCTTATTTTGGCCTTTTGATAATAATTAAGACTCAGGCACTTGTGCTCTCTCTTCTTAATAATTTTGTGTTGATAATGTTGGAAAGCATGTGTAATGAAAAATTCTGATTAAGTAGCCTCTAGCAGACCTGTGAAAATAGTAGTCATCTACAGCCATTATGATGGCAAATCCTTTAGAATTGTTAAAACAAGACTTAAGAGTGCTTGCTTGTCTTGCAGCTGTTGGATGATAAGAACTGTAGCTCAGTTTGGAGGCACTGAGTGTAGAGAGACCTCTGGCCTTTGATTAGGGAATTCAAATTTCCTGTGAAAGGTAAAAGATCAAGAACTGAAAGATCAGCTTAAAATCCATTCCCTCCTTTAGTCTTTTTTTTTCTTTTAAATAAAACACATGCATGAATTTAATCTTAACATAGCACATAATTTTCCTTGAAGATAATTTTCTGCAACATAGTTAGGGCAGTCTTTAGCATCAAGGGTTTACATAAGTGGATGGAAAATGGTTTCGTTTGCTACTTATGCTGCTGGCATTTCTGCCTTTATTCCCTTCATTACTGAAGGATCCATTTTTATATAATGGATTTTAGTTGGGTGACAAAGGGGAGAATTAAGGAAAATCAAAGTTTGATTCAGAGGGAGAGAACATGGTAAGAGTTATGCTGCAAATACCAGTAACAATATTCAGAGATGTTGTATTCTGCACTTAGAAAATCCTTATGCTCTGAACTAATTAGAACTAAGAAAGAGAAATCCTTAGAAAGCAAAGCAAAAACATTTATATCTAACTAACAACTTGATGCGATAACTGCACAGTTGCATATAGTTGCAACTAACTTGTCAAATTGCTTATAGATGTTTTAAGCAAAGCAGAGGACAGTTGTGAAAATAGAAAACTCTGGTGTTTAGTGCCGATTTATTTGGAAGAGATTGCATATTTTGAATGGTTTCCATGGGCACCTCCACTTTTCGGAAGCAGACCTGTTTGATTTGATAGTGGTGAGCTGTTCACCAATTGTTATACAACTGTTATCTGCTTCAAGTTTGCAATTTATTATTCTGTCTCTACATTTATGCCAGTTTAATATATAAAAAAAGTTACTGGTAATTTTGGTGATTTTGAACTTTATTTTGTTAGGGTTATATTTAAATTGTGTTAATCATATGGCTTGTACGAGTGAATAGTCTGCCAGAATAAGAGGATGTGATGAAATCTTTACTAAATCGTTTTAAGTTTAATATTCACTTGGGGATATGGTGAACTGCAGGTCTCAAAGTCAGGGTTTGTGACCAAAGCACGCATCTAACCGAACGTTCAGTTTGTTATCCGTTGCAGTTGATGATGAACCTATGATTTTTTTCAAGAGAGAGAATTTTCATATTTCTTGATTCATCTGTTTTCCCACTCTTCCAGTTCCACTCTACCCAGTTTTTAGGGTAAAGGTCTACTAGAACTGTATCTTAGACAATTTTTACCCTGCAGCAAGCTTAACTTTATCCATCCGGGGAGTAAGTAGTTGCTGCTGATATATTATATTTCTGTGTGTTAACAAAATTTTGTATTACGGCGTCTTCAAGTTTCCCTGCTCCACATAAGAAGCATGGCTCCTTTAATGTGCAAAAGGGCAGCCATAAGGCTAGGGAACAGGCAGCCAGACTTAAGTGCAAGTTTTTGACAAGTGACATTTGAATAAACAATGCTTGTAAAAAGAAGGACTTGAATTTAAACTAACAAGAAGCGTAATTGAAACATAAAGTAAAAACAAGCTGAAAATAGGAATGTGCACTCTGTCACTACTTATTTGACTGGAAATACAAGATGAAATCATTTTTTGGTATGGTTTACTTTCAGCAGTGGCAAAAATAACTATTGGAGCTTCTGCAGTTTCTCATTGTAAAATTGATAAAAGGACGAAACTCGGAAGCAGACTAGATGAAATATTGAAGAAATTAACTGCTGAATGTCTTGACGCTCAGTATTTTCACGAGTTACAGATCTTGCAGAGCCAACATTCCTGTGAGAGCAGCACAAATTGGTAACTGCTGCAGATCTCAAGTAGTACTGCAATACTGGAAAAGTGAGAATGAATCACTCTTTAATTAGGAAACAGTTTAATAAATATCATAATCTACTATGGCTTGTGCAGATAAATTATTTGGTTTCAGTATTGGGTTGTAATGACTAATTATAATTCAAATGATTAGGGGTTTAAACCTGTTCCTAGGCTTCTGCATATGTGGGAAGGTGTGAGTATCCAAGTATCTGGAATTGGAGCTCAGGGTGGAAATGAATGGAAAACAGCAAGTTTGCAAAAACTTCCTTATGTAATTCATAACAGAAAGCTTTATAAATTGTACTTTATAAGGTACAAAGGCATGCCTTCATCATGCTGTATTCAAATGAAATGCCTTCAGTTGAGAGGTGACTTTAAAGGGTGAGCTCAGTAGTGTTTGCTACAAAGTTTTTTACCTGCTGACTGAGCTGTATCCCTTGTTTTCTTGTGCAGTTTTGGATGCCTCTTTGTCTAGCAACTTACTAAAACTTTTGTTGTATTCAGTTGACAATAGCCTGTTCCAAACACTGACAAAAATCACGGACACCTGTGAAAAATTGTAACTGAAGTGAAAAAGTGTACTGTCAAATGCAATTGTACACAGATATTACTAAAAGTTGTTGGATTATTTGTAATACGAACATTTGGAAGAATTCAAGTGACAAATGAAAGTGTAGGAAGCTTTTTATAAAAAACGCAGAATCTCGAAGGTTTTAAGTGCTCGTTATGTGTTCAAATAGCTATTGTAGTTCTAACTGCTTTGTTTAACAGTGTGTATGTTGCGGGGGGTGTTAAACCAGCTTAGATTAATTTTTTCTCTCCAATGGGAAACAGAAGTCACTTGGGAAAAACATTTTGCTTGTTAAAGTTTAAAAGACAATTTGTAACATTAGGTTTGGCAAATATTTACCTTCATTTTGGGAAGGAGCTTACATTTGTATTGTGTTTGATTTTTTGCCACAGAGTAAAGCCATCCCCAGCTGAAGGAGTCAAGTCCAATCCATCCAAGAGACACAGGGACCGCTTGAATGCGGAGTTGGACCGCTTGGCTAGCCTTCTGCCTTTCCCTCCAGATGTTATCGCCAAATTGGATAAGCTGTCTGTGCTAAGGCTTAGCGTCAGTTACCTGAGAGCCAAAAGTTTTTTTGACGGTAAGGGTTGGGAATTTATTTGGTTTTGGACTGCTTCTAAAATTGTGTTCATACTGTATGTTGATTTCAACTGTTTAAGTAACTTAATTTAGCTGTATTTTAATGGAACATCCAGTTGCATGGGTATATACAATGTAACTGTATAAAGTAAGCTTTCTAGTTTCTTGAAAACCAAATGTAACTACTTATATTTCACTTAAATCACAGGTCTTTCAAAGCTTTGCATTTGGAAGTAATACTGCGCTTAACGAGTCTTCCAGTCCTTTTCCTTAGACTCTCAAAGATACTTAAGAGATATTTTTTTTCCCCTGTGAAAATTGCTTTCATAAAACTATTAGTGTTCAAAACATGTCATATGCGTTCCCATCAGCTGTATGTTTTGCTTAATGATGCATCAAAAATGACTTTCTTTTGATATAATGTAATTGTTAGTGCCTCTTCCTGTAGTTTATTGCAAAGGTGACTTGTAAAGAAATAGAGGCAAAGTCTTTCCTGTGTTCAAGCCCTGGTTAATGCAGGGCATGAGGCATTAAGACAACAGCTAAGTTTCTCCAGTTGTGTGGGCAGGTTTTCACTAACCCCAGCCCTGGCAAGGGTAATATAGCAGCGCTTGGAGTAGTCATCAGGCCAGGAGCATGTATTCTCTTACACCACCCCAGAGCTGGCCAAGGAGTCCTACCCCTCTCCTTCACTACTTGAGCTGTTGTGTAGGGCGAGATGCGATGGCTGGCTTCATGCCAGTTTCTTCCAAGGCAGAAATAGTCTGGTCCATTGCATTGCTGAAATAAAGCAGGGAGCTTGTATTTAAATAATTGTCCTTTTTTCAATCAGTCAGTGAAGTTTTACAATATTATACTAAAGATGCTATTACATTGATCAGCTGTAGCTAAGGAATCTTGCTTGCAATGGAGTTGATATTAAATTCCAAGTTTGTTGTTTGGGTTTTGGTTTTTTTGTTTTTTTTTTTTTTTTACTTTTTTGGACATTAAATTAACCTCGGTCTTCATCAGTTTAAGATTTAGTGTTTCAGCCTCTTGATAGTGACTCCATACCATGGATGAAAGGACTGAAGAAACCTAACTGCCTAAGATCCACTTTTTTCTGCAGAATATTCAGGAATACAGAATATTTTTTTCATTTATGTCTAATGGCTTCAGTTTGGTAATGCTCATAAATTTATATCCTGTGTTTTATTGCTTGAAGAATATACACAAGTATCTTGATTTCTGTGCTTGTTCAGAGCAATTCTTAGTATGGAATCTACTCAAGGCTAGAGTTGGTCAAATATTTCCAGCAGTGTTTTTTCAAATGGAAGTATTTGCTCCCATGAAGTGAAAGAGTTCTCTTGGCACATCAGTTTCATCTAAGTCGTTGTGAGGCTTTGTCTCAGGTTGACTGCCGTAAAACAAATGATTTGGCTTATCTGTGCTCTCTTGGTGAATTGAAGAGGACGTTCTAGTCTCAATGAAACTTTTTAAAAAAAATTATATGTTCTGAAATAAATACAAGATAGCAAGTTTTTTGCCTTACTTGGGACAGAGTGATAATAGTACATTTCAATTTCTCATGCAATGGAAGTGCTTGATTTTTGTTTCTTCCCCCTTGTACCCCGCAGCTTTTTGCTACTTCTTTTCAGGCCTTTGAACTGTAGGACTACAAATCAGGTTAGTAATCGGTATCTATCTGAAGGTGTTTCAAGGTTAACATCAATGACTAAAGTGAAGGCAAACAAGAGTAACCAGTCTATGACTATGACAGATCCAGTACTGAAAATAAGATCTTTTATACCAATTTAATGTACTTAAATGACATGGAATCTATTTCAGTTAAAACTTACCCTCCAAAAGAGAAATTACTGCTTCGAAGTACAGAATTAACAAAAATACCCTATAAATCCCTAGGTTAGAGTTTCACAATCTGTCTATGCAGTGCTTCTCACAGAACTGCTTTTTTTGAAGGAATGTTTTGTGTAGTTAAATATATGTGGAAAGCCCTATAGAAAAAATCTGACAAATGCAAGAGTGAGCACTGATTGTCACCTTGAGTGCCTGGACTGAGCCAACAGGTCCACTTTATTAACGCAGTATGCTGAAGTAAAGGGAAACGCTAAATGAATAACAGGATGCAAATGGGGGGTGTGTAAATTCCTGCGGAAAGTAAAATATAAACGTGTAATCATATGATCTTGCTTGAAAGGAAACCCAAGTTTTTGCTGTAACAATAGATATTTTTTCAAAGAAAACACTTGCATTTTTCCAAGTTTAAATAATCCAGAGTGAATGTCTGTTTTCTGAAGGCGGAAGTCTGGGCAGGGGAAGAACTGTTTTGTGAAAGACATCTCAAGAAGTTACATCAGTTTGAATAAATGTACCTCACTTAGATGTCTACAAGGTTTTTTATTGTTACTTTAAATGCTAAGTGTATATATTAAAAAAAAAAAAAACAAAACAACCAACAAACCAAAAAAAACCAAAAAGCATCTTCCCCTGCCCCCAGTCACTAAGATGGTACAGAATTGTTTCCAGAGCTAAAGACAGATGAGTTTTTCCATAGTGTTGACTGAAATGTGGTAGACTTCTGCATGTTTACCGTATTTCAGCTTGTAGGAAATAGGTGCGTGTTTTTCCCCCCTCTTCCACAACCTCAAAACATCTTTCTTCTGTTGGTGATTGTATTCTGCTAAGCAGTTGCTGTTGATTGTTGTAGTTTGTTAGTGAAGTTATTGTGCTGCTAAGTGATGCTTCTGTATCACTACACTTTAGATACACTAATTCTGTGTGGTCAGGTTAGTCTCAAGACCACGTGGTGTCAGAAGGCTTTCTGTATCCCCATGTCAGCCGCTCTGGCATGCTCTTATGTATGAATTTGACCTTGTAGTAAAGAAGGAAGTTTCGGTAGTGGCTTAGAATAATGTGTGTCAAGTCTGTATCTTTATAAAGTCAAAGTTCTTGGGTGGTGAGTCAAAGCTAAGAAGTGATTTAAGGTGGTGTTGCTTCTCAGCTGTGCAGTGCTATCTGCCTGTACTGAAGAGGATTAGCAGTCCTCAGAGTCAAGCAGGTTAGCATAAACCACCACTGGAGTATTTATTTTGTGCGTGTAAGATACTTTCTGAAAGTGGCTTAAGGCAAGCTTTTTATTTTTAAGAGACTAGGATAAATCAGGCAGGTGTCTGCTGACAGTCAGTAAAGAAAGACTTTTTATGTTGTCCTGGTATTATTTCACTCTGTTTTGATGCTAAGTGCCCACGCATTTGTGCGTTCAGCGGTGAAAAATATGAAGTGGAATATGGGACAACAGCTCTTTGTGTGGGTGCAGGTTAGTGTGAGTTCAGTATATGGAGCACAACTGGACGATCATTTAGGCATAGCCTGTGTCCTCCATGCATACTAAAGGAAAAAGCCCTTTTGCCTCTAGGTTTCGTCCTTATATGATGAATTGATAATCATTTGTGTACTTTACTGCAGTAAGGGAAGACATTTATAATGAGTCTTCTCGGAGTTCTGGTGAAGCAGTCAGATTAAAGGGATAAAATTAGAGTTTGTATGATTCATCACTTTTTTAATGTTAGGGGCATGATTTTTCTTTTTAAAGGTATACTGAGAATTAAGGAGAGGTTTGCAGAATCTAAAATGAAGTAGCTGTGCTATGTGTGTGTATCGATACATTAGAAACAAAATTTAACATGTTGCTTATTAATTATCCTTTCATCCATTTCACTAAGAATTGCTGTGGTTTAAAGTATGTGGTTTTTTTCTCTCTTGCTTATTGGACAGTATTCTGCAATTACAGAAGAAAGTTTCTGCTCAAAATTAGTTTAGAATTGCTTTCTTATGTTGTATGCAAGTGATTCTGGCAAGCACAGCAATAACAGAATAATTAAGAATTTTTTCCAGTAAGTTTGCATTGCCTAATTTTACTTTGTAATATAATTAACGCACATTCCTTGGCATTACATAGCTTAAATTTATAATGCACTCAGTGTCACCACATAAAATATTTTCTTTGATATAATGTATTTTTCCTGTGATGCCTGTTGTTCTATTGTACTGTGTATGGGAGAGAACAGACTGCATGTGGTTCCTGCTCCGGAGAGTATAGCTGAAGATAGGATGTACAGATGGGAAAGACAGGCAAAGTGGGACACAGTGCATTTATTCTGTCACGCTGAGAAGGGCTGCAACGTATTTAAAGTCTAGCAGATACAGAGCGCCTTTCTGCCAGGTGTTAGGTGGTGGCCTGAAACCTAAAAGTACAAACCAACTGATTAAAACTCAACCCGTTAAGGCCAGGATAATGCAGCAGATCTGGCCTGACTTGCTTTTGTTTCAGCCTGTTACTATATTTACCTGCCTTGTTTGTCTAATGCAGCTTTTATCATATATTTTTTGAAAGTGTGACCTCCTTTTCATGTTACCTTCTTTCCCTGCTCCTCCTGCTGCATATGTAGACACATGTGACTCCTACATCAGGAAAAGCTAAAGGGTAGAGCTGTGGAGTCAGGCTGCTCTTACTGCTTTCAAGTGTTTCTGTTGATGCCATATAGGAATTTACTGTTGCCAGCAGCTTCAGGTGGGCTTGACTAGTGTTATTTGATTCGTGACTCTGTCTTGAGCCATTTTTGTGCTCCCAAGGTAGAAAACACTCCATAGTTTGAGAGGGATTGTTTGTGGTTTTTGTAGAACACCATGGGATTTTGATATGAAGAAGTTAAATGGAGAATCCGCTACATCTCTTAGTGACTCGTCTAGCAGATATATCATCCTGTTAAAATACTATTCAGATTTAAGTTTTCTTGGTTTCCAGCCTTGGAAGTTATATCATTCTTTGTCTAATTATCTTTTCTGTATTCAGTATTTCTACCGTGCATATTAATTAATTTTTCACATTTTTGAACGAGCTGCTTTGAATCTTATATGAAAGTTGGAGGAAAAAAATTAATTGGGAAAAAAAAAAAAAAAACAAACACACCAACTATGTTTCCTTTTGTACTGTCTTCCCCCGGCCCCAATCCAAAATTACTACAAAATGTGAACCTTGGAATTGTATGGTTATTTCAGTATCAGACTATCGTACCATTCAAGCTATTTCTTAATCCATGTTTATTCTTCCACACTGATGTACTTGTCTTTTTTCTTTTTTTTATGCCTAAACATTCCACACACACACACACCCCCCAATCCCCCAAGATTCATACTGAGCATTTGCGGCTGTCTGCTACAGGCTATTTTAGCCCATATTTTACATAACAGAACATAAGTAGGGATTTAGACTTTGAAGTCCTAAATTCTGATCCTCAAAAAATGATGATTAGAGCCATGTAGCTGTGACATCACTCTGAATCTCAAAATGTGTATTTTTTCACTGTTACGTGCTCATTCTTAGCTTGCTCAGAAACATTTTATTTTTAGGAGTGCTGCATCACCAGGCACATCATGCAGCTAGGCAGACCTATACTCCTATGGACTGATATAATCGACATTTAATATACTCCAAACTGAACATCTAAAATTGAAAATTCTGGTTATATCACAAAGTAAAAGCTTAATATGTCAATATATTTCTAGGATAAAGAGGAGAAACTAGGTACAAATACTGATAGTTAATGTATTCTTCAGATTTTCTTTCCCTGTAGTATTTCAGTGATTAATGTTAATCAGCGTTAGAACTCCCTTTGCAAGGAAGAGAAAGAAAAGGTTATCTCTACTTCTCTGCCCTATATGTATTATTTAACCAAAGGCATATGAAAAGTCAGTGTAGGAGCCTCTTTATGTTCCATAAAGCTGTTGTAAAATTTCTTGGAAACCCTGTCCCAGTATGCAGAGCGTTTGTCATAGCCCTTGTTAATAGGGAGATTAGTTTTAAGCATACTGTTCTGGGCTTTGCTCTGGGTACCTGTCACAGTGAATATTCTTCGTTTGCAAGATCAGAGTCTAGAGTATAATTTATCTTATGCTAACTGTATAAATGTTCAGGAGATTGACATTGTTAGGGTTAGTATGACATTGAAACCCAGAATGGGTAACAAGATCAAAAGCCTGGCCTCAGGAAGTACTGCTGCTTTCTGACACTGTGTGTTCCAAATCTTGTAATCTTTGTTAACGTTTTTATTACTATCTGTAGCACCTGAAGATAACGATATTTGGAGCTTTTTGTTTTTGTTATACAAACCACAGTAACTGTTGATCCCTCCTCCAAAGACAGTTTGAGAGAAGAAGTATAATTAAAGGTAATCCCAGGCTCTCAACTTCTGTCTTCCATGGGCTTCGTGATTCATCCATTTGAATTTGTACAAGTATAGTTTGCTTGACTGTGACCTTAAAAATATGTCCCAGTAATTTCAGACTTCAGTATGAACACACTTTAAAAATGTGTACAAATAATCTGTTAATACTGGAATAGCTTTTAATGCTGTGTGTGCCTTTATGACTCATCAGTTTTCCTCCTGTGTATGCTTGTTGACAGGAGAAATGCCCTAGCTTTTCCTGTTTGCCTTTATCTCTGTTCTGATAAGGAAATAAGACTTGCTTGTATGATTGATCTATGTAGGTGTTTACAGTTCTAGCCAGTTATAACACTGTTTATTTTTCCTGAGTAAACAAAAACTTTAGCTCTGTTAAACCAGTTTCTACTCCATCTGTGCTTTGATAGAGCACTAACTAGTTAAAGAATGATTGCTCTGTGAACCATTTTGGAGATCTAGCTAGATAACTAGAAGCTAATTCTAGTTACTAGAGCTTGGTTGTTGTAATGGATTAATTTATAATTTCTTTTTAAGAGAATCTGGAAAAGGTAAAATAAATAACCAATTTGAGAAGAGCTCTTCAGAGTTTCAGATGATTTATTGATAAATATTTCCTGGCAAAAGCCTCCTGGGAGCTCCTGCACATCGGTGCCATGATGGACTGTCCAAGCTGTATGTTTTAACAAGGTATTATGTTAATGATAAAACTTACCATACTTATTCTAGAAACTTAAAGGAAGTAAACTGTAAGAACTAGAATACAGTTATGTGAAACTGCCTTAAGAAAATGTAGGTTTGCTATTTGCCAGCTGTGAATATTAAAGGAGACGTACAAATAGGAATTAGTTGCCCTCAGTGATGCATGCTAAACTCTGTTTTTAATTGCACGAAGAGATGCTCATTTTTTTCCACTGAATAATTGCCTCTTGAAATTCAACCCATGTGCCTTTTGAATTGCTCAGTACTGCACACTTCATGCGTGGCATCATATAACGTCTAATAAGCTGAAAGACATACATACTTGGCCCCTCAAGACAAATTCTAACTGATTGCATAAAGGAGGAATTTACTGGAGCAAGTCCATGGCCTGGCTGGTCAAATACTCTAATTCCCTCATCAGACTCTATTGTCACATCTTCAGTGGTATAATTCCTGTGGGCCAGCACGAGACACTAGCTTTTGGTACCGAAGTATTCAGTTTCAGTGAATGCAATTTTGCCTCTTGGTGTCTACATCAGAGTTACAAACTGAAGGATGATGTCTTTCATTTATCAATTTTTTTTTTACACTGTTCCACATGAATATTTTGCATGTTTGCAGGAAGAGCTAAAGCTAGCCCCCAGTCTCCTCCTTGCTTATACCATTTGTTGTTTGGTGTGCTTTTATCAGACGATGATAAGAGACGTGCCTAGAACAAACAATCCCAGTTCTTTCTTCCTTGTCCTCACAACTGCTCTTAATTTTGCTTTGATACCATCATGCTCTCTGTGTTGCTATATGTAGTCTCTTACCAGAGATCAGGCTGTTGATTTGATCACACTAAAGGATGCTGAAATGCGTCTGGTGTCATACAGTACACTGATACTGAAAGCTTTTGTTAATACAGTTTCTTGACCTATTTAATGGGAAACTTTATAGACAGTTGGAGGCTAATACATATAATTTTGTGATTTGTAGCTGATCCTTCAGAAGGATAGCAATGCAAATATGAATTCCTGGTCAGTATGCTAATCAAGTGACATAAATGCTAATGAGTTACACCTAGTGATGTGGAAGGAAAAAAGTTGCCCCTCTTCACGCACCCCATTAGCATTTGAAGGTAGGACGCAAGGCTTATGCTCTCCAGCAGGCAGGGTTTGAGCCATGTGGCTGTAAGAGTTTTTAGGAATGTATCAGCCTGTGTTTTTCTCAAGTGTCCCCCTTTCCTCTGCTTGTTTCAGGCTGTATTAGCTGACAGCCCTCTGCTGCAATGCTTGCAATTACTTACCTTCAGAGTTAGGAGCATCAGCTACCCTGAATCCCTCAGTGTTTCTTGTGACATGGATGTTCTACTCTGAAACGGCTACTGCCTTAGTTAAGTGAAGAAGTTCTTCCTCAGCTTTTACCCTGTGATAATACTAGTCTTACTCATCTGTAGACTATGGGCAAATCATGCCTGACAAACTTGACTGACTTTTATGAAGGATGCCTGGTTTTGTGGATAATGGGAGAGCAGTGAGTATTGTTTCCCTTGACTTTAACAAGGTCTTCAATGTTGACTCTCACTCTTTTCATATCACCAAGCTGGTGATTTAGGGTCTCTCCAGAGCACCCCTCCAGTTCTGTCCTAAGTGATCCATTCCTTTTCCCCTCTGGGTAGTACAAATGAGGTCTAACTGTCAACCTCAATGGCAACCTGTGAAGTGCCCGGGGTGACTAGAGGTTTCTGCAAGGGACAGGGAAGGACTCATCTTTCGGACTGAGGATATGCATGTGGCTTTAACAGGATACGTCCATGGGCCTTGACAGTGAAACAAGCTGGGAATAAGTCCCATATCCCAAGTAGAGAAAAGATAGTCTTAGGCTGGAAAGGAAGCAACCCTCCAAAAGCCCCCTTGACTACCTTGCCATGCTTCAATCATTGCAGAAAGTCTTCTGTTAAACCTCTGAACAGTTTTGAGTTGGCATAAAAAAAGACAACTTCATCTCTTTTGGTGGAATGCATGGGTTTTTTTCCTCAATTTAAATAAGAGATATTTCTGTTAGAAAGTGCTTGTTCATTAATACCCTTATATAGCAAGTGTTGGACTTGAATGGCCTTGTAAAGAAACCTTTCAAACTCACCTCCATACTCTTTTAATGTAATAGTGACAAAACTCAATATCACATTTTACTAGTAGAATAATTAAACTGTCCCATTTCATACATGGAATGTAATTGACTATTTCCTTTTTTCAGTTAAAATCATAGAGAAATTCCCCAGTAGTCTATGAAGTTGCCGTTGAGCCATCAGTTGGGTGAAGCCAAAGTTAAGGCATTATTTCAGTAAGGAAAAAAAAAATACGGATTTGAGTTAATCATTGAGTACCAGGTCCAAGTTTGAGTGAGATGAGTGCCTCGCTGAAACTGATAGGTAAGAAAATAAGTGAACTGTAAAGGGAATTTAAAAATCACTTTCAATTCCTAGGCTTTATGATAAAAAATGACTATTGGTTTATAAAACTGAGAGAACAGTTATTTCAATAAGATTTTTTTTTTTTAAGTGAAGAGTTTAACCATTTGTTTCAGAATTAGTGATTTAATTTAAAAAAAATCTGTGGTATTAACTGTTAGTTTCTACTTTGTATTAACCTGTCTTTTCTACAAATCAAAAGCATAACAAATAGGGGATGAATTTTAAGAAATATGTAATGTCTGATTAGCTTTATGCATATAAACTTTCTGTGTTGTTCTAACGCTTGGAAAAATTAAGTTATAGGAAAAGAAAACTGTTTTAGGAACCAAAGGTTCAAAAAACCAAAAATATGATAGGTACATACCTTTGTGTATCTACGCTCAACTTCCCATAGATCTCATTCCACAAGGAAGTAAATCACTTTCTTTTTTGACTTTTTATCCCTCACCTCAAAAAAGGTTAGCGATCTTTTTTTCTCCCCTCTTTGTGGCTAAAGCAGTATCATACTAATAGGTCTGATGGTAAGTTACAATTTACAAGTATGCACCTCTTGCTGACCCTTTTTCTGTAGAAGCAAGGAAGATATACCCAGACAAGCAAATGAATGGGAAATACCTCAGAAGAAATGCGGGTGTGCCAGGATATGGTTTTGGTGATTCAGCAGGTGACTGTTGTCTCTGTGATTGTTATGGAACAAGAGTTCATTGCCTTTAAGTCTTGAAACCACAAGCAGTATACGGTTTGGTATGTGGTTGTTAAGCTTCAAAGCCCAAGTGAGAGTTGACAAATTTGAACAACTGCATGTTTCCTGAGATTTACTTTTCTGTTTTAAAGTAAATGATAAAAGCAAAAGTAATGTTCCCTATGTGTGTTTAAAAAAAAAAAATAATCCTGAACTAAAACTCTGTCATCAGGTGACCAGGTACAATTGGCTAGCCATAAAAGCACTGCAATCTTAATTGCTGTTCTGCTGTGTTACAGCTATGTTATGTAGTCATTCTTCAGGGTTGTTTTTTCTCAAGTCCAGGCTCTACTTTAAGTTGAGGAGAGCCACCACTGATGTATTAGAAGCTCGGAAATTCCCAGACAGCATATAGATACCATTGACCCTCTCGGACAGAGACATAATAATTTATTGCTGTCCTGACACTTCATGGTCCTGTAACCCTCTGCCTACTTCTTGCTCTCAAAAATGGCTGCTTGCCTTTCAACTCCCATATAAATCTTGTTCTGTCTCACTTTTATATTCTCCCAATCTGGGAGCCTGATGGGGGTATTCTGAGCAAGAAGCACACACATGCTTGTAGGCTTTAAAGGAATGAGCTTTTATTGCATATTGTTTGTTACAGCTTCTGACTTCCCCCCCCCCCCCCCCCTTCTTTTTTTCTTCGCCCCTAGCTCAGGAGCGATGGCTCCTAATGCCTATCACACACAGAAAATAACTTTGAAGCGTCTTGCGTAGCACAGTTTGGGAACACCTGCTTTAGGTAGTGCAAGTGTTTGTGAACAAGGACTTGAGTCTTCCAAATGCAATGACTGAACTTCATTTTTGGAGGTAGGCACATGTTGACTTAGTGTGGTGTTTCTGGAGTGATTAATTAGCATGCTGTGAACTAAGTTCAGCATCACTCAGTCACTTAAGGAAAAAAAATACATAACTTGGTTGTTGGTTTTTCCTTCTACTTAAGAAAACATAGCAGTGTGTTAAGTACCACTTTGTGGCAACTGAAGATATGTCTCCCATTTAAGGGAGACTACTGCATAAACACTTAACATTCCACACTTAATAATACTGTTACTCCTTCTTTACAAAGCAACATTAAAAAGGATAAGAACATAAAAACCCCCAAGTTCAGCTGTCCAGTGTAGCAGAGCTTGAGTTGGTTTTAATCTGTGTTGTGAGGAATTCAGTGGCGTGTAATGGTTTTTCAGATCTTTAACAGGAGATTTTTTAATTTATTTAATTTATTTTAATCTTTTAACAGTCTTAAGAGAAACACCAATCTGCTTCAACAAACAGTTCTGGGCTTGCTGAGCTGCGTTTTGGGAATGGCTCAAAAGAAAGTATCCTGTGAAAGATGGGGAAAATCTCATACACAGTCTGGTTAAAGTTCATGTGTAAAACAGGTTTTTATACCTTTATGGTATACATGTTAGGCAAATCTAGTAAAAATCTAATGTCTGTTCTGTAAAGTGCTTTTAAAACCAGTATGTTTCTTCAATGTTGTAACTTCAGCCACGTTTAAGAATGCCATAGCTACTGTTAATGCTTTTAAAAGAAACACTGACTCTGTGTGGGTGTGATATTATAGGGAAAAGAATTCAATTACTCTGCAACTTGCATTTTGCTCTAAGCGCGCAGCAGGCATTTTTGTATGAGCCAGTAGGGTTAACATCATCTGCCGTGTAACTGACTTGATAAACTATCCCTCTTCTGATGACTGACATAGAGGGCTAGAATATTATGCAAGGTATTGAAAATGGAAATAATTCTACAGATGTGGGAAAAAAAACCCCAATTCATTACTTTTGGTCATAATTTTTCTGTAGTTGTTAATACAACTACTGTTTGGTAGCAATAAATTCTGTAGATGGTAGCAGCTGTGACTTCAGGAGCGGGATTTAGCCAACAGTTTGTAGCTTTGTTGGGGTGGGAAGAGAAAACAGAGCTCAGACATTAAACTGCTGATGGTCATGCTCGTTTTCCATTTTAATGGGTCTAGCACTAGAATGTTTTTTTTCAGACTTGTGATATTTCTGGTATCTCAGAAGTTGAGAGATCTCTGTCCAGCAGTTTATCCTCAGAAATGTCTTATGTTATGAGATTTGTATATTTGAGATGAATTAGGAAAAGCTTAGTAGAACACTGTCAACAGGCTTTCCAGTTGCATTTGGTCTGACTTACATATTTTGAAAATGTTTTAAAATGGCACTTAAATATTTAACTCACTTCAGAATTCAAGAGCAGAACAGACATTGGCTTGTCTCAAACCGTATCAGAAGAAAAGGTTTCTAGGCAGTTTCAGTTCACGATACGTTATGGTGTTTCTGTTGCTGTTTTAACATTTTTGCATTAATGATACAGAAAGAAACACTGAGAAAATGTTTAAAAAAAAAAAAGTGGGTAACGGCCTGGAGTTTTGAGTACTATGTTGTGCAAGGTGGTTTCCTTCTCAGACATAACTTGTGCTTGCTTAATTGAAAGGGCTTGCAGTAGTGGGAACAGGCTTAAACACTGCACACCACCGCACTGCCCAACCCCCCCATACCACCCCCCCACCCCGATCTTGTTTTGCTGTACAGGCCAAGTAAAGGTTAACTTTTGTAAACAATAAAAGGCCTTGATTGTAAAGAAAAAAAATATTTGTGAGAATGGGCCTGTGTGTACAAGCAGATCACCCTTCACCAAATAGATCTGAGCTGCCTGCTCATAAAATGTGATTTAGGGTACGTTCATTATCAAAAGTTGGGGCAAAATTTCAAGACATGATGAATGCATAAAATGGATCAGTTGTTGTGTTTTTGATCTCTTCAGCAAATGCTTTTCCAGTAAAATATAGACTGTAAAAAAAAAAAAAAAGGCAATTGGAGCAAAGACTGGATAAAAGCAGAGGACACTTCTACAAAATCGTTAGGATGCTTGGTCAGAGAATTAAATAAGACAGACACCTGGTAAAAGAGAGACAAAGCTATAAAATCTGTGTATGAAAGAGAGAAGTTTAAAAGCATAGTAAGAATAACAAAGAAGAACATTTTACATTAAGCAGCAAGGCTGCCTGGAAAATGATGGAATGGTAGAATACTGTAATAATTATTATAAGCTATATAGGAAAAAATAATTCAAGCAAAGAGTTGGAAAGACTGTGGTGAGCCTTACACTGCCTTTCCTAACTTAAAGTATTAGAGATACTAATGACAGAAGAGGAAGTCCCTAAGAAGGCAAACTTTTAAAAATAATATGACATCAGGCTGTACCTATTATGTGTGCAAGAGCACTGGAAGAATCTTATAAAAAATTTTTTTTCTTGCAGGATTTGAATCTGCCTGAATTAGACCAAAACAGAAGAATGCAACAAAAAACTTGCACAAAATGGGGAAACATGTCTGTGTTTGGGAGAAACCGTAGGAAGTGTTTCTATTCCATACCTCTCAACTTCAAATTACTTTGCTGTAATTTTATGTAACCTGCAACATCCATTCCAGTCTGTTTGCTAGTGCAAAGGAGATGTGTTTCTGGTGCTACCATTTACTTACATTTTCATTCACCTGTTCAAGTAGCAATGCTGAGGAGCACCTCGCATTGTGAAATGCATCTTATATCTGGAACAGCATGGCTCAAACTTGAGTCGCTACATCTATATACAAATACATGCTTTTGGGAGGGCTTTTACATTTTATAGGTAGTTTTCATTCTGTCTTTTAATAGGGAGAGACACTATCTGCAGTGCAAGAGTGGGGACAGATTATCTGATGTCTTTTTGTGCCTTCCTTTAACTGAGGTCTCATACCTGACTGTTAGTGACTAACTTGGTGATAAACAGCGAAGACTCTCCCTCATTTTTAGCCCTTACAAGTTTAAGCTCCTAAGTGTCCTAGGAAGCAATATAGCCGTGTTCATTTTTGCCTCTTCTCTCCTGGGAAACCAATATATAAATTACTTTATAATCTCTTGAAGAGGACTTGTCTGAGTAAGGAACATAAATGGAAATGAACAGGGAGGGAAGGTGCTATCAGGTGGAAGGGGGCAGATTCAAATAGTACACTATTAGATGGTTATAACTGTTCAGAAAACACTCTGCTTTAAACCTGTCTCAGAGAAAATGGCCTTTGCAGAATCCTTCAGTACAGTGCAAAGTCATGTGCTGCTTGAAACTTTCTGGGATCTTCTCTGTGTGAAACTGTACAGGAAAGGATCTGTCTCCTTTCTGATTTGGTCGTGACCCCCAAGCCTAGAGTTGCTCTCTTTCATAAAGTGGGTCACATTCCTTTCAAGATGAAAATAAAACATGGGAATTTAAACGGTATGTAAATATTTTCATACTTGAGGTATCTTTCAAGTATTCTGAAGATTCTTTGGCTGCATTAGCCAACCCCATACTCACAGCCATATTAAAAGTAAATGTCAAATTAGAGCCATATTAAATTAAGTGGAAGGTACAAGAGACTTTTGGAGGAATTGCCTTAATTGTGCTCTCTTTTTTTTTTTTCTAAAATCTTTAGCAAGCTACAGCAGCGAGAACACAGCTGTATTTCAGACATTTTCACATTTTCTAACTCAGGGTTTCATGATGACACTGTCTGCACAGCTGTGTGATTCTTACAGGCATCCTTCTAGGTCTCTGTGATCTTCCCCTGGTAGGAATTCCTGTCTTTATATAGGTGTTTACTGACTTTATGTGTCATGACCAGATTCTCTCCTTTCTGTTTGCCTTCTCTGATGGGAGAACCCAGTAGGTGCTATTAGGACCCTTCTTAGCATCAAGAATTTGAACTCCACATTTGAGAGACTTTTAAAATGCAAATCATACCATTAAATGCTCATAGGCATACTTCAGACCTATAGATATGTGGAAGGTTCTCTGGGAAGATATGCAGTCAAGATTATGCTTTCAGTGTTACCACCATGATAGGACACAGGAGGATTTAATCTCCCTTAATTAGAAACTTAATGCTTAACAGAGGGTGTAGCTCATTTGGCAGCATCTGTAAGATGTCTAGGGAATCAGCTCTGTATTTTGATAGCTTTATATTTTTGTTTGTGATTTCATCATTACAATCAGTAGGAACCAAAGTACTAAAACATTTCACTAAATGCTACTTTTTGCCAAAAATCAACCTAGGAAATAAAAAAATCCATATTGTGAGGTTTTTTACTATATTTAGGTATATATTAAGGCCACAAACTGAACTCTCTTCCTCTCAAGACATTGATAATAGCCTTAACTGATTTACACCTAAATGATACTTATGTAATTTCGGTAACTCAAAAATTAATCTCAACCTGGTAAATTGTTAGCTGATGCAGTAAGTTCGAATACGACATTGCTACAGCATCACCTTTTCCATGTACTTCTCTGAATGTGACAATGGACCATGTGTTTCTCAAATTGAATTTAAAGATGAATTGTCATCTCACAGGTTCTGTATAAGGAATTTACATGCGTAAGATAAATGAAGCTAAGAGATGCAAATAATTTTATAAAAGCTGATTATTTTTGTATTTTTATGTCATGCAACTATGAAAGTTGTGATCAGCTGTGATACCAAAATTTGATTTTTAGTTTTATGAGGAGGATGAATTGTTTATAGCAGAAGCTTTTGCTGTTTTGCTTGCAGAGTAAGTTGCTTCCAGGGAACAGGTTGGATGTCAAGTATTTTGTCACTTGAATTTATTTTGCAAAGCTGGCAGCTATATATTTATGTATGCATAGCTGGTGTAATACTGCTAAATGTTTGGAAAGAAATCGTAGATTTTTTTGGCCCTAGAATGTGGGGATGGAAATGGCATTTGGTACATAAACACAGAAAGTTGTAAATTACTACAGTACTAACTAGATTAAACACCCATAGTTCCTTTCTTAAGAAATATATTATTGAGCTCCACTTTGTTTATTTATAATTCACCTTTAAATTATGCCAGTTATGTTTGAGGAGAGGCAAGTATCGGTAGTTTTCACAGCCTTCCTTGCACAAAGAGCAGGAAAACAAATCTGACCCTATAGACACTACTTTTTTAATAATGTCTTTTGTTGCTAAAGCTAGAAGTAGGCTAGGAGAGATCACAGCAATATGATAGCTTTTTGTCTGCCCTAGAAAAAAGCCAGGCTGTCCTGAAGAAGGAATGTCTGACAGTTTCTTGTCTGTCTTTTATGAGACTGAACAAGATCACTTCCATCTCAAAGGTTCTGGATATGCTTTGTGCAAAACAGACTGTGTCTATCCCACTTGCTATTTTAGTTTTTACATCCACTGCTTGCACGTTAGTATAGTCATTTCCAGTAATCACCAGTAATATGCCTTTTTAATTCCCTTTTGCACTTGAACTTTTGTGTTTAAATGTACCTGAGAGACCTGTCAGAAGTTATGCTTTTAGCAGGGTGAATTTTTTTTTTTTTTGCTGAGTAGTTGATACGTATGCGTATCACAAAACTGGAGACAGTACAGTGTCATTTCACTTCTCCTAAATTGGTAAAATAACATAAATCACTAAATTTTCCAGCAGCCTTGCACAGCCTAGTTGTTTTAATTGAATATGTTTGGGTCAGAAAGAGTTAGTTGGATTCAGTGACATTTAATATTTGTCCATCACACTTGAAAATATCATTTAATGTATGCAAAGGGGGCTTACAAAATTGGGAGGTTGCACCTGATGTGACTAAGTATGTTCTGTTAAACTTTATTCGGCCTTCTGGCTCACATTAGCAGTTGAGCTCTGCAGAAATGGCTGAATGCTGGGTGGCTGTGAATATTGAGTTGCAGGGGTCTACTACTCACTGTATTAAGGAAGTGCTATTGTTTTTGTTTTACATGAGCACCATATGCTCTGAACTGTCATAGCTTAAAGGCAAATATGTCCCCCTGCTAAAGCTACCCAAGTTGTAGACCTAGTAATGTCCACTTTCAGGTGGGAAGGCAAGCTGGGGTAGTGTTTGATGGCTGTCTTACCTTCAGGAATCAAACCCTTCTGTTCTTTGAACTATTGCGTTTGTTTCCATCTTATTACTTGTGTTTTACTATAAGAATGAGGATCATTCAACTTCATACTCATTTGGAGTGCAGATATCTGAAATTGAACTGCAGAATTAATAAACTATACCCAAAAGTTGTATGTAAGTGCTATCAAACTCTTCTAAGCAGTTTTCATCTCTGTTAGAGAAATATTAATATTCTTTTATTTCCTTTTATAAACTTAGGTGATATGTTAAATGTAGAGGTAAAATTAATTCCTTAAATTATGATCGGCATTTTTGTGACAGAAATAGTGACATGCAAGGCAGTAAGGGAGATGAATACAGCTCTTGCCAAAAATTCTCATGTTGCTGTTCTTTCTTCTGTACTGTAAGGTCAACGCAATAGTACGAAGCCGTGCCCGGTATCAGTCAGTACTCATTTCTACAAAATGCTTCATAGCAGCAGTATATTTGACAAAAAAAAATTACTATCAGAATATGATGTAGTTTACAACCAATAATTAAAACAGTCTTGACGAGTTCGGAATCCTTCTGCACAAAGGCCTGGGATGCAGGAAGGAAGTGGGGTTCCTATCAGTAGGGGAGAGCTCTGTGTCATCTTGTAATCTGTCCTCTATGTGTTTCCCTCGCTAAGATATTAAAACTAATAATAGTTTCTCATTCTATCAAAGCTAATCTTTAATTAGATGGATTAATTTTAGAACTAAAGCAAATGTCTTAAATATGAGAGTAAAACTTAGTTCCTATTAAAAGATTCAATGGATGGTGACTAGTTGCAACTGTACTGGATTGTTTTATATAAAAATATATCTTGTCATTAGTCACAGTTGTCAAAGGAATATATTTATAACTGTTGTTAATAATGCAAAAGGCTTAGTAAAGCGGATGGAGTCAACTAAGTGAAACTCAGAGTATTTCAAAGTATTTTTGCACAATTTTCTCTCATATTTTAATCTGTTAAGCTAAATGCATATATTTCTGGGATTCTTTGTGTTTTTCTGGTGAACATAGTGAACAGAAATAGCCAATATAAATCTTTTTACCTAAGAATCAGTTGTGCAAAGATAACTTGATACATATTTTGGGGAGGAACTGCTCAACTGTCAGAAGTGCTTTTGCCTTTTCTTCCTGGCTAAATCCCAAATATTCTAAGCATATGGAACAATTTAGCACAAAATACATAATTATCAAACAGATCTGTCTTTGCCACCTTGAACGTTATTTCTTGTGGCAGGATAAGTGAAACCTCATGTTTAGATTTTATTTCATTTGATCTTCCGCTGTATTGGCAGAAGATTAAAAAAAATAAGACAGATGGCACCATTAAAATATGAGTTGATTTGTGCTTGTTCTAATATGAATCTGAATACACTTGATAAAGGCATGGCACAAACTTCTAACTGAAATTTTGAAGCAAAGAAGCCAAAGTACATTTATCTTGGTAAGAACCTGAACAATCTATGTAACTTTAAAAACAAGTTTAATATCATGCAGGTGTTCTCAAGTAAATGTATGCACATTATTACATTCATTATAAATAAAGCTGCCATCAAATTTTGGCTCTAAGCTTGTTTCTGTGTTTCTTTTCAGTTTCTGTTTTTCTTTTCCATGTGGAAGCCAAAATCAGCGAATGCTAATTCTCCGTTGCAGTGTCCACTCTGTGGGCAGATATCCTTACTGGTGTTGTAGCCTTATGATTTAAAAAGTGTTTTTTATAAATAAGAAATGTGCTGTCAAGATTAATTCAGTATGCTCCCTGTTAAATGACTTCTGATTTCTCTTAATTACCTTACTTGATCTGAAGTCCTTTCAAAACTGAGTTTCCTGGACTAGGTTATGTATTTCCCATGAAGCATCCATCCCATAAAAGAGGCTCTTTCAGCAGGGACTGGATCAGGGACTGATCTTGTCCTTCGTGGTCAGTGCCTCAGCTGGGAACCTGCTTTCTGATTTTGATTTTCAGGCTTGGGAAACTTTTATTTATTCTTTTCTGTATGATAGAAAATTTTCAGCAGGACCAGTAGGCATTACCTGTGTCCCCAGCTTTAAGACTTACTTCTGCTTCAGTGGAAGAAAGGGGTGGGAAACATCTCTAGCAGAGAGGGGAATGAGGGGAGTTACCCTGATAATGTAGAAAAGGACTATGTAATTTGCTCTAGACATACAAAGGAATCGGTGGGCTACCAGCTGTCAGAAGAACCTGGATTTATGCTACATGGGGGAGAGTCAGGAGAACACCTGGTTTCTGCACCATGCTTGGGGTCAGGGTGAAGTGGGTACCAAGCTATTCTTCCCCATCCAGAGGGAGGTATGGCAGCTATACATGGTGGGGCTTGCAGTGAAACTTAGGAAACTGAAGTATGTGTGGTATTTAGACTGTGAGGTTTCTAAATAGTGTATTGGGTATAGAACCCAAATATCAATATGTCCTTTTTATATGGATCGGGTCTTCTGGAGTTGAGTTGTACAGTACTCTGGCCTATAGCCATATCAACCTCTATTGCAATTGCACATGTTAAAACAGTATTTCCTATTATGTAACTGTTTTCAGAAGTCTGGGAGCCAGACAATAACTGTTCAAACCACCTACTAAAATGTTAAGAATGTTTTTCACTTTGGTAGCTACAGTTAATACCTATGAAAAGTATTTTTATAAACTTGAAGTTGTTCTTGTTTCAGCTTTTCTGGTGGGACTTAGAGTGATGGGGAGGACTGTTCATTAGGTTGGACTAGCTGTCTTTTGTTTCTTCTTTCTGAAGATTTTAGTGGAGTCTCCTGAAGCAGTCTTGGAGATAGTATGGGATGGTCTGTTCCCATAATGCATGGTTACTCCATTTATCAAATCCAGTTTAAAGCAGCTGAGATTCTCTAGAAGATATGAGAGACAGAGAGATCATTCAGTTTGTAAAATTAAGTTGGGATCTTATGAATATAACTGGAAGAGGTGCAGAGAAGGCCTAGAGAGTGAACATTACAGGAGATGACTGAGTTTGTCACGTTTAACGTGGCAAAATGAAGGCTAGGGCTTACGATTGCTGTCTATGAATATACCAGGTAGGGTAACACTGAGAAGGGAGAAGAGCTGTAGAAGTTAATGGTGGTGGTGTGACAGGAGGACACAGGAATAAGCTGGACATGATAAAATGTATATGGGAGATTTGAAGGTTTCTAGTCGCAAAATAAGCCTTAGCAGATTTTTTTTTTTTTTTTTGAAAGAGTAGCGACTGAGTGTTGTTAAGACTTAGCTTGATATTCACTGTGGTGATGTGATCCCTCTCAAGTCTTACTCTTACAGCAGTTACTGACTGAAATGTTGCTTTGGCTCCTTTAAGACATTGCACCTTCCAGCTTAGCTTTCTAATGGCATTTCAGCTGCAGTGAAGGTTGAATATGCTTCAAAAAGCATTTTGAGAGGAAATGGTAATTACTTACCTACAGCCTTTCAAATGTCAAAGCTGCTTTAGAAATAAGAATATATGGAATTCCCAAACAAGAAAGTAATGTGTGTGAAATGAGTCAGTGAAATGGGCTGTTCTTTCTGTGCATCTAACAAAGCCTCGTATTTTCTGTAAAACTGTGGAACAAAGTTATGTGGAAACAGATGGAAATCCCTTTTGAATTGTGGCCTAGAATTGTCAGCTCCAGAGATAACAAGATACTGCAAGAGCACATAGTGGGTACCTTATCAGCTCCATGGCCGGGTAGTGTCACAACTCTAGAAAGGTCCCTTGTGCTGTCAGCTTCTCACAATAAGTTGCATTTCTAAATAGTTTGGAAAACAAACAAACAAACCCCACAATACAAATAGAAAACAAACAAAAAACCCTAAACCCTCAAAACCCCTCAACTCCTCCCCTTCCCAGCTAAAAAACCACACAAGTCCACACAAGTCACATTAGTTCTTCTAAAGCGTGAAACTGCAACAAGAAACAGAAATCTTCTATTAGAAGTCTGAGGTTTTGTGTGGTTGCCCTCCAGGACAATCTTCTCAAGGCAAGAGCTTGCTTTGTTCATGTGTATCAGTGGGTCAGTTAAGTGGTGATGCTTAATGAATGCTGTTTGAATATCTGTCTAGATTTCTGAGGAGGTTTATTAACAGTAGAATGGAAGTATTGAAAATATTGAGACAATTTTATGTAGTTTTTGGTTTACTGAGAAGCTTGTGCTATGAAAGGGATGTATCATTTCAGTGTTTAGAATTATTGGGAATAGATCCTTATCTGGACTGACTATTTAAATCATAAGTAAAACTCTAGATTAAATTTTGAATCTTAAAAACATATGTTAAAATATTTTTAAGGCAAAAAAACCCCAAGGTTCTGTTTTAGAACTGGTAGACGTGCCTGGTAACGCACTAATCAAACCAGCCTTTTGCTTTAGCTTTACTGTGGCTGCCTTCATGCACTTCCCACTCAACTGAGCAGTTACTTTTCTGAAAGACTAGTAAATCAGTTGTCCAGCAGCAAGTGTGTGTTAATACTCAGTGTAAGGTATCTAAAGTATGTTTTTAGTATTTATGTAGTTCAGCTGTCTTAAAACACTGCGTGACTGAAGCTGTGGGAGAAGACATCTGTCACTTTTGGAAACCATTGCAGTTAAAATCTAGTTCTTTTACGACGTTTAACCATGAAGTTTGTGATACTTCTCCAAAATAACAACGGACACCTGATGTCTTGTCCAAATCCTGGCTCAGGAATTCGCTATACATTTAGCCCATCACAAATAAACTCATTTGGTAAGATCTAATTCCTGTCCTGGTTACCTGCCGTTACCTATTCAGCTTTCCGTAGGAGAGTGAGGTTAAGGTTCATTTCTTCTAAGAGGCTTTCTACTGGTATAAAAATAATACCAGGGAGAGCTGGAGCTTTTTCATAGAGGCTTTCCCATATTTCAGGTGCTAGAAAGAAGGGGTTTATGGTTTTCTTCTTCTTCCTGTTCAGTATTTACTCATGTAGTTTAACACTTAGCAGAACAATAGCTTGTCAGTACAACAACCTAGTAAAATACATCTCCTAGTTTTATTATATGAGTTTTATGATTGAAATTGTGGTTCAGTAAACATGTAACTTTACGTGCTGTAAAATGGCAAATAAGTTGCTGACTTTTTTGTTCACCTTGTGTAACTTCAAGATATTTTTAAAAGTTGCTGATGTGCATTTGTTTGCTTTTTTCTATACATATGCCATTTAATAATTATTTAAATGACAAAAATGACAAATTTAAATGAAAATCTTCTTCTATGGAAGATACATGTTCAAATACATCCTGTGTTCAAGTATAACATATCAAAACCAGACTAAAGAAAGAGGAATTAAAATACTATGTTACAGTATTCCAGGATAAGGTGGTTTATCAATAAAAGATGTACAGAAGGGTTTTGAAACTTTTTGAAAAGTGTTTTTTCCTGCTTTTGTTTGATGTTAATGCTGGTAAATTTTACCAAGCAGCAAAATTAGATTTAAAAAGAAAAATATTTATGTTTTTTTCAGTAGAACGGTAAACTTATTTACTGGCTCATAAATAAAACTTGTGATCCAGAAATGTAATTTCTGGGAAATTTGCGGCTCCCTTTAAGTCTTGGCCAGTGAAATTTGATTGAAGTTTAGGTAGGAAAAAAGGTGATACTCCTGCCAAGTTTTTGTCCATCTTGTGATTTATAACTCTGAACACTGGAAATGTATCCTTGCCATAGACCTGGAAACCAAGTAGCACTGGTCTGAGCTCATAGGCATGTCAGTTTTGAAAGGGCAAGCAACAGACTTCCTTATGCCAAAAATAGCTTTTGCGCTAAATTATTTAAGCGTAGTATTTGATCACAGATAAATGGAAAATAATATTTTGCACTTTGGACCTTTTTTGTGTAGTGGGAGAAGCCCAAAGTTATTTTAAAATTAGATGGATTTTGTTGGGTGAATCTGAAATACCACACATTCAAAAACCATGGTACTTGGCATTGAGAAAACCGTTGTGTACTGTTTTTATTCCTCATCTGTATTTGTTATATATTGATTGCAATGAAGAGAATATTTTAGACTTCTGCAGCATTTCAAGTAATGTGTACCACTTCTGCGCTTTTCTGTTGTTGAGTGTAAAATATGTATGAAGACAGGTCTGAAGTGTAAGTACAGTGGGCCCTTGGGAAGATCTGGAGCTGTACCTTGAATAATTTCAGTCCAATGCTGACAATATATTCACTGGTTTATTTTTGGTTTGTAAGTCTGTTTTCATCCATGGTCTGTGAAACATTCAAGGATGATGCTTAACCTTAATATTGGAAGTTCTTTGTCTTGATTATACCAAAAGTATAAATAGTTCTCTGTAGTCCAGCAAACAAATACAACTTTATTGTAGTAGTTGCTTTGATGTCAACCCCTAAAGGTTCCTAATAGTTTCTATTGAAACCTTTTATATTAAGGCACTTTTAACCCTCAGAATCATCTACTTTTAGAGATGAAAACTTCCTTTTTCTGTTTTCTCTCTAGCCTAAGCATTCTGGGGCAAATCCTACATTTCTTCCTCCATTAAAGAAATTTTCTTGTATACTTGAACAGTCTCACAGCTGGGTAAACTTGTGCTCTCTCTGCCGTGTCTGATTGTACAGCTGATGAGTTTGCATTTTACTTGCTTTGAATTTGGGTTAAACTAGAAAGTACTGGATGACTGGAAGTTGAGGACTGCACACGCTCAGAACTTGCATCGTGTTCAGTGCAGGTCTGTGGAACCAAGAGGCTCTGGTTTGAGTCACTGGCACAAAATCTGCATTGCAAACAAGACGCCCACCTGGAAATTCTTGATTTCTAGAGATTTGTACACACCAGTAGGCGATCTGTATCTGTACAGCAGTTAAGTGATTGACTCTCAAAAGCCCAGGAAATTCCCAGAACCTGACCGCTTGCTTTGTACCCTTGTTCTCTTCTCCTTTTTTAATTAGTGGAAATAATTTTTTCAGGCTCCGGGCACCCCCCCCTTGTTAAAACTTGTTCTAGTAAGTGTTATATTCCCTCTCAGTCTTTTTTTTTCTTCCCTCACCAGCCATAACCTACTATTATTTCTTTGACAGCATTCAAGGTGGTATGATTTATCCTCTTGTGACAGCTGCTTCATGGCGTTTTCACTCTCTTGAACCATGAATAATTTCTTTGAGGACAAATCAAGAAATGCCTGTCTCCCGTGGCTCATGGGTTCTTTCAGTTGCTTTTTCTAAATAAGTAGACATGTTTATATGTCTCAGCATTAGCTGAAAATATGCTTAAGAATCAAAGCACCATGTCCTCTGAGGTTGAAGGTTGTTTGTTACTAATTTTTTTAACCTTTGTTTGGCTTTTGTTATGGAAGTATCAAAATATAGGCAGCTCCTGCATATGTATTATTAGTATTTTTCTGCTTTAAAAGTATATTCTTTGAAAGCAATTCCAGTATTGTCATAATTTGGCAAATTCAGTCATTCACATGCTTAAGAGAAAAAAGGTATCCTTTGTTAACTAGTCACTCCCAAATGTACAATTTCACCCTTATTTTGCTTATATTTACAAAATCTGGTTATTCAACTTCCATGACTAGTTTTGTAGATTGTTTTCTGCGTATGTCTCTCCAGACTGTGTCAGAATACTGATGTATTTTTTACATTTTTATTAATGTATTTACATTTGGTGTTTTGATAGTAATTGAAAATATATGTTGTTATACTTCCATCCATTCATTCATCCACAGTTGAGTGTAATTTACAAGCTGTATCGTAAATTGCAATACAGCTTACAAGGAAGACTTGAATTGTTTCTTCTTCAGATGTGTAAGAAATAAAAAGGCTGATGCATATCACAGCTTTCAGATTACTTGTTAATAGATGGAAGAATAATTGGAGGCTAAGATATTGGAATTAGAAAATGAAAACATGGAACTCCTCAATATTAAAAACTTGTCAATGAAACAAGGATGTGTCTACCATACACTGCCTTTTCTTTTTGTTTTTTTCAATACTTTAGTATAAATACCTGCTTAACTTTTAGTAGGATATAAATAAACTATAAAGCTATCGTGAAAATTATTCAGAATTCATAAATTAAAGGATAGGAAATGCAAAACGTAATTATGCAAAGTATGGTCAAAACTTATTTTCCCCATATATAACATGTTTTACTTGTATGTGCAGCCTACACAGAAGCCTATCTTACCTCTTTGTGTAACTTAACTAAAACTTTAGAGATATAGTTACAATAATTCTTAATTGTATATATTTTCTCTTATATCTTTAAGTACAGAGCAATCCTTAGCAAGTTTTATTAATGAAATACAGTTTATACTACCTAATAGAAGTGTAGCTATTTACAAAATATGCATCAATGCATGTTTTATCTTTCTAAAAAAATCATTAATTGCATACTTTTCTTTCTGTTAATAACTTTCATAAATGTTTTTCCCTTTATAGTCTCAGAGATAGCAGGCAAAATATTTCATATAATCTTAAGTAATGGAGATAGCTAAGGTTGCATATAGATACAAGGAGATAGATAGATATATATAAAAAAATATTTTCTTCCACTTAAAATGGATCTTTTGCCAGTATAAACAGTTTAGCTTATGTTAATGATTTAGGCAAGAGTTTAATATTAAACTCTGTTTTCTCAGTAGTGCCCTCCTTGTCTTGTTTTGGCTGGTGAACTTTGTGTTGCAGGCTAGTGTTTGTTGCTGAAGCGAGTAAGGCCCCCCCCCGCACCCCCATGAGAACTGTTGTTTTTTCAGTAATCTAGAACGGGCTAGATGAATTTATAATTGTACTGAAAAGGTTATGAAACAGTCTAAGTTGGCTCTGACTGCAGACTTTGACCTGTTTGGCCGAATTGTGGGAACTGTGCCAAAATTTGATATAAAGCAGTTCTGGGAAGCTCTTAAAGATTAAATTCCAGGACTGCATGACTGATGTGCTAATGATATACTTGTGATATTAGGCAAGTGTTAACTTCAATACAGTTTTAGGCTTGGACAGATCATTCACCTAAAAGTAAAAATTATCTCCAGCCTTATTTAAGTAACTTGTATCTCAGTATGATTTTAAAAGGCCCAGTTAAAATTTGGCATCTTGGTATTCCTTTCTCTACACCTCTCTGCCGTGAGCTACCCTGACTTCTCAAAAATTTGTTGTTATGCTTTTTCTTTGGGGAAGAAAAGGCAGGACACAGAAAAGGTTCTAACTGCAGAGTATCTTGGTGTGCTTTCCATGAAGCTTTTCAGCCAGCAATCACTGAATCTCTTTGTATTCAGCGCTTTTATAATACGTGACTGGTTTAGGTGAATTTTGAGATGGAAAGTCTGTTTCGTCATACATTTCCTCACTCCTTTAATAATAATAAGACATTTGGTGTGGGAACGCTCAGGTTTCAGTGGAGAATAATCTCTCCAAATTCCACAGCTGAGCACCAGCAAATGTGGTATATTTTCTTCATTTATGTCAAACTTCTTTATTCACTTAACACAGAAAAAAACCCCTTTATTTTTTTCTTGTTTATTTTGTTCTTTCTGATGCTTTCCAAAAATGCACTTTTTTTCCAAATTAAGTAGTTTACAGATTTGAGGAAAACGGTGTAATAGAACGTGGTTTGGCTGAGTTGAGTATTGCCAGTGTCCTGATATACACTGTTAGGGGATGCTCATCTCTTGTTCTATGGCCAGACAACTGAATATTCCGTAAGATGGTAGTCACATGCAGGTTAAAGACATTTTTATTAGATTTCATTTTTACTAATATTTCTTTTGAATATTTGTACAAGTATTGTCGGTACGCCCTTTCTTTCATGGAAAGGGGAACCGGAACAGTTTTTGAATGCCTCTCTGTATTACTTTAAGAAGTTTAACTGCCAATATTATTTTCTTGAAGTAATAGTGAAGTAGATAAGTATTTGTGTGTTAAATCAGAGTTCTATATGAATGCCCATCACAAAGTTGGCTAGATAGTTGCTGACATATATGTTATGTTGAATTCCCTGCATCACCAGTTACTTTAACTTTGCAACAATTGGTACAAGTAGCGCCCTCTCGAGTATGTCAGTAGATTGTATTTGCACTTGCTCTGCGACAGTTTTGCGATTCTCTGCTGTTGTAACTTCTGGTGAAGAGAGTAAGGAATCGCCATTTACTGGATTCGTGCTGAAGGTGCTCTGGTAGCTACGGATGGCTGCATGGCTGTTGATTTTGCAAGCTGAACTGGATGACATAGTGGAGAAGGAACTTCAAAGCAGCTGGCTGTCAAGTGAGGGTATGATGGCAAAGGTTCTCGCTGAGAACAGGAGTGACAGCCGGGAAGCAAGAGGACACCAGTTGCTGTGCCCTGCAGCTGGGGGGAGCATATCTACCAAGTAGAAACCCTAGACATCAAGTGTTTGAAGGTGAAAAAGGCCTTTTTCACCCTCGTCTAGGGCCTCTTTTGGACAGCATGGAGATCAAACAAGATGGCGGATAGACTTTTTAAAAAAATAATTTTCCTCATATTAGATTAACTTCTGAGTATCTCAACAGATAGTTCATGAAATTAATCTATCATGTATTATCAGTTGATTCAGCACACTGCTTATAACTCATGAAGTTTAGGATGTATCCCAGAGCAGTTTCTCATACTGAATGTTATTCCCTGGAAAGAAGGAAGACTGGTTAATACCTGTTGTGCATAGGTATTGCAAATTTTTCAGTGAATACTTACATGGTTTTAAAATGAAAGACAGTTTTTGGCAGTAGTTGGGACACAGTTGCTTGAATTCTGTTCCAGACCTGAAGAAGTAGTTGTATGTCAGACCTACTTTCTTTTTTCCAGACATACTGTTAGTCTAATAAAGTACACTACATCTCTGTACAAATCTCTCATCACCTGAATGTAACAGAACCAGCAATAAGAAGCTGGTAAACACTGATGTTACCATTGTTATTTAACTTGTCGTCTTAACTATCTTTTACACTTGCTGCTTTGGGTGCTAAAGCATTTCACAACTGTAAAACAAATATACCAGAAACTATAATGTTGTTACGTGTCTAGAAAAACCTGTTAAAGGTCACTGTCTAGTTTTGTTGTCTTTGGGATTTAGCTTTTACTTCAAATCTGGGAATTCTGGGCAGTGGAAATGATGCTTGTTGCTGGACATAGTGGATTAGTGGAAAGTCATTAACCTAACTGGAAAAGCAAGTGCTTACAATCTAGCCCTCTTGCTAAAATTGCACGGTAGAATTGGTTTTGTTTGGGGTTTTTTACAGGTATAAGCAACTTTGCTTTGTTTTGGTTGCTTTAAAGTTATTAATGGGAAATTTTGAGAAGCAATTTGATTCATGTTTTTTAGAGTACGTATACAGATTTTTGCTGTTTACTCTCTGGGAGTAGTCATGTTTTAATTTTCTGTGGCTGAAAATTAAAAGGGGATAGGCTGAAATGTGTTGTACTTAATTCAGAGATTCAAAGATTATAAAGCAATGAACTATTGAGATTATTTTGTCTGACTACATGAGTAACATAGACTTACGAGAAGCAGCAGAATACGTGGCTGATTTTGAACTCGGTGATGTTGACTGTAATATTGCCTTTGGATAAGTTACGCTTTTTAGTTTTAGTTCTCCTTATCATCATCTGTTACTATATCTCTAGCTGGTATTTCTGAGGCCGCAGCATTGTGTGCTGTGACTAAGTCTTCAGAATTACTGCTTCGCGAGATGGCCTTCCCATACTGTAAGGCAACTTGTTGTTGAGATCTGGTAGCCTTCAATTTGACTGTATTGAACCACACATTGCAAGTTTGCATCCAGGTAGCCAGGGTTGCTCAGTTGCTC
Organism: Sagittarius serpentarius; assembly: GCA_034782735.1. Taxonomy (NCBI): domain Eukaryota; kingdom Metazoa; phylum Chordata; class Aves; order Accipitriformes; family Sagittariidae; genus Sagittarius; species Sagittarius serpentarius. Next base: position 12,275,404 of record JAVKLA010000073.1, on the reverse strand, counting down.
AGGGACCTGTGTTGCCTCTGTTACTCTCGTAGTATTTGTGTCAACCTAAAATCTTACTACCATTTTTTTGTAATGTTTGCTTGAAGGGTATTGATAAAGAAATTTAATCACACAGGGCTGGTAATTACTGTACCTTCATTGTATTAGCATTATAAACTTTACAAGTTACATTTGTAATTTTTTATTAAAGTTTATACTTGGTTTGAATACTGATTTTTATTTTTGGTAATACTACTTTCTCTGAAATATTTATTATTCAGACTTCTGTATCATCCATTCCATTGTCTTATCTCCCCAGCAGGAAATTTAGCAAGCTGTTGTTAAAATCTTGACTAAAATTTATCAAGTCTTGTGATCTAAAATATCCATATTCAATCACTTCTGTTTGGCTCTGTTGGACTAAAAGGACCTTCATCATGAAATGTGAAAATGTCACTTGTTATTCTCAGAGTTATTAAATAGAAATATTTGGTCATCTTTCCTGTTTTTTCTACATTATTGTTTATATTATTATCACTTCCACCTAACAAGAAACCAATTTTGTTGTTGCAATTATGTGCTTCTAGCTGATTTGACTTTTGATTTTTGAAATTGGCTTTTTCTAGTACCAACTAAACAAAATCTAGTTTTTATTTAATAAAGGGAATTTAGTTTTTATGAAATCAACAGAAGACCACACCTTCCTAAGCAACATCTGTGCTTCAGTTTTGATGCCCCTTTATTAATCAAGAAGAGAGATGATAAAAATTTTCCTTTCCATAGATAGCAGAGAACCTTTTTCCAACTTAGTCTTTAAAAGCATGTGAGTGTTTTAGAGCTGTCACTTAGTGACGCATCTCCAAAGTCTCAGAACATGAAGTCCCCTGTAGTGCAATACCTTCACCCTGCCTCTGGGTGTTGAGGGGGAAACCAGTGACTTGGGTGGCTTCTAGAAGGCACCAGCAGGCCTATGATTTATCTATCAGAACAGGGTAAATTTGGGTTTGGTTTTTTTTTTCCAGGAGCTGTACATACCCAATGATACATACAGCTGTAATTTCCACTGTATCTTCCATTTTTTTTTAACACAGACTGTTAGCAGTTTTGCATCTGTCTCAATTTACAACAGCTTGATTTCATCCACATTCTGATTTCTGCAAAAGGTGTAGGTTCCAATTCAGCAAAATACGTAACTTCACTTGTACCTATTGCACACTTTGAAAGTTAGGAGGAGTATTGCCATACTAGTCCATAGTCTGTGTTTGAGCTCTAGAGCTGTGTTAATTGATAGATGTAGAGCAGAACATTTCCTAGTCAACCACCTGTAATGCCTCCCCCTCTTTTATTATTTGCACATTACAAAAGGAAAAAAAAAGCACCTGTATGTAATTGTATATGGTATTTTTCAGAATGGTAAGCGTGATTAGGTATCTTTACTGGCAACTTCCAAAGCTGAATGTGGGCTTTCTTGATAATCATACAATATAACTTAAAAGGATAGTAAATTTTCTTCTGCTGCCCATGGGCTTCAGGGGTTTTTAGTGAATGTTCTAGATATCCTTTTAAAATAATGCTTGGGGAAAAAAATATTGCTACATCTTCCACTCACTTGAATTTAAAATGAATTTGCAATTGCAACTCTGTGTGGCCTATTACAGGACTCTTTGACTTCTGGTAGGAAGAAGAGCATTAAGGTTTTCATTTCAAAGCAAACCCTCAGATAAATTCCTGACTGATTAATCAGTTAATGTCTTTTTAGAACATGTTTTTCCTCTGCGGTGCCTTTGAGGGATATTTTAATGAAAACTGTCTGGCTTGAAAGTTGTTAGCTGCAGTAATAGCTTAAAAAAACCTGAAAGGCATAATTTATCTTTCAGTTAATATACTTAGTGTAAAATATCATTTAACCTAGTTGAAAAGTGAGTGAACAGGAGTTCTTCAGGATTCTTGACTAAAGTTCTGAGCAGCTAAAAAAATGAAGACTTTCAGCAGGTTGAAAAATCATTTGGAATTTAGTGTGAATATCTCATTGTTATGAGAGAAACTGTTGGGTTTTTTTACAGAAGTACAGTTGCTTTTATAAATTTCCCCTGCCTTGCAGCTTAGAAATTTTGGGGTTAGGCGCAGGTAGTGGTGTTTAGCTTTACGGTAAAAGTTTAAGGTAAAATTACTCAAGTAATTTTAATCTGTTTAAACACTACAGACCCACACAGACTAATTTCAGATTTGGAGACTTCTTTTTTCTTCAGAATTATGTGGAAAGTAGATAAATTCTGAGTTATGGACAGTCTTTGAGTATCTAATTTTACTTGACAGCGTCCCTTTTATTAGAAGACATGGTACAGAGATGGGAGGCAGTATGTCTTTCAGGTGCTTTGTAGCAGTTTGGTCTGATTCTTCATCCCTTATTCACTGAGTAATTTTTTTCTTTCAATTGGATGTATTTTTGACCTGAATAATGATGAGTCATGGTTATAGTATTTTATCTGAAATCTGAATGTTTGCTTAATTGTTTAAATGGTTAAAACTTAACTATGGCAGAAAAAGCCTGTTTGAAGCAGCTTGCTTTGTTTTCTTTAATGTGTAATATGCATTTAGGGTTCCTGTTTATTTCCTTTTTCTGAAGGGAGCTTTAGATCTAGAGCAGGCTTATATCTGAGGTCCCATAGTTCGATGTCTGAAATTAGATGGGATAAGAGTAAGTGTTGTCATACCTTAAAGCAGAGATGTTATCAGATTAGAGGATGTTGTTTTATGAAAACAAGTAAGTCCTTTATTAACAAGAGTGACAAACTGAAAGTGAGCCTTGTAGTAAAAAGAAGTAGAAGAAAAAGAAGGAATAAAATAATGAGATTTGGTTTGATTTCAATAATACTGATTCTGTTGTGAAAGTATTATAGTTTAGAAAGGAGATGGTTGGCAGCTTTGGGGGTTGTCTCTAAAGGTAAGGAAAAAGTCTGACACTGAAACAGAAATCTTTCATTAGATTGACTTTATAAGGATTTTTAAAATATAATTTTTTCACACACAAAATAGCGCATTATCACCTAAATTTCTAGTGAGCCTTGCAAAGATCACTCAACTTTCTTCTTTCTTTTTTCTAGTTGCATTAAAATCTTCTAACTCTACAAGACCAGAAAGAAATGGCATTCAGGAAAACTGTAGAACAGCAAAATGTGGAGAAGGGATGCAGATCCTGGAAGGAGAACTCTTACTGCAGGTATGTTTTGCAATGGATGTATTACACAAAGATTTACATGAAAAAAAAAAAAAAAGGATTATATTGTATTTAACATACCGGCTACTCACTGATGAAGTTTCTTATTGTCAAATTCTTTCCTTATTTTCTTTAGGTTAATATCACACAGCTTTTGCACTTTTCTCTGGTGCTCGTAATGACACTGAAGAGCAGGTGGTAGACTGCAAGATCCTCTTAACTCTTGAGTCATTCTTAGTTTTCCATCTCTGTCCATCTATTGTTAATAAAGATATTCATGTAAAGAAACAATCTTCATAAAGGTCCAGATAAGTTAGTCATCTACTGTAGATTTGGTGACTAATTGTCTCAAAAAATGTATCTTTAAAAGACCTTGGGCTTGCTGAAATATCTTGCTTTCTGAGTGGTTTGAAAGAACTCAGAGTTCACAGTATAGGTTGAGGACAAATTTTAAAATACTTTCAGTAACTTCTAGCAATGTGAACTAATGGAAAGTATTAATGAAAAATAGTGGGGTTTTGAAGTTATGTAGTCCAGTTTATAATCTGTTTTAATGTCCTAGAGTGTCAAAGCATATGGAATATAATGATATAATACTACGTCCAGATTAAACTCAAGAAATGACTAATATAAGTATTCCAATGTTCTAATTAGTTTCACAAAATAGATTTTACTGTAACCTGCAGCTCCATTTGAAATATATTGATTAAACTATCTTGACCACAGGTTTCACACTGATGCATGTATCAGAAGTGGCAAATCATTAGGTCAGTCAGAGCCAATAGTTTGCTTAGAACAAAATTAATTTAACTGTTTAAAGAGTAGAAATGAAAACAGGTTCTAAGAATCCCACAAAACAATTATCGTAAACTAATACTAGTTGAAAATTGCTTCCTAACTGACTAAAAAACTAGGACGTGTGTAATTTTATAAGCTTAATGAAGTATGACAACTGTTAGGGAGTAACTGCAGGTGAACAGCTTTCTCTTAAACAGAAATTACCTAAAAAAGTACAGTGTATGGTTTATACTGGAGGCATCTATTTGATGTGATATCTAGGTATTTTTTATGACTTCTGAATGGAAGTTATATGAGGGAACTGCTATAGCAAACTGCTTTCCAGTATGAAAACAAAATGGGTGATATGCTTGTTACTGTAAATTCTGCCCTCCTTGGGAAGTAAGTAAATGACCTCAATTTCTTAAATGAATGTTTTGTAAATATTATATATGTATAAAAAAAATTATGAGAATGGATATGCAGGTAGAGTTTTCTTAGGGAATGTAGGAAATTATGAGAGATGAAAGTGGGAATTTTCAGGAAGATACTGAGCATCAGTAAGATGGTAAATACTGGTAAAATACTTCCCTTCTGTCCAAGCTTGAAAGTCTTTTGTGTCACACAGGTTTCTGTATATTATAACTGATGATGAACATTTCCTTTTTTTTGTGTGTGTCTATTTTTTGTAAAGGTGGTGTGAATATATACCATATTGTTTTATATTTGGTTTTATTTGTTCATCAGATGTTTTTTCTTGTTTCCTAACAAACAGAAGATTGTGTCTTTAATATCCAACACAGAAACTGTCTTACCCATTCAATATATTGTGGAAGTAGAGATCAAATACATAGATGTACCTGCCTTAAAATTAAGCTATATCTCCTTTAAAATTATTTGTATTATTTCAAATTCTTAATTTAGATAATCTATTACAGTCTAAACAAGTTTATGATACAAAGTGCAAGTCAAGTGACGACCTCTACTTTAAAACATCTTAAAATTTTAAAACATCTTAATTCTCACCAGTAATGAACAGTTTTGTAATTGTCTTTGTATTAGGAATATTGAAAGTATTTTTGTAGAAGCACAAATATTATCTCCAGTGCTCCAGAATAATAAACTTACTGAGACATTTCATTATGCCTTTAAAGATAATTATTTTAGGATTGTTTTTTGCCGAAACCTCCATCAGAACCGATCTCCCATTTATTGGTATATCCTGGATACCTACATGTATTAAGGAACTTCCAGTAATATTTTGCACTAGATTTTTGGGCAAACAACTTGTATTTTACAAAATTTTTGGTTTACAGAAGGCATCTGATTTCTGTAGTAACAATCCCGTTTTAAGATGAACTGCGTACCAGAGCCACTGTGAAATGCGACTGAATTCCAGGTACAGGAGCTGTACATAGCTTTGTATGAAACAGAGCAGAATAGCCATTTTTAACATGTGGGCCAGAGTTAGATACTGTGCAACTTGCAGACTTTTATATCAACGATTTGAGTTGAAACGCCCTGCAGAATAAGTCTAGCAGAGGACACAAGCACCTGCCATTACAGCATTCTGCACCCTTGGAATTACTGTGAACTTCATCAAAACCAAGGATTCTATGTAACTACTCAAGATTTCTTGGATTGGCTACGCTATTTAATTTCAGATCAGTAAATATATTTTTTTTAGTTCGTACTGTGTTCAGGTAGAGTCCATGAAACTTATATAAGGAGTTTTTACAGAGCTCACAACTGTTTGTAAGAATAGATTAAGAAATTTCTACACATTAAATAAGTGGTTCACAGCATTTAAAGACCAGTCATTTAATCAGATACTTAACTTGACTTAATTAGACCGTATTAGTAAAAGCACCGTATCTCTGCAAAATATGGAAAGTAACTATGGTGGTTACCATAGTGTGGGGCTATGGGAGTTAATGTGTGTGACAGAACGATCCTGGTTTATAATAAAAATATATTATTATGTAGTTACAGCAAGATATAGGATATCCTTCACTTACGTTACATTTTCTATGTTACAATGATTTTGCATAATAGAGAGTTTTAAAAAATGTGGTTTGAGTATGCTGGCCAGATTTGACTTTGAATGCAGCTGAGGAAATTAAGTGGTACAACATACTTAATCCAGTCCCTCGAGACAGCCTTTTGTTAAATCTTGACTGAAATCCATAGAAGTAAATCAGCACCTTTCAGATGAGCTGCCAAGTCACAAATGTACTGTTTGCTATCACAACAATTGCCATGAACAGTATTGATTGGGAGTTCAGATAAATGCCCTTTGCGTGACTTTGAGTAAGGAGCCGCTTAGTCTGCTGCTTCACGAAGGGGGAAATCTCTTCAAAAACATTGTTTACTTGCAATGGTCCTCTTGTGCAGAGGTTTTCTATTTTAAGTAAGCTATAAAATGTTTTCTTGGACTATATAGGGGATCTTGATCACTTGACTTCCTGTCCACTGAGGCCCGTCTGCACTATGAATAGAACAGATTTTGGGAATGGGTTTGTGACATGGCTCCTGCTCGTGCTGCGGGCAGCTGGGCATACCAAAGGCTTGAGCCGCGCAAGCATTGTGAACTATGGTTGATATTAGATAAACTTAGTTATTCGTACTGCTGTCCCTCGTCTCCTACAATCAAGAGTAATTAAAAGTTATCAACAGGGCTTGGCTTCTCCCCTGAACTTTCCAAATTATTTCTTTTTTTTCATTAGATGCAGCGTTCTTCATTGTGCCATGTATACTGTAGAGATGCAATGAAGAATCCTTCTCTTTGTGCTGTTAGATAATGATATGTTTTTGCATGCTTCACATTTTATTGGGAGTCTAGGGTATAGGTAGACTTACAGCCACAATAATTATCTGGAATTTTGTCTCTGAAGCTGACAGATTGGTGTGTTTCCTCCCCAGGCATTAAATGGTTTTGTATTAGTTGTTACTGCCGATGCTCTGGTTTTTTACGTCTCTTCTACTATCCAAGACTACTTGGGGTTCCAACAAGTAAGTTTAGTTTTTCCTCTATTTTTTTGCAGAGGTTTTGCTTAATTTCAGAGGGCATCAGTGTTCGTATTTAAGGTCTGATAGTTTGTGTAACAAAAACTTCAGTTAGGTACTTTGGGTTGGATTACTTTGAAACTGTATTACTTTTCTATCGGCTTACATAGCTAAAATGGGATCTCAGGCCAAGCACAACAAGAATATAATTACCAAAGTTGAGTTAGGCAAGATAGGAAATTTTCACACTTAATTAGTCTTTCCTGGAACAACTGTTTGAAATTCATACTGTGGTGTTACCCAGTTTATGATGCTGAGTGAGACATAATTCAGTGGGAAGGTAATTATTTTAATGGAAACCTTTCACACGAAATTAAGTCCATATGCCTTGAGGTTTAAAGTATCAACTAAGTGATTTTAGTATTTTTAGAATTTTAGTGTTCTGTTGCTTGTATTTACTATTTACTTATTTATTGCAAAACAAGCATTCGTTATTTACAGTTTATGGTGCAGATCACGTATGGCTAACTTCCTTGGGCTTGCAAGCCGGGTACCAAAGTAGCAAAGACCAAGACCCAGTGGGCACGTTGCCTTCCTTAGAGAACTCCTGGGATTAGTTTATGTTAAGATGATAGAAGCTTAGTTATAGTTATCAATTTATATCTTTGGGTACCGGATGATGATAGATTCATTTGCTGTCTAAAAATAGAGAGAAACTCTGCTTGGTCTGCAAGTTTAGCTAACTGATAAGAGACTGGGGAATGGTTGTGGAAAAGAAAATATTTCCAAAAACCCCATTATTATTCCTGGGCTTATAGATTCTTTCAGTGTTGGAGAATGAAGAAAAAAGCTTGGAAAACAAATTGGGCATAAAATTTGTATAGTAATGCCAATAAATCAAGTGTATGATATAGGAGTGAAGTCTTAAAGTTACAAAAATTAGCATTTCTGGCAATTTATTCTGGAAAATACTGATTTTTATGAAATTCATCAAAGCAAAATTTGAGCTAGGCTTCTGCTTTTGCCAGCTTATCTTAATTGCTTTAGATCTATGTTTTGTTTTAAATATTTTCTGTATGTATAATGGTTGGGGTTTTGATCCATGAAGAAAACAGGGAATTAACTCCTGTCAGCTGACTGAGGCTTTTCTTGAATATTTTGGGTGGGTTTTTTCCCCTTAATTTCTTTCAACCGCTGATCCTGGCTGTTGTAGCTTTGCCATTCTTCTCTGTGCTGTTAAAAATTTTTCTGCGAAGCTTTGCCACTTGCATGCAAATGTATGTTTTTTTAAGCCTGAGCAAAATGGATTTTGCTATATACATAGTAGTGTTGTCAACCAGACAACTCATGTCATGTTGTCATATGAGTTTCTTATTCTCTCTCTTTCCCACCTTTTTCCTTTTTGTATGTAGTCTGATATTATACACCAGAGTGTATTTGAACTGATCCACACAGAAGACAGACCCGAGTTTCAACGACAGCTGCATTGGGCATTAAATCCTGCTCAGTCTGCAGATTCTGGACCAAGTGTACAAGGTGAGAAAGCAGCCAACTTGTGTTTGACTGTCTGATTAGTTGTTGTTTTTTTAATTTGTGTCTGTAAAAAAGTTTAGGTTCTTTTATATGAACACAGGAAGGAATAACATCTTTTAAACTTACTTGAATTTTATGGATATGTTTAGCCAACAGTGGGAATTACTATTTTTTTTGTACTTTAAATAAGCACTGCTATTGATAGCACAGCACCATTAAAATACTAATTTTGCTTTGAACTGGAAGACTTTAATTTGGAGCATAAATGACAATGTCTCACATGTCTGATTGGTAGTCCTGTGGTAAATAGCAAAGCAGGTAATTCTGAGTGTTTGTGTTGCAAACACGGCAGTCAGAAGTGGACAGTTTCTTTTGATGATGTAAGAAACAAGGAAGTTTGATTTTTCTGTGTTCACTCTCAATTATATGGCTCATCTTTAATCACTGTTTGAATGAGAAAGTGATTTCTCTGAAGTAATATCTCTTTTTACATCTGCTACTCCTGGTTACAGATCACAAACACCAAATTTATTAGCTTAGGAAGGCCAGCAGACAATTGGGTATGACGGCTTCTTTAAGCTCTTCAGGCTGGTAGATCCATTCCATGACTAAGAATGTGTTAGTTATGGTGTTAATATATGGAATAGTGCATTCCTGGTTGTGGAAGAGTTCTACTCTTCCACATCTGTCACTGTTGTATGCAGGCTGCAACATAGACCAGTACTTCTCTTGGGAATAAAAGGGGAAGAGGAATAAAAGATGAAATAGATGAGCCTTTTAAGACCAAATAGTATGCTTGTTAGAGCATCAGACTGTCACGTTATTGACTGATGCTTAAGTGACCTGCTATATTGACAAGCAACTAAGGAGAAACACATTGCTTATGTATCGGAACAGAGATGTGTATGTACAGATAGTTATGTGCAATATGGGAAGCATATGCCTACCTCATAATGACAGCAAAACTGTTGAGACAACTGTAATGCCCCACTTTGCACAACAGTTGCTTAAATATGTAGGTAAAGCTCTCTGTTACTGTAAATTACTTGTTTATAGATTATTTTTTTAAACTAAATAAAGTCCATGTTACTTTTTTAATAAATCTACCATTCATAGAGCAACTTGACTTAAAACTAACAATTTCATATTTTAGAGTACAGAAATGCCATGATTTGGTAGAGAAATAAAAACCAGCAAATATTATTTACTGATTTTAATCACAGCTCAGTATATTTCAGTTTTTCATTTAGTGGTCAACATTGTTATATCATCTATGGATCAGTCCACATGGTCCAGTTAGAAACATACAACACAACTAGTTAATATTATAATTCGGTATAGCAAACAGCTGCAGGCTCTCAGAAACGAGGTTTTTATGTGGTGGCTTACTGTGTGCTTTAGGGTGACATGGTGTTCTATAGCGCTTAAGCAAGTGCATGTGGATTTATGAAAGGATGTGTTTGAAAAGTACAATGCCAGGTTGACTTGACATCGGGTTTAACTGAATGACAGGAAGTGCTGAGCAGGATTACAACAGTTGGTTTTTTTGTACCTTGTGTTGCCAGCTTACTAAAAGCTGCTAATTATTTTTGGTCCTCAAGTAGCGTAAAATGTTTGCATGTTGAGGATTTTTAAACTGAATTCCGATTTATAACAAAGGATAATGCTATGATAATAAGGATCCCCTCCATTTTTGCTCAGTTAACCTGTTTCCTTTTTAATGCATTCAGCTGGCATTACATAGATATTTATAGACATATAATTGTGCTCAGGTTTAAGCGCAGATTCCAGTCTGAGTCTGGGAACTAATTCTGCTTCAGTTAGCCTGGACTGGTTGTTTCTCACTCAGTACTCTGGTATGCCCCTAGACCACTGGTTTCCTCAGCTAGTTACTATGCTTCCCAGACACTCCTCTCAGTCCTGTCATGTTCCCAGAGAGGCTTGCAAAATTCTGATTTTTCAGTCCCAAATACCTGCTTCAGGGCCTTAAGTCTGGATTATCTTTCAAAGATCCCTTGCTACACAACCATGTACGCTCTTAAGCTTAAAGAGCGAGAAAAGGATTTTATGCACAGCATGTTTTGCACATCACTCCATGGTGCTGATGAGCTCCAGTGTCAGCTTACTGATGGATACGGGTCCTAACCCCTGCGGTGTTAACTGGTAGTTTTGCTCCAGGGATTGCAGATGCTCTGTAAGACTTTTTTGCCTTCTTACAGTGAGTCACTTGTCCAAGATCCTGGCGCTAAAACCTCTCTGCCTCCTGTCTGCCTGGGAAAATGCAGCAGTATTCCTTTCACAAATGTAGGAGGCTTGGGCTTGAAGCCTGTTCCTTCCTCTTCTGAGTTCCGTTCCCCTCCTCTCAAGATACAGACTGTGTTTCTTCTTCCACCAAAGCCTTGTTCACTCTCGGGAACTGCCTGTTTTACTCAGGAAGTTGACAGACACCTGAACGAACCCAGATAAGATACCTGCATTCAAACCAAAAGAATAACACTGAGTTGCTTCTGTGTCAGAAATGCTGAAGGGCATGCCCACCAGTACTAAGGATGCCAGCAGAAAACTTTGCACTGCTTATTGGATACTAGAGCTACACTCAGTAGGCACTCCTCAGCCAGAAGATTTGTCTGAGTTGGAGGACTTCATCAGAGCCTCCTACTGATGATTAAAGTCTTGCCCTACATCCCCTCCAAGAAGTCGCCCATAGTCTCATTAATCTCAATGAAAGAATCAACTGAACGCACACAGGGCCTTTAAGGCACCCGAAACTACTCAGGGTTCTCGGTACGCTCCTGCCTGACCAGCATCTTCTGACATTAGCCAGCTGTTGATACCAATTTTCTTTTGCTCTCACTAGCCAGTACCTCTCTCAGTAGTAGTTGGTCTTGCAAGAATAAAATTGTGGCAATAGAAAAGGAACAGAAAGACTGGAATTGCTTGGGAAAATAAGTATTTTAGTGGTTTCCTTGGTGCTGATACTTGCAAAACGTGAATGTTGATGTATGCAGTGTATTAACCATTTTGAGGAGACCTCTTGGTGAGCCATCAGCAATCTGATTTGATTCCAGTTCAGTTTCTTGAATTAACAGCAGATTAAACTGAACTGGCTTTTGCTTATGTTTTGTTTCCCTTTGGGTTTGATTCGCCATTGTACAAACCACCTAGCCTATCTGTAAGTTTTTCCAGCTGTCCAAGAGACAAAATTATGTTCCAGAGAACATAATGTGGTGTGTGATTAAGTGACATGCTCTCCCTGACTTCATCTCCAAGTCTGCAAGGTCAATGTGGGTTCTTTCTTAAAATCTGTATTCTTCTTTTGTCTATGTAGCAATCAGTTCTCTTGGAGTATATGGACTAGTTTGTAAATTACAGAGGATTTAGCACTCTAAAATAGCATTTTACACTGTTTTTTCTCAGGATTTTGCATTTATGAATTCCTAGGGAATGACTAGTTTGTGGTGTTTTTTATGTATTACGAACAAGATCTCTTTGCTAAATTTGCTGTGAGTAGACATGTTCTGGTATCTCTGTATATGTATTCTCATGCAGAACATATGTATTCTATCAGAACTTTGATTTACCTTCTGTTTTTACTTTATATTCCAAATGTTTAAGTCAGTTCTCTAAATGCCACTTAGCAGCAAATGCTTGTCCTGAAGTGGCAGAAGAATATCATGTTGTTATCCTAGTTGTCAGTCATGCTTTTGAGTCATGTTTGTTTTAAAAATAAAAATAAAAAAACAAAACAGAAACAAAACAAAAACACAAACCTGACAAAACAGAAGTGCTCCAGGTTCCTCCAGAAAGGCAACTATGGTGTTTTCTTGATCAGCACAGCCCAGAAATATTTTCACTATTTAGTAGGGGGGGTTTGCATCCATTAGAGAAAGTACTCGCATCGATTTATTGTGGTGGTTCCCTAAAGATGATGCTTTTTATTTATTGCTACAGCTTTCACCTGGCTGTCTGGAAAGTAAGTTTCACAGCTTGGTACCGTCGACTGAGGTTTTGAATACTCAATTCCTGTAGTTACTGTGCCTTTTGCAGATCCTGCCATTGCAGAAACATGGGTGTGCTCTCTGCTGAGAACTTTGCTCTCTGCAACTGATTCAGAATCTAGACTGTTGACAAATACAATGAATAAATTAAAAAAACAGCTAAAAAACCCAAAACAAAACACCAAAAAACACCACTTAAAAAAAAATAAATTGCATGCAATTTTCAAATACCATGGCTTGTAAAGCATAATCCCATCAGAAGAACTGATACTTAATCTAATGTTGTAATCAGTATAGGTTATGAGGATGTTTCCAGTTTACATTGTTCTTGCTCAGGTCATGACCTAACGCTTTGTTTATGAGACGGAAGATGATTTGTTATAGATAGCCTTCACTAGGTGTTCTTCTAAAAATAATCCTTATAAATAATCCTTTCCTGTAGGAGATAATGGCTTTTCACAGCCAGCAACCTATTATAACCCAGACCAACTTCCTCCAGAGAATTCTTCCTTTATGGAAAGAAATTTCATCTGCAGGTTACGATGCCTCCTGGACAATTCTTCTGGGTTCCTGGTGAGTATGGAGTTATGTAAAAACTTCCACATATGTTTGCAAGTGGGAAATCTGCATTATCCTTACAATATGTACAGCAAAGTAATTTGTTAAATCTCCATAGACGTCTGAGCTCCTTGAACCAGTATGTTTCAGTTAGTGACACTAAATGTGTCCCCTTCAACATGTTATTACAACCAGGTGCAAGTTCTTTTATTTCTCATGGCTCAGTTTCCTCAGTGAAATACGAATAAGTATCTGCATTTGTAAAGTACTGTGTGGTTTGTAGATAAAAAAGCATTACAAAGATTATTTTCAGTTGGGTATCTTGAGATGCAGTAAGTCATAGTAACAAACAGAACCATATTTTTCCCTTACTTGGGAAAGCCTGTGTTTGCTATTTTTAATACATTTTTTTGTTTATCAATGTTGTAGATTTTAGAAGAAATACGCGTTTATCACCCTCTAGGTGACTTCTTACAAATAGATAGGATTTTGCAATTGTAAACATTTGCATACTTTATACTAATGACTGAAAGAAATGCAAGAGAAATAATGTTATGTTAATGGTATGTATGTATAATGCCATGTTCACTAGAATATTAGAAGAATCCAGTTGGCATTTGCTATTGCATGTTTGGGGTTTGTTTTACAAAGCAACCTCCCCATTAGTTCTTTTTCCAGTGAGTTTATTAGTAGATATTGGAATAACACACTCAGGGGTATAACAACAGTACTCTGTACTTGTTAGCTCACTTTTGTGTATGGCATGCTACAAAGCTTGAATCTGATGGGTATTACAATAAATAAATATATGCTTTTTTAATAATAACAGAAATATCGTACTATTAAATATCTCCAACATATAACAATTACTTTTTTCCTCATCCTAAGGCTATGAATTTTCAAGGACGACTAAAGTTTCTCCATGGACAAAACAAGAAAGGGAAGGATGGTGCTACTTTGTCTCCTCAGCTTGCTCTGTTTGCAGTAGCTACTCCCCTGCAGCCACCATCTATCCTTGAGATACGAACCAAAAACTTCATCTTCAGAACTAAACACAAACTGGATTTTACACCTACTGGCTGCGATGCAAAGTAGGTGTAAATTATTCTGCATAATACTCTAATAATTTGCTGATGAGAGAGGTTTCAAGTATGTATTTGAAATATAAAGCTGGCTACTGTCTCAGTCAATACTTATGATTGTTTAGGAACTGTTAGGATTTTTCTCTTCAGCCCTGATAGTAAGTAAAGAGAAATAGGATTGTCATACTGTACTTCCTTGAAAGGGCATATTGCTTTCTGACTCTCAATCATAAAAAAAACCAAACCAAACCCACAAACCCCCCAAAACAAAACAAAAAACCCAAAAGACAGCATACTATTGAATTAGGGAAGAAGAAAAGTTTAATGTTTAAATCTGGTTGAAATTTGGTTTTAGAACTGATAGAACAAGAGTTGCATTTTTTTCTACAGGTGTATTTCCTCCTTCAGTTCAAATAGATGTAAAATACAATGGAAATGTTATTTACTTCAAAATAAACAAAAGAAATCCTTTTTTATACTATGACTTTTACCCATTTCCAAATCATTCTTTTCCCTATATAAAAACTTGAAACACTATTGCATTACTAGATCAACATAATGTAAGTATGCATCAACATGGCAAGAAGCCCATTAAGATGCTGCTTTATCAAAAGAAAAGCCTCTGGCCTGCTTCCTTACTTCTCCCCTCCCTCCTATTTTTGACTGTGATAATGCTTTCAGCTTTCAGACTCATTTTCAGTGGTATCTCTCATATGGATTTCCATGCCTACTTATAGGATAATGTAGAGTCAAATTACTCAGTTTTCTGTTTACTGATAAACCAAAATATTTTTCTTGGGTTCTATAAACTGATACGAGTAAAAGTTAACAAAATGTTAACACAAGCTTTTCTTTCCTCTTTAATTTTTTTTTCATTGTGCTTCACTTGAAACCTTCAATTTTTGTCACGTTTTGAACTTTTGCATATATTGTTCCCCATGTCTACTTTTCCCTTTTTTTTTCCTATCTTTGGATCTCCATTTCTTTGTTCCAAATCCTGTTTCAGTCTCTTTTTGACTATTTCATTCTATCATGTACTCATAGTGCTCACACAAATGCTGTTAAGTTCTTCATCTCCCTGACCTCCAGTAAAGTACTCTTAATTTTAGCTACCGGAGTCAAACACGACTCTCTTGCCAGTATTCCTCTGAGGCATATCTTAGCTTAAATGCAAACTCAGTGGTCCCAAACAACTCATAACAAAAGGGATGTAGTTTTGAGATACGCCCTGTTTTGAATTTTAAGCTACTAAAATACTAATTTAAGCGAGAAGTTTTAGATAACTAAAGTTAACTTAATTCTACATGCAGGCACCTCTAGGTAAATGCTATGAAATAGGGCTAAACAAACTGTCTTTCATTGCAACAAATGGGAGCTGCCTGCTATAATAAGTGCATATATTCAAAAGTATGGAATTAAGAGTCCAGCTGAACTGTACACATACTCTGTTTTTAAAATGATCTAATAACTTTGTGAACCTGTTCCTAGTCACTGGAGGCAACTTGGGGGACTAGTAAAAATTTTGATTTGTGTAACTGCATTTTTTTTATTAGAATTGTCATGCTTCCGCATACAATTGATATTGCAACAAAATGTAGTTAGCATTTGCGTCTGAAATGTTCTAGCCATAATTAACTTGCTTGGCATTTGCTCTGTGAGTTGGTTCGTCAGCGGTGTTGCAATTTTTTGTTTTTATCTTCCAGAGGAAAGATTGTCCTGGGATACACTGAAGCAGAGCTGTGTATGAGAGGAACAGGATACCAGTTTGTTCATGCAGCTGATATGCTTTATTGTGCTGAAAATCATGTCCGAAGTAAGCTTCATTCCCTAAGGCTGAAAAATCAAAGCATGTATTTTATTCACACTGAAAAAATACTATGAAGTGCTCTTTTTTTAAAAAAAAAAAAAAAAAAAAGTGGTCATTAATGAAAAAACCCACTATACATATCATGGGATCTTTCCCTCCCTATAAAAACTTATGCTGGATGAAGAAATATTTAATATTTTTATCTAGACCCTTTTAGGTTATATATTCCAGTTTCTGTCACATCTTGTTCTCACTTCCTTCTCCGCTCAACTCAACTTCCGCTATTTCAACAACTTCCTTTGGGCAAAGGGACTATTTCAGAGATGGTTTTCCTGTTAAGAAGTTAAATAAAGCATTTTCTTTTGATATCAGTGTAAAATTTTTAACAGAAATTAATCTCTGATTTAGCATGCTAGTGTCCTGTACATTTCTGGTTTTGATTCTTGGCAGCTTGATTTGGTTTAAGTAACAAGGAGAGAAGTACAATGTTTTAAGGTAAGGAAGTAAGTATGAGCTATCTGATATGTAACTATTTAGTGGACTTCTTTCTTTACTTTTTTGTTAGCTGTTACATATTTGTCTTTAGAAGTTACAGAAACATCTTCTGAATATTTTGGTGCAGCAGCTTCTCTTGAAAAACTGTTTTTTTAATTTTGTCCCCTTGTATGCAATTAAATAACCCCTCTCAGTAGGTTAGCTCTCAACCTATATTAAGCAGGTTTTCTGTTTCAGGTATAGCTCAGTCACTGTTGCCTGTTAGTTGTTTTGTTTGTTTGGTAAAGAATAAGAAAGAAAATATTTCCAGAATAGAATGGGATGAAACTTTGGTTTGAAATTTTGGTTTGAAACTTTTCTTAAAACTGGTTTTGCTCCCTTTCTGGTGCTAAGATAAAAAAAGAAATCTTGTAGCAAAGATTATTTTTGGTTAGGATTCTTAAATTTTCCTAATATTTTTTTATTTAATTTTTCAGTTTTTAAAATGTAGTATGTTTATCAAGCGTTCCTAGTGAAATGTACTAATGGATGAAGCTCAATATAGGATGTTGCCAATCTGTAGTGGGTATGTTAAAATTGCTTGCAGTTTTAGCTTTTATTTTACCAGAAAATTAAAGTAGACATCTTAAAGTGATGGATCATCCTGTTTCACTAGGAATATATTAGTGCCACACAGAAATGGGTGACTGAGGACATGAGATTTGTAAAAACTGCTCTACAAATGGGATTACTTTCATGACATGACAGATTTTCCTGTTTTTGTTCACTGGACAGTAAATGGTTATGCTTACTCTTTAACTCTAGTGATGAAGACAGGTGAGAGTGGAATGACTGTATTTAGGCTTCTAACCAAAGAAAATCGATGGGCCTGGGTACAGGCAAATGCACGTCTTGTCTACAAAAATGGAAGACCAGATTACATCATTGCCACGCAAAGACCTCTTACGTAAGTTATCGTCGCATAAAGCGGTATACTTCAAAAACTGAAAAGTTTTGAGCTTGTTTATATTCAGCAAGAAATTCTTTAATTTTAAATAAACCCCCTTTAAATCCTGAACTCCAAGAAGAAAACCTCTTTCAGTTTGCTAGCAAACATTGAAAAGAATTCGGATATTTCAGAACTTACATGGCATAGTCCTTTGTGTGTAAAACTTTAGACATTTTCATTTCATGTAAAGAGTAAGGGCAGCGGTACAAGCACCAGGTTATTCCATCCAACCTATTTTAATTCAGTATTCCTGTTAGCAAAAATTAAGAAATCCAGCTGCAGTTGTGTAGAAGAAACAACAGATAACATAAAGAAAATTAAGTCCTTAATGGTGCTGAACTAAATTCTACATAATAGGGAATTCAGCATTATTATACAGTTTAAATAATTTTTGCTAAGGAGTCTGTAAAATGGAGCAAAATAGATACTTCAGTATTAAAGTATTCATTTACTTGCTATGCCAAGAAAAACATAATGCATGGAGCAAACCCCGCTTATTTTCATTTCAGCTCATAATGCACAGAGAATGGTGTATGCTATCTAGATTTAATTACAAATGTAATATGTAAAGGTGGTATTACAGTCATAAGCTCCTTATTTCATAAGCTGCCTCTTGGTTTAACTCAGCCAAGTTGAGCTGGAATAGCTAGGAATTTGAAATATGCCTACAAAAAGAATAGTTCCTTTTTTTATATTAATTCCAGGGGACAAAAAGATTACAGTAACTGTTTAGTACTGCAGTATTATGCTGTATATCTGATCTATTTTCAGAGATGAAGAAGGGGCAGAACATCTACGGAAGCGTAACATGAAGTTGCCCTTTATGTTTGCTACTGGTGAGGCTGTGTTATATGAGGTATCTTTCCCTATGTCGAGCCTTATGGATCCCTCTCAGCTGAAGAATAAAAACACGACAGGAAAAGGAGCCAAAGCAACGCTACACAATGATTCCGTGGATCCAAACTCTCTCCTAGGTGCCATGTTAAGGCAAGATGAGTCTGTGTATCTCTGCCCTCCAGCATCACATAAACTTTCCTTTGAGCGGAACTTCTTTGCAGACAGCAGGGATGAACTGGGCAGTGGTGTCAGCCACAGCTGGACGGATAATCTCCTACCTGCTGGAAATCACAGCGTTCTCAAACGGGAGCTAATGGAGTGTTCCCAGGACAGTACTATTCCACTTCCTGAAGACAGTGCAGCACTCTTTCAAGATAACAAAACCAGCGATTTGTACAGCATCATGAAAAATCTGGGTATTGACTTTGAAGATCTAAAGTGTATTCAGCAGGATGAGGAATTTTTTAAAACTGAATTATCTGGTGTGGATGATATTGGGGACATTGACATAACTGATGAAATCCTGACTTATGTTCAGGATTCCTTAAATAAGTCTGACTTCTTGTATTCAGGCTGTAACCAGCAGCAGCCCCTGGTCCAGAATGAAGGTTGCTTGGTACAGCAAGAGTTAGATCCACATCAACTTCATCAGCACCAGAAACAGCTCATGGAGCAGCAGCAGCAGCAGCAGCAGCAGCTCTGTCAAAAGATGAAACATATGCAAGTCAATGGGATGTTCACAAATTGGAGCTCTGACACCAGCATGCCTCTTGGCTACTCGCAGCAGCAGCCCCAGCAATATGTACTCCCTGGCATGCATGCCACTACGTCTGAGTTCTCTTACAAATCAGAAGTAAACACTTCCCCTTATGCGTGCAGGCAAGAGTTTATTCCTTACAAGCAACCCACAGCGATGGTGCCACAGCTTTCTAATTTTGCTCAAATGGATTTCCCTGTAGCAGGTTTTGACAGATCGACCTATTGTGCTTCATCCAACTTGGAGGATTTTCTCAGTTGTTTGCAGCAAGTCCCAGAAAATCATGAGTGTGGGATAAACTCTGAGTCGGTTATGCTAACTCCTCAAACGTGCTATGCAGGCGCTGTTTCTATGTACCAGTGCACACAAGAAGCACAGCCCAGCTGTGTGGATCAAATGCAGTACGATCCTATGATGGCAAGTCAACAAACACTGTTGGACAAGGTAAGGTAAACAGCATTGCTACACTGCTTGCATTTTGAATCATGTTTTTAATGTTTTGGGTGGCTACCAGGATACAGAGTTTGTCACAATCGAATCGCTGAGTTTGAAACTGATGGGTTAGCAGTGTGTGAATGTCCTTCCTGTATTTGTTCATTAGTTGCATTTGGTCAAGGTTTTATGTAACGTATCCACAGCCTGGTAGCTCTCTCTGGCAGTATTAAAGCAAGAGTGAGTGAACTAGTCTGTTGTACCTACCAGTAATTTTCCCAGTAGGAGCAAAGGAAAAGCAGATTGGTCAAAAGCTTGGAATTTGCTTATATACCTTGTCTAAAGTTGTGGAATAATGTCAGTAATATTGTCTGGCACATTCATTTTCATGAAATATGTTGTAAGGATCCAGAAAAATATCTTGGTTTTAAAATGTTACTGTTCTCTAGCTACTTAGATTCTCTGATTATTTTAGGATTGCTTAAAGTACCAGATCGTAGTATCACATAGCATGAATTATGAACTATTGCATTTCTACACACAATGATACTGCAAAAATATTTTCATATGTTGCTGTAAGCTTGTTCCTCAAGCTGCTGTCTAAATTGTCTGCTGAAGACACAAAAGAGCGGGAAAAAAATTATATTCACAGTAGAAGAGTTGGACATTTTTCACATCGTGCAAAGGAGAATGCACAATAAAAATCATAGAGAAGAGGAGCCTGGCTGTAGCACAGACTATGGTTTTAAGCACAGTTCTTCATAGGTAAAATTAACTTAGAAATAAAATATTCAATTACTAAGGTAGTTCCTGATTCTGAATAACCTTTGTTGAAGTACTTTAAATTGTACCATTTATTTCTGTTAATGCTGCTCAAGTACAGAGCTGCAATTTTTTTTTTACCTCAGTGAGTTAATGTTCTAACGTACTGATCCTACAAATACTTATGCACATGCATAAGCATTTATAGAATTAAAGTATTAATAGGCATTTAACCTACACAAGACAGAGGTGAGGAATGCAACTAGAACATACCCAGTTTTTCAGTATGCTTAATAAAAGTACAAAACATATCCTTTTTAAAACTGCTTCACTAGTGGAAAAAATATAATTGCAGAATTGCGGAAATTTAGCTAAAATGTAGGACAGTTCGGCAAGATGAATAACTTCTGCCCGAGTGCCTAAGGGCTGAAATAGCATGAATTGACTTTGGCAAACTGCAGAGCACAAGCTTGCACAGTGCTTGGCTGTATGTTGCCTGCCTGTGGTCAGTGTTATTAGTTCTTCATAGTGCTTGATAATAGGGTTGCAAAGCAGTTCCAGGGTCATCCAAGTTCTTCCCTATAATAGTATAGAATTATTCTTTTCACAAAAGCTCTACTGGTGTGGTGCATCAGTTTTGAACAGCTGGTGAATAAGCAATTCCATTTCTTTCTTTTTAATGGCTGGTTTCAAATACATTTATTTTGTAGATTATTTAATTGTTATGCTGCCTTAATCATTTTTGTTACGCCCCCTTTTTGTTATTTTCTTGCTTACTTTTTTCCTCATCAATCTGTAAAAAGTTTAATGACTAATGACTGACAGCATCTCTGAATGCAATAAATGAAATACGTCTGTTACTTCATATTTACTAGAATGCCGTGCTGCAATAATAATGTGTTTAGCTTGTTTGTCCTTAAAAAAAAAAAGAACAAAGGCCACTTTGTGAAAAGTTATCCTCACCGAAGTTGTTCAGAAGCAAATTCAGCCCCTCTTGCTATGGTATACCTATGCTGTGTGGATCTGGATAGCATTGCATAAACAGAAGCCTGGTGCAGACCTGATGTTACCCTTGTGCACGTTAGCTCCTGTTTACCTCTGAGTAGAACTGCTGAACATTTGTCCAAATGAGCTTAAAAGAGGAGCACGCTTCTTGAAGAGATAAGGAAGGATTATTCCCCCAACCCCTTTTGTAAAAGAGTGATCGTAGATAGCTGATAGCTATCTCAAAGTCCTTGTGAGTCCAAAACTTACGTAGGCCAACTGGGTGCAGTGGGGGATAGGAAGAGACTGCTTGTTCCTGAACAAAATAGCATTGGCTTTTGCAGCCCATACTGCTATACACTGTTCGTTCACGTGAAAAAACAACTGCTCTTGTCTCGGACTGTACTCAACTTTGACCTCTAGTCACATCAGCTGATTAACATTTTTATAGACTGAGGGCAACGTAAGGCTCTATGTAAACCAAAGTTGTTATGTTGAGAGATGCTTTAATGTAGAAACATTTTTTTACCTAGAAATGTCATTGCTCCAGAGAAAGCTAACCCTCTATTTATATATGCTTATATTACAGAGATTGTATTTAGTCTTGTACCAAAGTTAAGAACTTTAAAATATGTGAATCCATGGAAACTAGTAAGTCAGAAGTACAGCTGCTGCACTTGAAGTAATCTTGTAAAATATCACCTATGCCAAAGCCATGATGGCAAATAACATATATTTCTTTATTGTAAATAGGGAGAATGTATCACTGCTTCTGATAATAAACTTAAGTTTTGATTTTATTGCTAATTGGTAACTTCAGTAAGGTTGCAGCTGAGCAGATAGGATACTACTGTCTGAGCCTATGTTCTCACAGCCAAACCAAAGTAAGGCAGTCTTTGTGGCTGGATTTAACACCCTGACATCCCTATCAGCGGTTGGAGTCTGGAGAGAGGACGGACATTGCTACTCAAGCCATGATTGCTATCCTTTCCTCAGCATTCTAACTCCCGTCAATTTCTATGTGAAAAGACTAGGGGATTAGAAAGCCAGAAGGGTCTGTTATGGTCATCTGCCTTGACCTTCTGCCTAACTTGAAATTGTGGTAGGATCATAGCCAATGTAGTCTAAAAACACTTCCAGTGATGGAGAAGGGCAGAAAGGCCTTAGATAATTTGATGCTTGTTTAAGGTCTGTATTCCTTTATTAAGCAGGAAAACCTTGCTAAGTACTAGACTCTGTGTTGAGAACTTTCTTAGAAATTTTAATGAGCGTGCTCATCTTGTTAATGAAAACTATTGAAATAATCTGCTTCTGTCAGAAGTAATTCTAGCTTATGTTATTGTAGCTGTCTTTAAAACTATGGCAACTTCGATTAAAAACATAATTCACATGGCTATAGTTTTGTTGTTAAAAACTTAGAACTGTGCACAGTTAGTCAAATTTCAGTGTTTTATGTAGAAGGAAAAAAGAGAAGTTTCCAAAGCCCAGCATATTTTGATAGATGAATGAATGTATAATATATTTTTAAGACAAACCGTGAATGAATGAGTACTTAAGATATAAGCTACTCCCAAAGAGATGCTGGAAATGTTTAAAATACTTTCTTGTATTTTCTTTGCATGACTGAATGGAGTATTTTATAGATAGTGTGTTTTCCATAGGATGACAGGAAGCATTGTATCAGATGATTAAAATAAGCCTATGAACGATTATGTCGACTGATGAAAGCCATTCATTGCTCTTACTTGGTGTTGTCAATATGAAGACCGTTTGTCAAAAAAGCCCACCCTACGACAGCTCAGCCTGTGGATTGAATGCAGTACACTTCAGCTTACTAATGGGAGGGCATGTGCATTCCTGGAAGAGCTGTAAAGTCTGGATCCCACTGCAGACATGAAAATATGTAAATAGGTTGGTTTTAAAATGTAACAGCTGGATGTGGAAATTAGGAGTGCTCAGCCAGACTATGCTTTCTACAAATGGAAACTATATTAGGCTTTAGATGATAGCGATGTTTCTTTACTTAGCCAGAAGAAGGACTCCCACTGACTTCAACGTGGCTGAGGTTCATTGATGATTCAGACCCTACTTTAATGCAAATTGACTTCTCTCATCATTCATAATTACAAAAAAAAAAAAAAAAAACCAAACGTTTTTAAAGCTATTAATTGTATTTTAAGATGATTTCTCCCAATCTGTGTTTTTAGGACTGTTAAAAATTTACAAATAAATTGGTTTCCCATACTAACCATTTTTTTTTTTTTTTTTTCCTGCCAGTTCCAAAATGGTTTCAATGGAGGAAATGTAAATGAAGCATATCCCTCTGAGTTAGATGTGATCAGTAATACACAGACTGCCACACATCTTCAGCCCCTCCATCATCCGACAGAACCCAGATCCTTCTCAGATTTGGCATCTAGTGGATTTATGTGATTCAGACCTAGAGCTCCATCTGTGATTTTGTCTGGGCGTCGGGCTGCTCTGAGGCAAAGCTTGATAAGTCTGTCTTTGAGCATCGGACTTAAACAGCTAAATTACATTTTGAGAATATGAGGTTGGTTGCACTATATATTGGTGGATATGTAATCCAAGATCTGGCTTTTTAGAGTGACAGGTGGAATTAAAACTTCTGACTAAACGTATGCCTGTGCTGTTTTCCATCAGATTGACTGTGGTGTTGCAGTATGGATTACATATGTACTACAGACTGTCATGCTATACAACATAAGATAAGGCAAATGGTTTTGTCGTTTAGAAAACAATTGGGCACTTTACAAATAGCATCAATGGCACAAGGAAGATGACTTCACATGTGGATTATTTCCAGACTTTATTTTTTGAAAATTATTAAAAAGCTCTGAATTCATGAGAATCAAAAGCACTTAATTTTAATGCATACTAAGCTTTTTAATCACTTATATTTAAATCCTTTTGTTTTAGGTCTCCATTTCTAGCACTTTAATAGAAGGCTTAATACAAGGATATGATATGCAACTTCAAGTTTTCTATGAAACAGACCCCTTGCATTCCTCCTTTTCTTGTCAACCTTAAGTGCCTCACAATTTAGCTACCTTGTTTCTGATGGGAGCTTATTTTTAGCAAAACTCACTATAAATGTCACCCATGTTATATGAACTTTTATCCAACATCTACAGTGCTACTGGCTGTATTTTTTTTTTTTTCCCGTAAAGATAATTCATTTAGAGAATGACTTAATTCTTTATCTGTGGATTTGTTACACTGTTAGCAGGAGTTATTAATGCTCTGAATTTAGTTCAGCTAAAGAGTTTTGGTTTATTCTATACTGCATTTCTGCTTTCTTCAGGTAATACAGGGTATATTTAAAAAGCAGATTTTGCTGAGGGGGAGGAACAAATCCTCAGGATTAGTTTTAGATTATTAATGCTGAAAAACATGTGCCTTATCTTGTGTTAAAATGCTCATAATGTTCTTTAGGAATAATACAAGGCTGCTCTATGCAAATACTTTCATTAAATTTGATACTGAAAAGGATTGCATTTTAAATAAGGGGGAAAGGAGTCTCAACAGCAATCGGTATTGACGTTTACTTTGACTGCAGTTTTCAATGTTCATAGTGGGGAAAGGGTCAGGTTTTGGTTTAAACTTTATCCCTAGCAAATTGCACTGCAAAGTACAGAGAGGTTATTCTTTTTATGTATGTTGAACATTTTAAAAGCTTCGTGCAAAATAGGAGATTGGGAAAAGAAAATAAGTCATTAGAGAAATTCTCCTTGTGATAGGTTTTATTTTCAGGAAAAAAAGAATACATCCACGAAAACACTCTGGGGTTTTGTTTTCTTTTTATCTGAGAGGATTGTTAAAAATGCAGACACCAATATTTGGTGCAAAATAATAATCTACATGAAAAATACAGAAATGTGTATATGTTCAAAATATTTCATACCCTTGTGTGTTGTATAGTTCATATGTAATAAAATGTCTTTGTAAAATATTTTAAACCAGTTAAAGTGTTACATCATTGTATGTTAAGAACAATTTTAGTACATTTGTTATATAGAATATAAAATGGCAATTTAGCCAGTTTCTTTAAAACAGCAAAAGTGAATTGGCTGCCTCCAGACAGACGTTAATATTGTTTCATACAAGGACAATCATTTAAAATTGGAATCCTTTCGTAGTTGAAACATGCCTTCTTTGAAGAAGAGCATATTTTCTTCCGTTCTGTGTAATATGATATGCTAGGCCAAACTTCTAATTCAGTTGCAACTTTTCAGATTAATAACTTCAGCAGTTCTTTTAAGTGAAATTACCATATATGAAAGGGACATTAAGGAAGCAATTACTGTTCAGGAAAAGCCCATAAAGACATTGTGGGTTTTATTACAAGGTTGCTTTTTTTTTTTTAACGTTTCAGATTTTGTTTTCAGCGCAAGACATCAGTTACAGATTTAGTTAATATCATTTGAATTAATTTATGATTCTGGTTTTTTTAATTGAAGGTCTTGTTTTAAGCCAATATCTGAAACGTCTTCCACTTCTAGCTAGTGTATCATGTTTGCATTTGAACTTGAAAATTAGAAAAATGCTGTAAAACCAGAAGGTTCAAAGGGATAATGTATGTTTTACATCTTACAAACCAGTATATATCCTGTTTATGAATTTAGTTAAACCAAATACATGTTGTCCTATCACTAAGTGCCAAGGATGCAGTACTACAACTGTACTGCCCTACTTACTGTAAACAAATTAGTTGTTTATAAGCATATCAGCGTATTTTGTGCATTATCTTATGTGTACAACATTGACTGTATTAGTGCACTCTTGATCTGCACCAAACTGTAGCTACAGTGCACAGATGTTTCTGAATTGGATCTCTATTAGCCCTTCAGGTCTGTTATAAGTAAGATTATAACCCAGTGTTAGTCAGTATTACTATCCATTTTTGTACAAGTTTGCTTAGCTTGTTTTTCTTCCCAGTTCTTATCTCTCCTTTGCTATGCCTGCACATACCATGCAAAATACCTCTTGCGTTAAGGTATGGTTTTGTTGCGCTCTTGCTCATCTCCAGTAAAGTTTGTAAGACATAATATATGGTAATAAAATAATCACTTGAATGTAGCTGAAATGTATGTTCTTTTACTGCAAAAATGTTTGATTTTAGCAGTATACAAAAAAACCCATTATCATACAGTTACTAATATCTTTTGAGAGCTCGTCATCTGATAGTTTACAAAAGTTGTTCTTTATGTCACTGTGGACTTTGCACTTCTCTGAATATTAGATGCAAATACAATGTATATAATTTAGTGGTGAACAAATGTGTATTTGTCCATGGAATTAGTATTTTATACCTGCATGAAAATGAGTTTATAAATAAACTTTGTAAATAGTAAGCCACAATTAGCAGTTGGAAGGCTTCTATATTCATTGCTTAGTGACAGTAAATTCGCAATTGAACAGTACTGAGGCAGGAATAGATTTCTGCATGGATGCTGATAAAAATAAGGATTTTCTCTTTTGAGATTTGAAGCTGACCATTGGTAACCTATTTACTGTTTATTGGTATTTCATAAATACTGATTCTAAGTTAAGAAAACAATTATTTTAGTTTATTCCTAATTACTGATATTACTGTTTCCTGTGTGCTGTATTGGCTTTGCATGATAATCTTTTAAAATCAGTTGTAATGCTGAATCAAGTGTTTCACTGTAATTCCCTATGCAGTTTACCAACCTTACAATAGTTCTTTGGTTTAGTGACATGATGGACAAGAATTTAATTGGTTTCAACTACGCTATTATCCTACAACGTATTAAGACACGTCTTACCCAGAATCAGTACTAGGCTATGAACTCTTTACGTAGGTCCTCTTGTTTACTCTTCTTGCTTAGCACAAAAAGACAAGCTAAGATACAAGAGTAATTCAACAAGGCTGCAAATCTTTTAAGTAACATCTGGCAATAATCAGGCAATAATATAAGCAACACAGCTATCCTTTTTTGTAGTCTGTTGCATTTGTTAAAAGCATACCTTCCCACATATCAACCTGTTCCCAGAAGTGCAAGACCTCACTGTCCAGTTTTGTTTGAAGGAGGGAGATACTTTCTTCTGGACTAAGCCCTTTTCTTTGATTTATGGAGTTCTACTTCTGTTTCTAATTCAACATGAAAGTTAACAACCATGGTGGCATCTAACCTGCAGTAGGCCGCTGCATCATAAGCTCAGGCAGTTTGTTGGTGGAAGTCATCATCTTACTCAAGGCTCTGTCAGAGGGAGGCTTTCCCAAATAGCTCTTTTGGAGGTGCATTTTCCTAGTGAGGAACCACATTTCTCACTCACACACTTATACTGGAGCTGTTTTATTCTCAGGTGATTTTGTTCATTCACAAAATTTTGATTTTGTGATTTTTGCTTACTAAGCTTGGTTAAACTTACTGTCTAGAGTAAAAGCCTGATTCCACTTTTAATATTTTTATTCTGTCCATTGATTAAGTTGACAAATTATCTTCCTGCCTTCTTCCCTCTCTGCCTAGGCATCTGTCTCTGCAAGCTGACACTTCTAGTGCTAAGTAAGTAATACTAGACCAAAACAGCTTTAGACATCCAGAATACAAGTTGACCTCTAAAACTAATAATGAAATTCCACCCATCGTATACTCTGCATAATCTGAACTTTTAATGATTTCCAGTATGGGCCACTGTTCCCTTTTCCCCGTTTCATTTCTGTTGCCTCCAGTGAGCAATATTCACTTTTGATTTCTTACTAAGGAATCTGAGCCAGCTCTGCAGAAAGACATCCATTCTTCCTTTCAAGCAAGTTCTGGTGCATTGATTTTTGTGGTGAACCTGTGTTTTATAAATCCTCTCATCTCTTGAAGTTGCTTTTCCTGACAAGAAGGACCATAATAGTAAGTCAGCAGCAGCTAAGTGCAAAATTTTCAAAGATTCAACCGATTCAACCAAAGATGTGAAATCGAAGATGTGATCAGTCTGTGGGATAATGAGGTTTCTTCTTTATAACCTAACCTTTCTAGTCAAGGTCCAGCAGGCAATGTTATTAGCATTAAACAAAGCTATATACAATTTAGTTGCCAACGTAGCCAGTCTTTGAGAAAGGGAGAGGTTTCTCAACATTAAAGTAGCAGGTTTTTTTATAATTTATGCTGAAGCCAACAGGCTCTTATCGCCTCTTGAATCCAGCCAGGCTGCAAATAAAAGTATAAGCAATATTCAGAAATCAATAACTTCAAGAGGTTTTTTTACACCATTTTGAAGGTCGTGTGTCATCATAACTGTCTGGATGTCTGAAATCCATACACATAAGTTTAAGAAGTTTCATTATAAAAAAAAAATAAATTATAAAACCAGAAGAGGAAGCCTGAGGGATGTTGGGATTAATTGGAATTCTTCATACTGCATCATCATAATAATAATATTGAATGAAACAATTCCTCCTGTATTTAAAGAATGGCAAAGGAAAAGATAAAAATTTTTGATGAAATTTTCCCCTTTTTCCGGACTATGGACATGAAGACTTCCCTCAACATGGAATAGTGGGCATCTGTTGGTAGGTGGTATGAGCCAGAGGAATTTGGCTCCTTGCTAATTAGAAGAAACTCTTGAATTTACTTTCTGACACTAGTCAGTGAAGTTTTGAGAGGGAAGTGCAGGAAGAGAAAGGATGGTCTCGCCCTCAATGTACTTGAAAGATGTCTGAGCGTATTTGTATTCTTTTCTAGTTTCTGAATCGTCATCCATACTTTTTCAAAGAGCAAAATTTAAATCTTCTGAGTCTCTACTCATCTGCCAGCTACCTTGATTCTTCCATAACCACTCAGATCCTGGCAACACTGAGCTACACGTGGCTACCAAGCTCTTGAAGTTGCATACCAGGTGTTTCCTGCATCTCTGTGGGGCCCGAACCAGTGAGTGGTTTCAGAACATACTGAACAAATTTGTCCAACAGAAAGCAACTAGAAAGTCTTCTATCAAAATGAACTAACGGGCAAGCAAAGCGTGCAAGTTAGCTCCATGCTCTACCATGTTTGGAGTTAGGAAATGAATTAAATCGAGGTCTCTAAAATGGTTCATAGGATATCCTGAAATGAAACAAACTGTCCTCTTAAATTGCTCCACTTGGAACAAATAGTTCAGGAATAACTGAGAGAGTGAGAGAGCAAGGGGTGTATCCTTTCGTCTAGCAGCTAGGACACACACTTAGGACAACTGGATTCTTCAGTATGAGGTGCTGAGTGCCCAGGGCAGGCTGTGACCCAGCAATTAGGGCACTCACTCTGCTCTTCACCAGTGTCTTTTTCATTCTCTTGAGGGGAGAAGTGTCATCAATTCTGGATGGAGGTTTAAAAGTAAAAGCCCCGAAAAAAAAAAATACCTGGCCTGACCTTCATACTTGCTTTTACATCTGCAGTAGATGAAGGATGGCTGTAGCTGAAATATGCTATAGTTGGTCTTATCAGAGAGGTTATTCCTTTTGATTTTAGCTGTCCATGCTGCCATATACGTATTTTCCAAGTTCTCATCAACATTATGATCATCTGTGTCTCTGAGACCTGTTTCTACAGAAGCTGCAAGTTGCTTTTCCAATTTATAAGTGGAACTGTAGAGGTGAGGAGAATGACTTTCTACCAGTAGAACTTCAAATACAATGCTAAGAGCTGGTCAGGGCTTCACAGTAGTGCTAGTCATTCTAAAAAAGTAGAACAGTCTTTTGCTTGCAGAAGTCCTTAAAATGACTGGACAAAATGGTATAGCATTTGTGAGTCCCTGGTGGGTGGGTGGTGGTAGCATTGCTGTGTAACACGCACATGCGCGCACACAGAGCAGCCTGTGATCATGAAGGCACATGATCATGTGCCAAAGAATGTTTTAATTACACTGGCATCTAATCAAACCTTGAAAGGCTAATAAGAGCCTGTGACACATTCAATATAAAGAAGGATCTGTGTTAAACTTCAGACCGAGACTTATAATCAACACATAAATTTTTACGTACTTACCTTTATGGCTCAAGTCTACTTTCAGTCCCTCAATAGTTCTTAAAATAAATAAAAGGAAAGAAATGTTTTGCTAACTTAATGCTTCAATTTTAATATTGCTAGGTAAAACAACAATGGCAGGAACTTCAGACCAAGAATATTATTGTTAAGCAGCAGAAATATGGAAGTGATCAGTTAAAAGAACATAGATAAACCTCATGAACATGCTTCTAAACTCTCGCTTTTCCCCTCAAATACAGCTGTGTGAAGTCATTCATCAAGTTTGTTCCATTCCCTCCTCGTTTCGCAGGCATCGAAAACCAGCTTTTAAAATGTTTCTTGCTACAGATGCAAAAGACAGGTTTTCTGATCCAGCTGTGACTTCAAAACTTGTGGAAGTTCAAAGTGCTTTGAAGCCAGCATGCCAGTTGCTCTCTAATGATAAAATTCAGACAAAAGTGAAACATGTGGCAAGAGATCCAGATATGAGTGGATGCACCACGGGAACATTTTTCATTGCTCTTATTTATTTTTAGAAGTAGAGTATTTGTGTATTAATGGACACGCTTGCTTACCTGCTCTCAGGAGTCACATAAACCTTGCATAGAACCTGCTCCAGTAGATGCTAGCGGAATAAGACCAATTTAAGCTTATCATTTAGATGCTGTCAATGTTATTTGTAGCCTCTGCTGCTTCCTGATGAAGACAGGTGTCTTCATTAGCTGTGTAGCTTCTGCAGAAAGGGCCAAAGTATAGTATGAAAGTCTGTTCAAATCACTTTGGCAGGTAGCTCCCAGATGGCAAAGGCAGACAAGGAGTTTAGATAGCCTATGGGAGTCTGCGTAGCAAGAACGGTTGATTCATGGCTGGAGTAGTTGCCCATTTCCTCGGGGAACAAGGTAGCCAGGCTCCTGCCACAATGCCACACGGTAGCTCAAGTCACTAACAGGACATGCAAGGGACAAATACGGCTCGGAATTGCTGCCAAGGCTCTTAACTCCTTTACAGGCACTGCAGGGAGATCAGTATTGCTATGTAATCATCACACCGCAGGGCCCAGAGCCGACTGTAAGCTCCTAGACCAGACTTGTCTGAGACAATTGTGGAGAAATGGGTGACTCCCTTTTATGCAATAGCCTCATGGTTCTCGTACAGCCCTTCTGCCAGGGCTTGACTGGCAGCCGGAAGGACTGCATACAACTGTAGAGCATCGCAACAAACACACCAGTTGAGCTCCCACCCAGGAACTTGGAGTAACTGATCTGAATTACTCGATGCTCAAAATGAGCAGACTTCCCTGCTTGCAAACACAGATCACTAAACAGTTGTTATTTAGAGGTGAGGGTGGGAAGAAAATTCCAATAAGTTGGGTAAACAGTATGATTTATAACACCTAATGCCTAAAGCAAATACCAAACTATTTTAAAGTCTGTTTTCCTCTGATGTGGCAACTGTTGGGTCAACTCTTGTCTACTTTGCAATATCACTTAAGTAGCAGCTCTTAATTGATAAA
Source organism: Sagittarius serpentarius (assembly GCA_034782735.1). Classification (NCBI taxonomy): domain Eukaryota; kingdom Metazoa; phylum Chordata; class Aves; order Accipitriformes; family Sagittariidae; genus Sagittarius; species Sagittarius serpentarius. The sequence continues at coordinate 12,243,701 of JAVKLA010000073.1, read as the reverse complement.
ACCGGTTGGGTAATACAACCCAATTTGAACAGCTGCTAAGTTGCTCATGTTATCTGCTTTTTTGTAGCTTTGCCATGCTTCTTCGCTACAGTTCTTTGCAGCTTCTCGCTGCTCTCCGTGCCTTGCTCTGCCAGCCACTCTCTTTACCGTGGCACGTTGGTGAGTGGTCCCGGCTACGGCAACTCAGAGCAGGTAATGCTGAAAATAACACAGACATCTAACATACGTGTTTATGTGTCTTAGCTTAAACAGCTTTTCCTACTTTGCAGCATACAGAGGAATTTTTGCATAATAGTCCTTTATTCACCTTTAGTGGAAAGATTGATTTTTTTTTTTTTTTTTTTAAAGTCCTTGGCCATCAGTCTTACAGCCAAGTTGGCAAGTAAGGTACCTGTCTTGGGCCTGTCCCTTGTCATCACCATTCCTCCTTTGCCCCCTGTGTGCTGGGAACAGGGACCTCGCCCCAGTGCCAAACTCAAGGCGGTAGTTCAGTGCTCTCATTGCCAGTCTCTTCTGAGTCACGTCCTCCCTCAAAGCAGTCTTTCTCAACTTTTTGGCCTGTCAGTCTTCATGCAGCCCTGAGTCAATTCTTCTGCCCAGGAGGAACCAAGCCGCTGCCAGCAGGGAGAGGTAGGTAGCAATTCCCTGGCTAAGATAAACATACCCGGCCGGGTATTACAGCCCACTCATGTTCCCTTGTCACTCCCCATGTTAGAGGAATAGAACTTCTACATACTTCTTCCACCCATTACCTCTTTGAAGCCTTTTATAACTTCCTAGCTGTAACCCAAAATTTGAGAAACGCTACTTTAAAAATAGTGTGCAACAAATGATGAAGGACCTCCTTCCCCCCCTCCAGAGCCAGTATCTGACCTTTCATTTACCATACTATATTTTTAGTAGTACAATTTCAGATACAACTACCTATACTCAGCTTCTTAAATCATGCATGAAATTCTTTTTCAGAGCCACATTAACAACTAACTGCTCAGTTTGCTGGAATTATAAACCAGATATGGTTTTTTATTTACAATATAAAATCAGACTGTGGTTTTGGTGTAGGTTGCTATAATAAAGAGGAAAGGTCCCTTTGGTGTTCTTTAATTTATGACACACTGTAAAATGTCCAGGCACATTTTGCAGAGTAGCAGAAGGAGGAAAAATAGTAACTCTTGGCTAGAGATTAAAAAAGTCTCACCCGCCATGGATGTATTTTGAGATCCTGTACATTTGGGAGCAAATCAGCTACTTATCTGCTTCTGAGATCACGCTCATTTGTAACCACAGTGCAGACGCTGTGGCTTTTAAGATTTTTTTTGTTAGTCTGCCTAAACAGAATCATTTGTATCAGATGAATGTTAGTACAGTGCCATTAAGATCACATTAAAGAGATCTTTAGGCTAACATTTTTGGCCTTGCAGGATAAATTGCATCCTGTTCTGATTTTTCTGATTCTTATGTCTAGCCTGCTTTTTAGGCACACTAGAAACTAAAAATAGTCAAGTGCTGTGAATTGCAGCTATGTTGTGCTCATTACGCTGCTCATGTAAAGTCTTGTCATCGTTCTGCTGGAGTGTTTCCTGGGGAGCTGCATAAACAAGCTATGACCTATGTCTTTCTGTAGCTTGTGATCAGACTGTTTAATCTCTGCTTATTAGTCAGGAACCTTCAAAATTGCTATTTCACAGCAAAGCCTTTAGTAGAAGTACATCACCTGAGTAACTTTATCAACTGCATCAGTAAACAGAAATATTACTAGAGAACCACAGAATGATGCAAAGACCTCTTACATCATCTCTCTCCTCTCACCGACAGAACAGGATTTCTCATTGTTGTATAAAAGCTTCATCTCTCTGAGTAGGGCAACTGTGGTAAATCCTATTCACTCAAGACCGTGGTCAGCCTGTATAAGCTCTCCCTGGGAGAAAGATTTCCCTTCATTCATCCTATCTTCTGCTCTTCATTTCTTCCTACTAGTCTCTTTATGTAGGTGTCTCAAGATAACTGCCTCCCGGGCAGCCACACAACAAAATATTTCATGACTATTACCCTTAGTCATTTTGTAGTTGAACAGTATGTATTCAGGAACTGGTATTTCCATACAACATGCAATAAAATAATTGGTATGAAGAAAGAAGGTAAAAGAAATAGACCAATCCAGCAGAAGTGGCAGGTGACTAGCTACTGTTTTTTCTTCAAAAGAAAGCAAGATCTTCAATTAAAATCCTCAATCCTTTCCTTTGTAACACAAGCCCATTTTTATTACTGTGTTTCCAAAATCCTTTCATTTTAGCAAGCTGGGGTTTTGGGGGGGTTTTGCTTTTTGTTTTTTTCTCTCAGTGCTGGACAAAGAGACATTAGTTGAACCAGTTGTTCATTGTATTAGAGACATACATACAGGGGAAAATCTCTTGCCTCTTTCTTTATATGAGGAAATTCCTTATGCATGCCAGATTTGTATTGGTTTGGTTTTGCTGAACTCAAGTCAAACGTCCTATCCAGTGTCTCTCTCTCCATCACTAAGAATTCTTTGTTTTCTTTGTACTTCAAAAGAGGTGACAGTGTGCATTTCCCAAACAATAAAGATAAAAAGGAAAGGGAGAACTGTTCTGACAGAAGAAGATGCAGCAGGGAGCTGTTAGATAAAATTGTGAAAGACAGACCTAAATATTAAGGAAGGTTGGGGGAGTAATAGGAGATCCAGTGATGGTCCCTTGGGGGTTAGTTAGAGGTGCCATGGTGTAGGGCACTCAGACTTAGACTAAGCTAGCTTGTACCCTGGGAACAATCTATATGACTTAATGGATTTCTCCTATCTTTTATTCATGACTCTGCTTAGTCCATGACTGGGGCCTTTCATTATATGGGAAAAACACGTGTGCACAGCCCAAGAGTTGGTGCTTGCCTATGTGTTTTTAAAGAGCTCCTAGTTGCCTGCCAAATTGCTTTTTCTTTTTGGTTTCATGTATTTTTGAAAATCATACAAAACCTTTGGAAGTGACTCGCCCAAACACTTCAGAATCCATCCAGAAAAATTGGAAAGGGAAGGTGTTTACTCCCTAGCTGACAGCCTTTGTGTGTCATACCTCAGCCTGCGGTGGGTGTTCTCAGCTGTCACCGAGATGCTCTCATAGCAGCTGAACATACATCTTCCTTTGCTCATGATACTGTTTTATCTCATGGAACCTGACAAACTGCAGCATAAGTTATCTGGGATTCTTTACAAAAAATTGCACGTAAATCCTATATTTGCTGTTTCTAAATATTTCTGGCAATGTTTTATGGAGTCCTTTTGGCCTATGGGAAAAACAAACAAACACACAGCACAGATTTACCCACTGACTTTTTGTCTTCGGCTCCATTCTTGCCTGTGTCTGTACCCTGACTGTTCTTCCTCACCTGCAGGCCCAGTCACAGTGGATTTAGTTTAGTCTGCAAAGTAAGAAAATTAGCTTGTTTAAAGCTGACAGGTGAGTTTAGTAGTGGCCTACCTTACTTAGAAACTATTTGCCTCAGGAAAGAGATCTCTTCTGCCTATCCATGTAGAAAAATACGGACCATATTTGTGAAAATAACTGTACTCTCCGCATGTACCTAAACCAGTTATGTCAGGCTCTGGCTCTGAATTTCACCTCTGGGTCTCCTAATTTTGCTCCCATCCCAGCAGTAATGGTTACTGTCTCTGAAGCTGGAGATGATTGTCATTCACATAAAACACAGAAAAGCTCTTACGCCCATTTTAAAAATGAATATGGATCAAGCTTGGAAAACACTGACTGTTGTGGGGGTTTTTAACCTTAGTTTTCTGATCTACACTACAACCTTTTTGGCACCAAAGCAGAGAAGACAGTAAATACCCCAGCAGAACAAAAACAGGGCTCTTTCCACATTTCAGTCCTGCCACTACTTAGTCCATTAGACAGATATTTTTCATAAATGATGATATACTATTTGAAGTGGTTGAGGCAATAGAAATAATTTTGTACTTTATTTTCTAAACACCTTTTGGAATATTATCTTTCCTACAGGTGGAGAAATCAGCTTTTGTGCTTTTCCTTCTTTCTTTTTTTTTTCCTCAGCCACTCAAGCCTCTCCTCAGCGTCTGTGTGGTTTCAAAGAATGTACTCCCTGCACTTCACAGAGAAATTGAAACCTTTGCTGTATTAGCAATCTACTGACACAGTCTTACTGGTATGCATCTTTTCTTTCTCGCTCAGCGATAATGTCATCATCCATTTTACTCTTAACTCTGAGGAATTAAGAGTGACTATTTGAAATACTTCACTGTTGCAAGGGGAAGGGATCTGTTACCAGATGTAATGCTAGATGTAGCCTTCTTCTGTATTTTACAGAATATGAAGAGCATTACTAAAGTATAAGATCAAGATCAGCCATTTAATTACTCAGGGTATACATAGCTAGTGGTTACACAAATAAATCTTGAAATTCCGAACTCATAAATTCAATCTCCTACCCGCATCAATGAATGACACACTGGAAAATATGCAGGGACCTACACACAGGCATCTAGTGCCATTTTAGCTATAGGCTATCCAAAGCATCTACATAAGCAATCTCACAACCTTTTAGAGCAGCAGCTGGTAGGCCAGAACAGATTGATGCCTACGCCAGGTATACGAATCACTGCCACACTGGGGCATCCTCACATTGTCGAGGAACACTTAGGAGGAAAAAAATTAATACAGAATTACATCCCTTTTACATTCTGACATGATCGACTTGTGGATTTGTTTAGCGTGTTGACAGGCAAACAGTTTGAATTACCTACCATCTCACAGACCTGGAATTTAGGACGGCAAAACTGAATTTAGTAACATCTTATTTTCCTAATCCATCACCATGTTGTAGTTCTTTTATGCTCACAACCAGTTAACATTGTACTGATAAAACTTTTTAAAATTTAAAAAAGTTAATTGTATCACCAAAGCAGCTGGAATTCAGAAGCAACTTACATTTTTTATGTGCAAAAACCTGCCGATCTTATCTCACTAAAGAAAATGCCGTGCTTTTGTCTGAATGTGACCACATGATTGCACATCAGTTCTGGGCTCCGGTGCTCAGCCTTCAGTGTAAAGCCATTCTGATCAATTATCCAACACATTCAGCTAGGTTGCATCCTGCTTGTAAGTGTTCTGTGAGAAAAGACCTTGGGAATCATCCATTTGCTGCTGCTGGTGGCATCTTGCCTGTTCCCCTCTCTGTGACAAAGGATAAGAAAGTCGACCTGAAAGCTTTTACAGTGACGGAGCACAAGCTGTTTGCCAGTACCACTGCGTGTTACAGCGATGGGTCCAGGCTGCCTTAGGCAGACATGAAAACCAGATACAGGGAGCACAGCACTTTGGCTCTGCTGGAACTGCTGGCAGTCAGCTCAGTTTTCTATGCTAATTCTTCTTCCTCCAGGTCTCTGGCCTGGTGAGAGAGGAAGAACATTTCTGAAGAGAGACTTTTGAAGCTGATTGTGATCCCTCAAGCAGATGCTTTGCATGTATCTGGGTAGTATCAGCTAGCTGGAACGGTGCTGGATATTTTTCATAGATGATGGATCCACTTCTCCGCTTGCTCCCCTCTTATCTCCTATTTCTCATTCTGAAGAGCCTTTCTGTTTCCAGATGAGGTAATGGGCCAAAGACAAGCTTGCTGACCAGGCCAAAAATTCTGCGGACAGTTGTGCACAATTTTACAAACTGGCTGACCTGTGTCTCAAAAACTCAGAGAGCTGTGTGGAAAGGCTTGCCTGGGACATACGCACAATTTAAGCCCTCATATTAGCTGTTTAAATGATTAAATCATTCAGGCTACCTATACAAGAGAATATTTTACCCTAAATAAAATTAAAATATGAGCAGAGGGGTTCCAGGTAGCGTACTGAGAATCTGCATCTCCCCCATGAAGTGAATAAGGCTGAGAACTCCTACCACTCACCAAGGTCTGGGCTTACAGGGAGATCAGGCAGTTTTATCTAGATATATAAAAACACACACACATACACACATGTACACACAGGAACCAAATTCCCACTGAAATCAGCTTGCTGGAATAGATGCAGTAAGAGTCACCAAAAAAAAGTATTGTATTTTATAGAGTCCTAATCTTTAGAAAACCTTCCTGTCAATTCTTCCAATAAACCTGCTCCTTTTATAGATTTCTTCCTGACCAAATGTGTGTATTGTCAATAAAAGAGGCATTTTATTTTTAAAACACATGCAATTTACCTGATGCTTTAAATTGCCTTTGAAAAAGTTTTGCTTCAAAGAAGTGCATAATAACTATCCCACACCCATGATGTGAATAATAATTTCACTTTCTCTGAAAAGCAGTGGCACAGCATTTTTCTTTGGCTTTATGCCAAATGCAGAGGCATTCATTAAGGTTTTACTGCATTTTTTTAAACACTGTCTGATTTACCTGAATTACCAACATGATCTTTGCCAGAAAGGTCATTTACTTAGGGTTTTTTTGTACAACACATTTTTCTTGGGGTCCTACACACAGAATGACTGTCCTTTGAAGTCATGCAGCCACACTGACCATGTGTGCCAGACTCTCAACATCGCAGATGTGTTCTGACATCTGGGTCCTGACAGATGCTAGGTAGGATCAGGTCTTCAGACTTCTTCATTGTGTTTAATGTAATGATAGCATAATATTTTACTTTCATCCCCTTGACTCACTTAGCAGTCTTTCCCCATTGCTTTGACTAGTTTTGTGAAAGCCCCTTCTTCTATTTGAATCTGTTTATCATGATTTATTACATTTATTTGGATTCTGCTGTCTCCTGAGAGCCACTGACTTATGTTGAGGAAGAAAAGAATATATACAATGTCACATCAGGCAAAGTGCTAGCGTAATTTCATTTCGTTTCATAGTCTTCTTTTAAGTAGCAAAAAAGGAACTAGAAATGTATGGCCACTTCCTCTGCCTACTGCAGTGGAAGAAGTGTGCATTGTCCACAAAACGGAAAAATAAAGGTCTAGGGTATAACATGATCCTTATGGGTCCCTTCCAACTTGAGATATTCTATGATTCTATGATTTCCTGCATCAACCTCATGTTCAGTCCCAGGCTAAAAATAAAATGTTACGTAGTAAATGTAAATGTAGACTAGTTTTGGGTCCTATTACCTATATTTCATTTTTTACTAGACATTTTCTGCTTTTTCTGTCTTCACAAAAATGTCAAAATAGATTCAAAGAAATGTAGCTCATTTGATGTACTCACAGAAGTGCTCTGGTCCTTTCTCTCCTGACAAGAGTCAGGCTCAGCCAGAGAAGCTGCTGTGCAGCAGCAAGAGACAGTCACTGGCCAGCACATGTAATGTCAGGGCACACAGGGCAGCAACAGGACTTCCAAAACCGGGTAGAAGTTGAGTTGCCAAGCACGTGAGACGGTGGTTATGAAGACATGCACAGCAGGACTGGGGCAGGGGTGCTGTGGTGCTTGAGCAAGAGGAGATTTTGACCACAGGAGAGTGGTGAGAGAGGACTGGAAAAAATGGGAAGAAATGCCTATATCTGTGTTCAGGTGTGCTGGTGTCATCCCCTTATCGCTGCCTATCCCCATTCCCCTTTTTGTCTTACAAAGAAATCAGCATAGCCCATAGTCTGGCATATCATTGCTGCAGTCAGAACTGCTTAAGTTTATTTCTAAACTTTCTGGTTTTCAAGACTGCAGAGGCGGACGTTGTCAATGCCACCTCAAGAAATCAAGAAGGAGAAGGGGCAGGTATCACCAGCCTGAAATGGTGCAGACACTGAGCAACCCCACACCACTGCTCGAGATGGACCTTTCTGGTCTGAGCAAGGAGAATGAGTGGGCTTCCATGGAAAAGGTTGCTTGTTTTTTTTTTTTAATGCCTTTGCAGGAGCAGATTTCTTTCCAAAGTGAGCCATCCACCTCCCCCCCAAAATTATGACTAAATCTTGATGAAAATGAGAAACCTGCAGTCCTAGTTGCTCTCTTGTGAAGCACCAAGTCATATAACAGGCTTGACCCAAAGCACTGGAGATTACCCCAGTGATAAAATCTTACTACTTTCTAGTTCCCCACTTAAATACGAGGCCCTTTGTTTTAATTAAGGTTGAGTCAAAAAAAAAATGTTCATATTCCCTGTAAGCAGACCTCAGCATCTGAGACCATTTTACTGAGCATTTGAAACTTCTTTTGATTTACTGATTCATGGATGAATCAGAATGATCCATGCCAGCTAGTCTGCATGGTAGTAACTTAGAGCTGTCTCAACTCATACCATTGAAAAAGTGCAACAGAAACAAGAGCAGAGTGAAAGGTTGGGGACTCGGCACCAGTTGAAGACACCTAATTTTAGAATCTATATGTAAGCTTGGTGTCAGTACTTCAGTTATTATCGTCAGCAAAGTTCTCGACCTACAGTCAGTGAAGTCTCAAGAGTGATTCAGATACTGGAGTCTGGTCTAGTGTAAACAGAATGGCTCTCCAATACCAGCTGGGGAAGACTTCGGTGTCGCCAGAGCCAACCCTTCATTGTTAAAGGAATCTGGTCATATGATCCCACACACAAAGCTATCAAGCACCATTGAATTTTTCTGATGGCTAGGACAAATTTTCTAATTACTGGTCTGATCATGGTCAGTCAATGATTATTTATCCTCCAAAGCAGGGGAATCCAGATTACACAGTGATAGAACAACAGGATTTAAGTGCTCTTCCCTCACATCATGCAGTCACTTAGGTCCAGCTTAGTACTGTTTTGACTACTACAGAAGGTTCAGGGTTTGGTCTGACAATTTTTTCTGGAAGAGTTCCTGCTGTAATATTACTGCCTTGCACTACATGGAGCAACCACACATTCTTTATCAAAGCAGTGGAAAACCGTGCTGTTGACTGCATTTACTTCCACTACTTTCTCCTTTCATCCTTTGAACTTCCTTTGCGCTGGCTGGTGACCATAATAACCATATATGTCACTCTGTGCTGTAGGTAATGTTTGCACAATGATATAGTTTGTGTAACATTATGCCCATCATTACATGTATTCTGCTTTTCTGAAAGTTCCAGATAGTTAGATTTGCTTCTCTGTCAAAACATGTTACTGACTTCTTTTGCAAAACACTTGCAATCACTGTGCTTTTGGTTTTATAATTTTGCTCTGGAAGTCCTGTTCCAGAAAGGAACATGACATCCACTTTTTCTAAACCCAGCTATTTGTAAAACCTAGAAAATGTTTTCTGCCTTAATCTATTCTTGAAAATCTGAAGTTCTGCTAAATTTTTCCTTAATGTTCTAAGTAATAACTTTCTTTTAAAAAAAAAAAAAAGGCACAGGACATGTCCTGCAGCTTTCATTTTGCAGAAGATCAATATCTCTTCCCAATATAATACAGTATCTCTAAAATAGGAACAAAGTGAAAATTTTGAATCCATTTCTTCAGTGACAGCTGAAGATAGCCAGCTGTCAAAATGGAGAATAAAATAAATAGAAGATGACTGAGACAGTTCTGAAACATGTTCTCAAAGTACATTTTTAGTTATTCTATTTCATTCTCTTTGTGTTTTCATACCTTGAAATATTATACCAGTTGTTATATTCTTAAATAAGTTATTTGAAGAATGGTTCACAGTCCATT
>JAVKLA010000073.1:12175706-12232167 GCA_034782735.1 Sagittarius serpentarius | reverse complement strand
CTGGCTGTGTCCCCTCCCAACTCTCCTGTGCCCCTCCAGCCTTCTTGCTGGCTGGGCACGAGAAGCTGAAAAGTCCTCGACTTAGTCTAAACACAACTGAGCAACAACTGAAAACATGAGGGTGTTATCAACATTCTTCTCATACTAAATCCAAAACACAGCGCTGTACCAGCTACTAGGAAGAAAATTAACTCTATCCCAGCTGAAACCAAGATGACTGGGAAGATATTTACAGAATCTGAAGCTAGAAGAGAATAAATATCAGGCATGCAGTCCAATCTGCTGTCCCAAAATTTAACTGATTAGTTCCAGGAAAATCAGAAAATAATTCCCTCTCACCCCAAATTGATTTTATATACCTGTCTAGACTACTCAAAGAGGCAGGAGGAGTCTGACCTGAGATATCTCTGTGGCATTAACTATATGCTCCAGTTTCACAAATTTAGCTCGTTAACTCAGCTACTGCCTGAGCAGTCCCACAGAGAAGCTCTCAGTAGGAGGAATAACATCTAGATAGGGCTGAGGGATTCAGGACAAGGTTAAAAAATTGTTTCAGCCACTCTACCCTGTTGAAGGCTGTATTTTACTCAGCAAGAGTCCTGAAGCTATTTGCACAGGGATGTTCATTCCTCCTGCCCTCCCACCGGCCATTCCTCTCTTTGCCACCAGTTTTGTTGGTGTACTTAGATTCACTACAGGGTGTCATTTCTACAACTAGAACATCAGCTCCTCAAAAAGACTACCTCAAGCACCATGCAACAAGGTAAAAGAGAAATACTGTCATTCATACAAATAAATTAGAGGGGGTTTCCTGCCCACCTTTTTCTCCTACATGCAAAGCAGAGGCCTACTTACCATTTCCTGTAAGTCTTGCAGCTCTGAGGTTTGTATTGACTCAGAGCAAAATCATTTACACTAATAAAGAAAGAAGGCAAAGTTTTCTCTCTAAATTTAATGCAGACTTTTTCCTGACTCATTCAAATTCAGAAACAAGCAGTATAAGGTTCTCACTGGGTGTTAATATAACTCACTTATAAAAGACCCACCAACAGAAATAGTGCAGAAGGTGAAGATAAAGCAGGGTCTTCCTACGCCCTCCGGTTTCATGTTAAGATCAACCAGCATGTGACTTACAGCACATTTCCTGCAGCCTCTAAAGATGCTCAGCAGATCTATAGCAGGTCTCAACACGTCAAATAAAAAAGAATAATGATTCGAAACAATTTGTATTTTTTACATGTTAATTTAGCATGGGTGACTTCAATGCTGTCTGTCCTTCAGACATTCCCACAGCAAGCTGTCCCAAATCTGTCCTCCAGGGGAATATTTCTAGGGGTGAGAAGTAAGTGCACAGTGCCGAGCGCCAAGCTCCTGCTTGGTGTGCTAGGACAGCCCACAAAGCCCCTAATGACAGCAAGAGATTTACTGACCTGTGGAACTGAAACTGCTGCTTTATTTCACTTAGAAAACAGACTTCAGAAGATCTTTATCGAGGACAATAAAAACTTTTGGTTACTAATGACCTGGGCTGCTTCAAGCCAGCTATAGAAAGATGAAAGACACTGTCTTGCAGTACTTATCTACTGAAACCTTCCAGTCTTTTTTAGCTCTGGATTGAAATACGATCGTTTTTAATCACCATATTGTTAGAACTTGTCCACCCTGCCACAATTAATGCAACGAGAATGCATCTGCACAGCAAATTGTTTGATCATTATTTCATTTTAAATGGGGGATATAAAATTACTGCAGTGCAGAAACTCCCATTTTTTTTATTGAAGAACTCATTGTTCTCCGTGAGATTAACTATGACTCTCCCATATTTCTGCCAACATTTTCTTTTCCAGTTGGAACAGTGGTTTTTTGTGACTGGTAGGAATTCTATTAACCTACACATTGAGCATTTGGCTTCAAAGGAGTAATAACAAATAGGATGAATGACTGACATTTGCTTGCACTAATAAATCCCATGTCTAATGTCATTTTAGCTAGAAAGGTATTATCATCCTAATGTATGGAATTCCCTCCCTTACAGAAAAAAATATTGCCCCTTTTTTTTTTTTAGGATCTCAGGTGGAATAAAATGTAGGATTATGTATTCTGATCTTGTTTGGGTTTTTTTTGTGCCATGTACAGTTTGTTTCCAAATGATTCAGAAATCTGACTTTCGGACAAAGTTATCTGTTTAGTATAAACCTATACTAGAAATGATACAAAATAAAAGTTTTTTCTGCTTTTGAAAATTTCAAGAGCTGTTTAAATCAGTTCATTCCTCCTTCCCACAAAGGAATAATTCTTTAAGTAGAAAAAAAGTCATAACAGAAAGAAATACAATGTAGATCTCTCAATATGAGAAGAAAAAGAAGTAATAGAAAACATGCTTGTTACAGAGGTTACATTTGAGAACATGATGGTATGATTGCCTGTAAGTGGTAGGGCATGATCCTTCTCTCAGTTGTATTAACATAAATTAAAGGTAACGGCTGTGTAATCAAGGGTATTCTAGAAAGGAATAAAGTTCAAGCAGTATTAGCCAATGTTATGTTATACATATATATGTATATACACATATAAATATATTTATATCGCTTCGTTGTCATTGTGCTGAAAAATGTTCATGGAGGTAGTTTTCATTTTATCCCACCAAGCAGGCAATGTAATGATTCTGTGGGGCACTAATGGTTTCCTTTGGAAATGTGCTGTGGTTTACTGCCGAGTTCATTTACTTTTTGTTTGAATTTGCTTTTCATTGTTTTACTATGTAGTTAAACATGTATTTGAATTACAGTACAGTTTAGTTACGGTGGCTTCTATATTCAGAGAAAACAAGGATAAATAAAACTAAAAATAAAATAAAACCATATGCCAAGTATGAATGCTTTGAACCTTTGCAACAACAGAGGAAGTGAAATGCGAATTCTTTCCTGTGAAAACATTTGGGGAAAGTATGAAATCTGGGAACTGGGTGGGTTCTGCTCCCTGTTTGTTTACCAGAGCAAACACGTAATTGCACCAGGTTATGCAATACTCTGTCATGCATTACCTGCGGTCCCTTCACAGAGAAGACTTCCAGGAAAGAAACACTTAATAACAAAAAAAAAAAGATTCCCACATAAAACCGGCCCTTTCTTCTGGAAACTAGTGCTTGCTCCACAGCTCTGGGGAAGAGCAGCAGTTGTCGCTGGCACTGCAAAATCATGGAGGGATCCTAACTGCAGCCTTAGAGAGAACTGGGAGATATTTGGGGAATGATCTGAGGCAGATCAGCCGCAGGTGTGGTGGGTGGCCGGAGTCAGGAAAGGCCCTGAGGAGGGAGACTGGGAGCAAAGGCCGGGTTTGGACAAGGTCCTCGCAGAGAGGACTGGGATCTGCCAGGGTGGGACCAGGCCTGCAAGTCAGAAGAGGAGGTTAAGTTTAGGGGCCAGGTGAAGGGATGGAGTCAACAAGAGGTGAAATAAAGGAAGGTAAGCAGATAGAGAGGCGAAGACCCATTTTAGAAAGGGAAAGGGTGATTCTGTGCACCAGTTAATGCACTCTAAGTGGGTCGGATGCAACCAGACCCTGGATTCAAGCTAGGGGTCTCGAGCAGAATTTGGGTGGTGAATGCAAAATGAAGGCACCACATGCCACCGCACAGCTGCCACATAAGCCTGCAGGCACCTCAACACCCGAGACACTTCCCTCTTTCGCTGCAGTTCCCCCGTGCCAGGGTTCACATCTCAGCACATTCCCAGAACGGGCCTATTTCTGACAGGGCCGAGCAGCTGGGAGCTGGGGAACCAGGCATTCCTCTGCCTAAATCCCCGAAGGGGCATGGTCAGAGAAGCATTTGCAAAGCACGCTGAATGCACTCGTGACTGCCACTTTCCTTCAAACACTGCCACGAGCGGAGGGGCCCCCTTGCAACACTCGCGCGGTTAAAGCGCTTGCCCAGGCTGCGGAAGAGCACCTTTGTTTCCCCAGCAGCTATCTTCCAGGATCTGGGAACCGAGCCTAGACCTACACTTATCTTTCCTAGTCGGGCCAGCAGGCAGGCTGGGGTCCCTGGAAGAGGTGTTGGAAATACGTTTGCACCCAGTTCGTAGCAGTATGTGGGCCCCACCTGGACGAGTATCTGGTACAGATCTGGGGGGATCGCGTGGCCGCACTGCCGCAGCAGAGACAGGGAGGAGGATGCTCTTGCGAAAGCGGGGATGAACCAGCCTGGCAGCATGGCCTGCAAGGACTGCGCCGAGGTCACGGTCTCTCCAGGCTCCAGCCAGGCTGGCTCCAACTGCCGGGTGTCTGCTGGCCCCCATGCACTGCCACGGAGCCCTGGTGCAGCTGCTGGGGTGCTGGCAGATAGATTAACATAAAAAAAGGGGACCCGTAGTAAGACAGAGCATAGTTGTGTTGGCAGGGGCAGGCCTTGGCAGCAAAGGTAAAGGTGTGGTTGTGAGCCCTACCTGCTATTATGTCTCACGCAAGTCAATTCCAATTGCTATGTATTTTTGCAATAAAAGCACCAAATAAACCTGACTGGCACTTTACACAGTGTTGATTTATAGCTTCACCCTCTAAAACATATTTCCTTTTTTATCTCTTCTTTATTGATTTCACTCCCCTCGGTGGCATACCATAGATGAGAGCACCCTAATATTTATTACACCCACATATCTTTATCTTACGTCAATGCATGGCTACAGTAACAGAAGGCAATAAAAAAAGGGATAGTATTATAACAACCACTGTGTGTACAGTCACTGTGATAGCTGCTTGATTATGTTACTAAGTACATGCTTTACTTAACCACATACAAGAAGCAGTCTGTATTCACCATGTGTTGTAGTCCTTAAAACCTGTATCCTCACTCAAAACGGTGATACCTCAAACTGAATTTCTGGCCATGTCTCCACCGCTCTTGGACCAGGCTTTCTGCACGGCCAGACTCCTCTCCATGTACCGTGTGCCTGCAGATGTGACCCCATAATCCGGAGTGCCCGCCCCAGCGTGCCTGGGGGTGAGCGCGCTGCCAGGCACAGCCAGGCAAGCTGCCGGCAAGACTCGGCTGCGGTGGGAGGAGGCTGGCACCTGGGCACCGCTCAGCCGCGGCTCACTCGCACGGCTATCTTGGAGATAGTACTTTTCCACTAGAAAAATATTCCCACACTTCCTCTCGACTCACACGTTGGACTATGCAGAATGGGAGCCCGTTCTCTTTGACAAGCACTTTAATAAGTTAGTCATTTATTTCCTTGTACTTTCACCAGTCCCTCTGTCCTGAGATAAAAATGAACAAAGAAAGAACTTTTTTATCCCTTTTAAAAGCTGTCAGTTATTTCTTGCTCAAGCTACTGTTTCACTGATAGTGATAAACAAGTGGGAGGAAAAGAGGATAAAAAAGGAACTGAGATGGGTTTAAATGGCAGCTCACCATCTTATTTGTGAAGGAGAGGAAATACAGAAATCCATGAAACATTCATTTTGAACAAAATAGACAAGGAGTCTCCCCAACACCCCCCAGCGTGCTGAGTGCAAGATAAATCCTGATTTAAAGACATGACAGGTAATTAAAACACAACTGTAAGAGCTGAAAGTACTGGTGAGAACGTGTACGATCCATCAGCATCCCAGTGGTAACCCCAGGCCGCTTCCCGTTCTCCAGGCAAAGCAGGACTCTAGTACAACTCTGATGGCCCCAGAGGCCGTATGTGTAAAGCTACTCAAAAGTGTTCCCAACCCCGAGTAAGTGTTGGGCTTCAGCTCCATCCTGACATTATGCCTCATCATAGCTCTCTGTATATTCAGTGTCCTGAAAGAATAACCTAAGCCATGTGCCGTAGCCATTGTGATCCTTTCTCAGTATAAAACCTGGTTTTGTTGTTGCTGTTGCAATCCCATCAGAATCAGCCCCCACCACTCACGTCATTTCCCCTTGAATTCCTTTACTCTATTCACCTCTCTGTCCATTTACTGCTTCTGTATGTGTCTTGGCATGGGACACTGCACACAATAAAAAAAAGAATTGTGGAATTTCATTCTCTTTCGTTTATTCAATAAATCTCTCTTTTTATAGATAGGAAAACTTCTCTAAGGAAAGGTAAGAGGAATACAGATTTAGTTATTAAGTAAGAAATCAAAAACTGTAATAAAAATGCATAAAAACCAACAGCTCCTGGGGTGGTATAATACATTATTATTAATTTTATTATGGTATAATACATAACTCTCCTGGTATCAGAGGAGTGGCTCAAATTAAATCAGTTGAGAGACTGCCTGTGCTTTTTTAAGGGGCTTTGAAAAGGTACATAGAAGTCTAACTATATGAGATGTCTGTAATCCATTGACAAAACAAAAATGCAGTGAAAGTGTATGCCTGTGAGGAACACTGTACACACTCTGCAGACAGCTTCCAAACCACAATATCTTAGCAGCTTTCATTTTCCAAAACAAAAAGCAATAAACTACATAATGCACTGTTACACTGCCAAATAGTTTTAACCATTATGGTTAGATAAGCACAAACACATCCAAAATGAATAAGGTTTGGGGCTTTTTTGGTGTGTATATGCTTTAGAACAACTATATTCATTTTTGTCTTACCCACAGGGCAGAAGAATTACTAACACTGTAGTACACCACAGGTAGGGTTTACAGCCAAATCCAGTCTATTGTATTGCAACTAAACTAGTTCTGTTCTGGCTATTAGGTTTTGTTTTGTGGGGGTTTTTCATCTTAAGAAAAGTAATAGGGCTAGCCAGCTGCTCCTTTGAGGCATGTCAATGATTTATTACTTGATTTTAAAGTAAATGGAAAGAGAGAGGTGTCAGTTCAATTTGAAACATAAGCTGAACTGAGAGTGTGTATGTTAACCATTTTGGTTTTTACCAAGCATGATCTAAAAATGTATCTAAAACTTTGGTGGTGCCTATTAATTCTTTCAATCAGTAACACAGACCAGACCAGTTCGTAAGACACTACTGCTAGCAATCCGAGTCGAGGGAAAATACACTGTGATGGTTGGCACAGCAACCTGGCCAGAGCTGACACATATAAACTAACAAGAGTCAACTTGACCGTGGCATTTATTCCCAGTTTTACATTTGCACTTTGGACATAATGACACTGATGTCTCTGAGGATTTCTGACCATTGCCTGTGACTGAGTGGAGATGGGTGCTTGGCTTGCCCTCATCTGGTGAATGTTATATTGATAATTTCTTTGTGATCTGGACCAGAATCCAGCTCTGTAATTGTTAGTTACAGCTAAAAATGTTCCCTTTTTATGAGAGAGTGTGTGCTGAATAATCCCATGAGTTTACATATGACATCCTATTAAACCTCACCAATAAAATTAATGCAATAAGCAATATATTGCACAGCTTGTCCACCTCGAGAATTACTGTACTATATGGCAGTGGGAAGGCTCATCTCACACTCTTGTCTCCCATCACCAAACTTATTCTCCCACTGGAGACATTTTTCCCCTTTACTTTAGATCACCATGTTGGATTGAAACGTTGCCTGACCTTGAACTTCACCAAGGAGCTGCTCTTCTTGGCTACCCAGGATTTGGGGGAGCAACTGAAAGAACTACTTAGTATTTTTAATCTTGTTCATCCATGGGCACTGCTAGCAACCACCAAGTTCAAATACTGACACCTAATTGACCTTACAGCTCCCAATGTTCTGGCCAGCACTGTTCAGGAGAGTGGTGTTTCAGAGCTCTGAACGGTATCGCAAACTGGCATGCAGACCTCTGTTGCAGACAGTAACATGCAAGGTAGGAACACCACAGCTTGATTTTTCAAAAGATGGCTCAAATTAGCATTAAGAAACACCTTTTTTCTTCTGTACCCAAAATACAGGATTGCACAGTGCCATGTTTTCAATTGAAAGCTATACTTTAAAGGGAAGCTTGAGGGTTCAGCAACAGCATGTCAAATGAGAAAATTGAAGGCCTTTCTATGATACTCTCCCTCATGTTTAAACTACTATTTTTTTTATTCCCATCTCTTCCTGAGGTTTTGTTGAGGCAGTTCTTGGTGGATGGGAAGAACATCATCAACATGTTCTCATAGCTGAGACCATTACACCATTACTGGGGTGGCAGAAGCTGACATGTGCACCTGCTGACCATTACCTTGAGTTTGCCTCTTCTCAGCTCTCCTTGTTCTGCTCAAACCCGTGATCTATTAAGACAGCATGATGTGAAACAAAGAGCTTTTCCCTGGCGCAAGTAAACGCTTCATACTGCCATGCCAGCCATTTCTGTTAATGGGTTGTGGCTGGAGATCCCAGAAAGACAGTGCTACATACAGGTCATGCACTTCTCATGTTCCTGCTTAGAACAGAGGTCTCTCGTCAAAACTTAACTAATAGCTAGCATGACATTTCTGGAAGGAGGTAACTCTGTAACAAAACATCTTTTAGTCATAATATAAATAAGCTTTAGGAGCTTTAGGTGTCTACATTCCACCACAAGCTGGGTCTTTAATTCCCCTAAGTTCTTCAAAAATCCTAGGCTTTGTTCGTGCAATAATCAACATCATCTCTGTCCTTCAAAAATCTGCAACTAACTAAGCCCCTTAATTCTGGAATTAGCTCTCACTAATGCAAACGAAGACACTAGGGAACCTGCTCAAATTTAAATCTGGGCCATGTGATAAATTCACAAGTGATCTTTAACTGTTTATCAGAAGATTGCTTCTGGAGTAATTTCTTAGAAATTGAATCCAGCTATTAGCAATAGGCATTAATTTCCCATGAAAATTATCTGAATTTATAAGCCAAAATGTTGTTTTTTAAGAACAAGCTAAACATGGTTCCAATAAATTTTATGTTCTTTTAAATTGCTTGATCTCAGACTTAGTATTCCAAGTCCTAGAAATATTTACACATTTAAAGCTCTTTCTTTCACTATTAAAGCATGGGAAAATTCAAAGTACACTTATTCATTTTTATTTATTTAATCGTTCTTATGATATCTTAAAACCAAGAAATTGTATTTATGAACACAAAGAAATTGGTACACATTGAGAACCTATATTAATGTGCTCTAAATTACCGTGTTATGAATTTCTGATGTAGACAAGGAAGTGTAAAAATTGCCATTTGCCAGCTGGACAAGCTGAGACCTGGCCTTCCATTATCTTACAGTGGAACCTGCAAGCACACACTCACTATGTGGGGTCCAACGCAGGATTTCAGAGAGTGCTAACTGATGTAGTCTAGCAATCCAGTTCACTTCTTCCAGGCAACTCTGTAAGTTCCTTGGATAAATACCTGGCAAAATGTCCAAAACTAGTTACCTATTGCATTTAGAGCGGCGTTGTGAATGCTGTGGAATAGAAATATTTGTAGCCCTGTGCTTGGTCACACAGTTTTGGTGTGTGACACCCTTCACACGGTCTACCTACTACGTGTCAAGAGCTTTATCAATGTGAAAAAGCTGGCTTTCTATCGATGTGGCAGTTTCACATATCTTTGGCAGACTAGGCAGATTTTCTTATTCTGGAACTGCTGATGTGAGAGAAATTATATGAACAGAAAGGATGGAGAATTGCTGACATAAAAAGACGGGGAAATTAAGAAAAAAAATCTGTTGTTTGTACAGGCTTCCCTAGGATGACACTTCAGAGACGAAGGAAAAACCAGTTAGTGACTGGGCCAGGTTTAATACTGCGTTTTTTATTCATGAAAATGGTGAAGCTGATCTGCTGAAGGGGTTTGACTCCCTGAACATGGAAGAGAATTTCAAATTTCTGAAGCACAGAAAAATTAATGATTTACCACAGATAAGTATGACTCCACAGAGATTCCACCTTCTCTTTTTGCTAGTGGACAATACATTATATACAAATAAAACCAAGTAGACATAAAGATCTTGAAAACAATGAGAACAAATATAGACAGCATATGCTTGTTCCTAAGTTTATCCTAAGGCTCCAGGTGACAAAACCAGGGAAATATTTGTTTCAAGAGGAATAAATTATCATGAATTCTGCTCAAGCATCAACCTCAACCATATTTCTGCTGAAAGCAGAACAAAGTCAGAGAGAGGTCACAGTCACTGCTTATTTATTTACTTGTATGGTTTTGGAGGTAAGGAGGATGATGGGAAAGGGATTGTGAAAAAAAAAGTAGCAAAGAATGATACACACAAAAGAAGCAAAGGGGTAGCTAACTTGACATTAAAAGGACTAGAGGTTGGGTTTAGAGAAAGACTGTAAAGAGGTCGTGGACTAGAGGAATTTTTTCTGTTCCTGAAGTTTGTGAGATTTCCTGTTTGAGTTCTGCATCTTCCTGTGGATTGCTGGCAGTTTTCTGCAATTAGCTGCGATTTGTTCCTCTTCACATCTGGTACAGTTTCTAACTCCCGACTCAAGAGTTTCAATGTTTTTTGCCTTTCTGATGGGTCCTGACTGCATTTCTGCTGCATCCCACCTGAATGAGTAGGACTTCAGAGAGCCCACAGGCTCTCGTGGGGTGCAACTGCGGTGAGGAGATAAACAGATGTGCAGCAGACAACAAGGAGGAGTTTGCCACATAAATCAAAGTACGCAGAAGTGGCTCCAAATTATTATGACCCTCTGGTATGAAAAAGGTAGGCTTTAACAAGTATTTGAGGCGCCATTTTGCAAAGAGTTTAAATGTGTGTTTAACTTACAGTGCTGAAGTCTCACTTGAATCAAAGTGTTTCAGTGTATGTCCTGGCATATGCAGCGTGGTGTGTTGTGAATATTTTGCAGACGTTGATGGTTTTGTGCCTATAGAAAGGCTAGCATGGGAAAAAGTATACTCCAACAATACAGAGTGTGGATATCCTTGAAAGTTTCTCATTTAAGACTTGTTTTCATGGACAGAGACATGAAACATAATATAATCAAGCATAGATATAACAACACATGATAAAACTTTGTGCAAACAGAAATGAAACATGATTTCTAATAAATAGTGCGCTTTTGGAAAAGGTCTTTATACTGTGTGAGAAGTGCCATGTGCCAGTATTGTATATTCCTACAAACCGCCATTTCCTAGAGGCAGTCGTTGACTGAAGGTCTATAGAGAAGAGTTTCTTCCATGCTTTCAGACAGATGAAACATTTTCCTTGTGGAACCTTCTGCGCATCATAATGCCATCAGAAAAGACTCTTAAAAATTATTTTCCACTTGGTGGCAAACATATCATGAAGGGTCTGTGACCAGCTAACAGTCATCCTCCTGTTGCTGAAGAGGAACAACTGGATGACATACAGATGATCTGACCCAGTTTAAGGAAGCACGTTGCAGACAGGCGTTCCTGTGCAAATGGAGCATAGGCCATCCGTACCAGATAGGCTTGACTTGATGGGGGCGTGCCTTAAGCAAAATTCAAGAAGTCCCTACTTCACATTTAGAAAGTATTTTTCTATGTTGTCTTGTGACTGGTGTGTCTCCAACATCCCCAACTTCTGCCTCCTCCCCGTCCCCACAAGCCCCTCTTCCTCAAACCCTTTCAGCTATACACCAGCTCTAACCTTATTGCTGTTTATACCCCTGTGGCATAGTCTTACTTATCTGTGTCCTACCACAATCTTCAAGCACCTTCTGTGATGCCACAGTGCAAAAACAGGCTCAGAAGCTGTTTCTGTGGGCAGGCTATGGCAGAGGAACTTGCAAGGAAGAGGACTGGATGGGACAGACTAAGTAATCCTGGAGCACTCAAACACATGGGGCCTATGCAGCCATTTAAGCTGCTTGAGCTTTAGGCCAGCTTTGTGTCAGCATTTCATTTTTCTCATAGAACAGATGCTTGTTTTATGTTGTATCTTCCATATTCTCTCAGTATCGAGCATTTCGCAATTAACTCCATCCATGACAAATAAAACCTGACAGAACTCGGTGCATGGGAGACAGATGTAAATGAGCAGCATTGCTTCGCCCAGCTGTATCTGGCTGAACGTCAGCAGCAAGCTGTCTGTCAAACTCTACCATTAAAGAAAGCCCCTCACATCTTGTGCGCTGGTGGGTGGGTGTGTGCTGGAGAGGCCTTTGCTAGAATAGCAATCATGCTAAACGGGGAAGGAGAGAGCCTGTGATGGAGCAGCTGCTGCAACTCAGCGCAGCTTCATTTAGCTTTTCCCCCTCCCACAGCAAATGCTAAATCTACCCCGCTAAAGAGGAGTTCATACCATGAAGATATTCCCCACAGAAGAGGATTATAAAGCCCTGTGATGAGCCTGGAATTAAATTAAAAATAGCTTGTGAAATGAATGTGCTTTTCTTAGTCTGCTTTGGGAGGTTTCGTGAAGGAGGTTTTGCTTCTCAAAGCAGTACGTGTAATCTCTCATGGACAGATCCCAAGTTGTCCGCTGTGTAACAAATGTAGATGGCTGTTCAAAAGGAATGCGGTCGTCTTGTCTGGGGTCTTTTTTGTGGTGCTGGGGCAAGAGGAGCGTGTGTGTGCATGTGAGTGTATGTGTAGGAAAAGGAGGGCTCACCAGTCGATCAGATTTCATTAGGTTTCTAACTGCCAGCTTTAGGCTAGTGGTTTTGGAATATGACTTGGGATCATTTCAACTATTTTCAGCTTTGAAAAGCAAGTTGTTGTAGTTTCTAATTAAAAGGGAGGAAAAAAAGGCCCCTTTCTCAGTTAATAAATAATGGTCATTGACACTTCAGTTCAAAAAAACAGGAAACTGGAGCTTTCCTTTCTCCCATCTCGGCTAAGGGCTCCTGGCACGAGGCGGTGTCCCCAGCAGAGGACCACCTGCGGCTCAGGAGCAGCCAAGTTCTCAAGCTGAGATAGAGGAATTTTATACATGACCATGATGTCCACTTCCACTCCAGGCCATCTTGAGACCAGATGCATCTCGACTTTCAAGATACAGAAGTGGAGGGTGCCAGATTTACAGTATAAAACACCTTCTTTTAGCATTACTCAGTCTGTGGGATCCCTGGCTGCTTATTTTATCCCTCGTAATATTAGAAAAGAATATGGATCCTGCCAAGTTTAGTAGTTTCATGTAAAGCACTGACAAATAACCTTAGATGGTAAATTCCCTGAGAGCTCGCTTATGCCTGCAAAGTACCATGCACACTCCTGCTGAAGTCTGTATAACATAGTCTCAAGGACAGGGAGAAGATATGCTTAACATTTCTTTTACTTCTTGCCTCATTCGCATCACGTATTTCGTCATGTTGTGAATTGTGCTATCCATCCACTGATGCTAATGAGAAGGATGGGTTTTCAAGTATATCTAAGTGCAGATTCCCTTGCTTTGTTGCAACACAGTTGGTATGGGTACATTTTTAAGGGTGCCTACCACAATTTTGTTCCGAAAACTGTGGCAGCTATGTAGATCCAAAGGCTGCTGAGGGCTGTCAAGTCAAATGAGATAACTTGCCCCACAGATGTTCTTACCTCTTTCTAGTTCCTGCAGAAGCAGCCTAGGCAACCAGCCTATACACAGCGACTATTACTTGCATGCCTGAAGTCGTATGAAATGAACCCAGCCCCTCTCCCTAAGTTACTACGGAAAATTCTTGCCCTTGCCTAATAGCATCAAAATTATTTCTTGTAGCTATTCTAGTTTCTTCAGAAAGTTTGGAAGACAGTAACACCTTCATACCTTCTCCAGATACATGGAGTCTGAGATCCTGCATACTAGACGTGGCTAAACTGAAACTACAGATACAATTCATCCTCGGCTTAATCAAGGGAATAGGAAGTTGATAGGACTTGTATCTGTTATGCTAGTGCTATACACTGTCCTAGAAGTCACTATATGTAGGTGTTTGGAAGTTTTATGTGTAGAGATCTGCAGAGGCTATAGAGGAAATTAAAACCTAGCACTAAAATTAACCATAACTTGACCACACTCACTGGTTTTTCTGTGTCTCATATGAGTGTAAGCACAACCAGGAATAGCTAAGCTGAGCCTTGTACCTCAATATAAGAAAGGTGAGTTAGTAAAATTTTCTCTGGTCTTTCAGACACTTTCCTTCTCTATTCTGTTTCTGTGACAATGATCCAAAAAATTTTGGGAGGGTGCTTTCATAGAAGTTTTATGTGACATCAGCTTTTCCTGTCACAAGCTCAAAAAACAACTGCAAGAGGTATATATGGAAACAATAAAGACCTACTGTTTTTTATGGAAGTATAATGCCATCCAAATAAAATCCACCTATGGAAACTCTCATTAAAAACATAACTCTGAAAGACTCAATACTAGTAATTCAACAAAAAGAACCCTTGTTTTATAATGTAAGTGAGAGTCCTATAATGTCAGGGTTATCACAGAAAAAAAGAGCTATTCACAAACACATCAGAGAGAAGCCTCCATGTGAAGATAATGAAGGACAGATGTTATCTCAGGGAAGATGCTGAGCATGAGATTTTTTGCAATGAAGGCTCAAGAATAGGTGTTTTTTGCATCATATGCCATTGCAAAGATACATATATAATTTTTTTCATTATACTCAGTAATATGCCTGTACTTTACAGGGAACACAGAACTTCTTGGGCAAGAACAAACTCTCCATCAGCTGCTGACAACATGATAAACCGTCCCCACTCTTTTTCCTCTGTCTGAACACCTTTCAGCTCCCTGTACCCAATCCTCCGCACAGAGCACATCTGTTGGAGTTAGGAGAGGGGGGAGCTAGTCTTCTTGCCTGGTTGACAGGGGGAAGAAAGGAGGTTTCAGGGCACTCTGTGGGCAAAGGGTGACCTGGGGGGAATTTGTTGCACACTACTAGTGTTGCACACTACTGCCAGGGGAATCACAGGCTCACCTAAGTGGAGAAATTGAGTACTACTGATGGAATTTAGTCCCAGCTCTAAAGGGTTACAAACATAAGTGGAAGAGGCTCTGACAACTCCTAGTAGAGCTGAAAAGTAATTTTACAAGAGCCTGAACCCTCATGCACACCTGGTGTCTGTCCACTGTGGTTAAACTACTCTTTTGTATCTTCCACACATGGAAAATTAAGCTCAATTTATCAGAATTATCTCAGTGTATATACAAAAATAGGATTGCTGAATAAGTGGCCGATAGAAATCCTGGAATATCCTATAAAGAATTAAATGCCCTTCGAGAAATATACTTATTATTAAGGTAATGAGGTAATATTAATTCAACAAAGAGGAAATACCATAAAAGGTAAAGATCTATCATGGGTAAGGATTTGGCTATAAAGCAAGAAGAAATAGCTTTCAACATGGGAAGTGATTATTAACGTTAATTTTTAATGAGCTAAAAAAACACTACAGTGTAAAAAATTAGATGTCCCAGTGTAATTTAGATTAGAATGAAACATACTCCTGGAACTATCAAAATGAGGATCCAAGATGGCTTGCATTCATTTTAGATGTCTAACTTGTTTATTTTTTCTGATGTTTTCGATTATGTTATTGAAGCAAAAGTTTTTGGTTTAGTTGCATTGAGTAATAGAATGCCCACTGTGCTTTTAAGTGAAGAATTAGTTTGGGTCTCATAAACCATTATCTTTGGTGGTTTTCAATGCCCGGACCTGCTAAAAACACATAAAATCTGCTGACATTATTTTTTTTACAATTTTTTTAATACTGATGGGGAACCCTGTGAAAGGGTCTTTAAAACATTTAGCAGGGTTTTAGATAACTAAGTTACAGACCATGGCTATCATGTAAGCACTCACTGTTTACATGGCAAGTACACTGGGTTTGATAGGTAATAGCTTGTACCTACTGTAGTTGCTTCTTTTTGCAGATTGCAGAGTAATCCAGAAAGAATTCTATAGTCACTCTACATTAACAGAAAACAGGAGAGGTTGCAATGTGTACATTCCTTCTCTGATAACGCAGGCGTAACAAAAAATTAAGTAGGTGCGCCACAGACTTGTTTATTTCCCACAATACAGGCTGGTTGTTTGAAAGCAAAGACATCAGACATGCTAGTGTGGAGAGCAGCCCTGGAATAGTACAGCAAGTTCAGACAGGTACAGATAATAGCAAAACATATTTACTGCATTTCAGGTGCACTAGCTGAAAGCTTAATGTTGACTCTACCCAGTCCTTTTCAAGGCTAAAATGTATTTTCGCCTGAACAAGGTATTTCATTTTTAAAAGTTTGGGGGGTTTTATATGTGTTTTTTTAACATATGTTCTGTTCATTTAATTTGTTTAATTTGTGTATGGTACTTTATCAAACACTAATCTTTTTTGCATGAATAATTTCTCTTAGTTTTTCTGGTTATTCAAGCAAAATGCTTAAATTTGCCTATGGAAGAGAAACACAATTTATTTAAGGGGAATGAATCACTGTTAGCTGTGTTCACTGGCGATGTACAGTTGTAAATTTTAAAAGTTCCAAGTTGGATTCTCAGAAAGATTAGCTGTAACCCACTACTGATTCTTAGTTTATTAATTAAAAAACATTAGTTTCATGTATCCCTTGACAATAGCCTTCCTGTGATGTATTTACACATCATAAAACAAGCATAGAACAGGAAGTAAAATAAAAAAGCCTGTGCAATATAAGCACAGATGAAATCCAATAAGCAGCTCAGCTGCAAAAAATAGTTCAATTAATTTCATGCTTACAGTTTACTCCATCCCAAAGCATTTCTATGCTTTGAAGGATGACTGACAATTGTATTCAAAGAAAGAAACTTCTTCACTCATATTTGCAGTATGCATGCAAAACAAAACATTCACGGACACTGGCGGTGGCTGTGCTTGCAGCTGCGCCATGAACAGCACACTGACTTTGCCAGCTTTTATTTTGCTTGTGATCACCATAAAAGATGCAAGGCACGCTGCCATAACTGATGGGCCAGCGAAGTATTTTGAGAAGAGCTTAGCTGCACTGCTTCAAGTGTACTGCTGGCTTTCTGCTGTACTATAGTGAGGAGATTCACTGGGGCAAGACACATTCCTCTCTCTTCAAATAAAGGGCATGAGCAATAACAAACGGAGCAGGGAGGTAATATCCTGACAGAGTTTACCTGGTGTGAGCTGCAGCTTCTGCTAGGTACACAGCCTAGGAGACCACACTTTCTTATGGGAATGTGAAGGGATGGGAACAGGAGAGAATTACAGGAGAGAAGAACATAATTTTAAGGAACCCAAATGATTTTCATTAGTATTTGTCAAGTGCAAGAAGTTCTGGGAGTCTAACTTCGCTCCATTTCTTAAAATCAGGCCTTCTAAAATGAAAATATGGCAAGTGTACCAATCTGATACCGGTTAGCTATAGTATTGCTAACAGTTACCTCATACCTCCAATCTTGGCCAAGGGTTTCCATTCGCACAGAAAAAGGCTGGCAGTACCCGTAGCTTTTGCTTCAGGCTAAGCCTCTCAGGTTGTTCTCCATGTGTTTCATCTTTCTAAATGCAGCCTTTTTACAGGGTTCCCTGATTTCATTCTTTCCAGATGTTTTCTACTTGGCTTTTGCACAGTTGCCGGACGTTGGAGGGCTGGGGCCTGCCGCCGGTGCTGCCAGAGAGAGGGGTGGGCTGTGTCCTTCCTCATGCCACCCTCTGGCCCTGGGGCTCCCAGCACTTTCCCCCTCCAGGCGCTCTACCCCACCCAGGAGGCAATGTCACCCTTGCTGTCCCTGCAAGCTCCCAGGAGCCACTAGAGCCACCACCCTGCCTCCGGTCTGAGCTGGGCACATGTCGGGGAGTTGAGTCCCAGTTGCACACACGGGCAATCCTCAACAGCCAAGTCAGTGCCAGGCAACTGATAAAGTGTAGTTAAATATCTGAAGCCCAGGCGGCTCAGGAAAGACAGCCAGATGCATGTGAAGCAACTTAAGCTGGCCAACAGGGAATTCCCAGGCAAGAGCAGATTTTAGCTTTTTTCTAAAAGGTGGTTCATCTGCCAATTTTTGAGTAGAGGGACAGAGAATTCCTTTAACATATACTTCACAGCCACGAATCGTTTTCAGAAGTAGGGTAGATGCAAAAGTGTTGTTAAAAAAAGCCATGCCATCGTAAGTGAAATAAAAATATTGAATCCTTACGTTCAAGTCCTCCTTACACCTGATTTAGAGCAAGGCTTTGAAATAAAATTGCTTTCCTCCCAAGAGAACTCCCTTTCACTTAGACCATAGAATAAGCTGAGCAAAGTCTTTGTTGAAGTTGATCCGCTTTACACACATTAGTAGCTGTATGAGCAGAGGTTGGACTCTAAATGTAGTGATTTTCACGCTCTGCCCCAGCTCAATGAATATTTAAGTATTTTTTACACGGTAGGACAAGAGAGACTGAGGGGATATCAGAGCTGAACATCTCTAGCTTTGCAATGGTTAGAGGATCTACATTTAAATCCCACACACAGATCAGGCAAAGGAAAGATCTGCGCTTGAATATCCCCATCCTGCCTAAGCCCTCTCAACACTGACTTCTCAGTGATGAAGGACAGGGGAAGACATGAGCTTTAATCAGTGTGTTTTTCTTGAAAAGCATCACATAGGCTCCTGAAAGGAGTCGAGAGGGAAGACATACCATCATATTTCTGCAGCGTGCTAGAGCTTAGTCGTGAGTTACACACTTACATGTTTTATGAAGTCAAGATTTAGACAGAAACATGCAAGAATTTAGGCCCTGAAGATTTTAAGCATCAAAGGTAAGTCAGGAAGCAGTATGAGCTGAATGGACAGAAAGGTAAGTTTAATCAGTCTCAAAACTTGCCCAGCTTGAATTTGTAACACAAGAAAGATATCTTGGTTTGCAGTCACTTGCTCTAGTGAGAAATCTACACTGAAACAAAAATCCATTTAACCTCTGGCAAGAACCCTTGTGGTTTTCAAGGAAGAGAAAAATTCTCAGCAGGTTTATAGAAAGGCTGGATCTCCTCATCTGAATTCTTTGGCTGCCATATGTTAAACCTATACACACACAGACTATCTCGAAAATAACACAATGTTAAAACCCACATAATTCAGAAGTTAGGAAATGGTAGACTTAAGCGCTGTCTTTGTGACAATAACCCAGCTGTTTTGTGCATATGCATTAAGGCAGGAACCCAGATCACCCTTGCCTTATCCAATGCTCAGCATGGATGGAGTGTCCCTAATAAGCAGGTATTTAGAAATTTGTTTTCTCTGTGTGTTTAGTGTGTGGTCCCCAGCCACATTTAATGCAAACTGTTTAAACACTAGTCAAGACAGAATTGATTTTTTTTCCTTGCTTTTTCCTGTGATCCTCAGGACCATAGTGCCTATGTGGGATAGCGTCTGTATTATTTCCCAGCTCAGTGGAAGCTGGCAGCTCACAGCGGGCTCTGGCATTGTGCCTCCAAGTCTCGACAGGAGGACCTGGACTTCTTCAGCAGAGCTGTTTCATCACCATCTGTACCCTTAACAAGTCAGCAGGTCTTGGAAGCAATTAAATTAGTTAGTTAAAATCCCTAGTGCCATATATACGTGGGGGGAGGGTTGTTAAGATCACTCTTTTGCATGCTTCAGTTAGCAGCCTTAATAACTTCATCACAGCTCAGTAATTTTCTAGCTTGCTTGATTTTCAAGACAAAATTTTGAGACATAGCTGGTCCAGGAAGATGCCTTCTTTTAGCTATTTGAGGATCTCTTTGGGACTATTTTCAACTCCAAGGTCCCTTGAAGGGAGTGGTCTCCACATCTTCATATGGATAACGATGCTTTCACAGTTGGCTCTTCCACGGAGCTGCCAGAAGCAGTGGGGACAGACTCTCTGTACGTAATCATCTCATAGCTGCCACTCGTAGCACCTTCCCTCAACTTCAGCAAAGAAATTGTCATCATCATACAAAATAGTCATCAAGCAGCAGTTCAAGATCCCAGCACAGATGAATTTTCTTGTCTTTTCATGCTGCTTCAGATCAGCCACACCCATTCCAGCTATTTGATTCTTGTGAAATATTTTTTGTGATCCTTGAGCACATGATAAAAGTAAACTCTATGGTTTCTTTTGTTTCTGATACATCTTTTCATGTTTGCCCAAAATACCAGATACATCCTATAAATTTTCCTCGGTACTTCCCTTGACAAATGACGAGTGGACTTCAAAAGGCAAGTAGATTTTGGTGGCTTTAAGCACCAATCCAAAGTAGAGATGCCTTGAAGAGCCCACAGTTTCTTTCTGAAAAATCTTTCTGAAGGCATTTGAGTTTACAAAGCTTAAAAAAAAAAGAGTAGTTAAATTGTACAGTGCATCTCATTTAAAAACAGAAGCCTGTTGTTTCTTCTTTAGTCTTCTCTCAAAAAAGCATGAAAAGAGTTGTTTCCGCAGGGTAGCTGAGCTCAGAGTACAGCTGGAGTTCCCTCCTCTGCCTGTGGTTTTTGATACCTCCTCTGTTCCTGTTTTTAATACATGGGCAAACTTAAGACAAGGGCACAGTGAATGTTGCCTCACAATTTACTTTAGCCTGTGGAGTCACGGTGTGGTCTGAAGAAGGGATGGCTCTGTGACCTAACCAGAGATGATGGTTTCTCTTGGTATTTCTGGCTGTCTTCTGGCCTGAACTCAGGAACCACAGAGTCGTGTAGGAGTTATTAGCATGGGGTTGGAGGGTTTCAGCATTATTTTCGTCAGGTCAGGGGTTTCGCCTATTAACTTTAACTTTTCCTGTGGAAAAATCTCGTGCCGGTGATTCACAACACAGAACAAAGTGAAGAGATAGATTAAAATATCATGTGAACTGTTTGTTATGTACCTGGGCTCTCCTCTGCCCCTGTAATTAACGCTCTTGTAATGAAAACGATGGTCAGACTCACATAAGAGAACATCAGTCCCTTTCTTTCATGTGAGGAGAAAGTCGGGTACGCTTTGAGGTTATAAAAACTGCCTGTCGTCTTACCCAGATCTCAGCTCTGCACTGGTAGATATATCAATGCACATTTTGATTTCCATTTGTTACTAATTCCCTCATCTGTCCTACAACATATCAGACAGACCAGCCTGAAGTACTGACGACTGCAGCCAGTTGGTTCCTGCATCTGACTGAAGCGGCTCTGAGGGCTGAGACCTTTCCTCCAGCCCCTCGCCGAAGCCCTGGGCACTTGGAGGAGGTTTACCACCCTTCCAGAGACTCTTTCCTGAGAGCTGCCATGAAGGGAAAGAACATCTACTGAGGGTCTGGGCCTACAGACCTTACTGGTTAAAGGGGGGTGATGTTCTGTGTTCGCCATAAATCACTCATAAGTGCTGCAACTTACTGGCAATTAAAGCTCGAGTCCTGTGTATCCTTACCTCTTGCTGTTAAGATCTAAGGAAAAATGCAGCCGTGTTCCCTTGCAAATGGATGGGGAATGCAAAACTGAGCCAGAGTTTGGAACTGAAACAATTGTGTGTCTTACAATAATTTTGGGAAACTGAGCTTAATCTGGAATTTTCCTCATAGTAATTCAAATTACTCCTCTAAGTGACTTGAGTGACCTTTTTGTGGCAACACTCATGATGCTATGGCAAGGTTTGTATTAATATCAAAAGATGCTGTCAGACCGCATGCCTCCACTGAGACACACAAACACTTGAAGGTGGGAAGTCTGCCAAGATATTCTACACAGTTAAGAAAAGGAATGTATGGTTAATCATTGTTTTTGCTCAGAAGGAAGCCACGAGAGATACATTTGTACCTTATGCATGCACCACTCTTCAAGCATCAGAACACAGCAAGGCCCAAAACTGGACAGAGTTGTTTGCAAATATTACAAAAACATTTGAAAATACAAACGGTTGGACAGGAATTTTTCATAATTACAGGTGTTTACTCTCAAAAGAGGAAGTAAGACAAAGCTCAGAAAGATACATTTTCAATATCAGTTATACCTAAGAAACTTCACTGGGTTTGCAGAACATTTGGAAGTGTGTCAAAAGCCTATGAAAGCAGAAAACAGGAAAAAAAAATTGTTCTAGAAGGTTCTTTGCGATGTTTGAGAATCAAATACTGCTTTCTTAACTCTCTATGATCCCACATTTAGGAAGAAGTATTTTTCAGCATTACTGCTTTTTAATCTGAACACTTTCTATACCCTACTTTCTTAAGGTTTACATGAACACCAGCCAGTATATGTGGTTGATCTATGGGTAAATTTCATATAAGTTCCATAAGCAATGAAGGGTTAAACAAATATCAGATTCAGTTAATTGTTTTTGAGAGCCACAAAACCTGATTTTGAGTTTGGCCTGGAGGCATAACTCTGGGTATTGCCCAGACCAGTGATGTGATGGATGGCAAACACTTCTGTATTTACAGTGGCACAGTGCCCAGCCTTTATACTGTCTGCTTCCTCCTCCTCACAGCCCATGAGGTCTTCAGTTATTTTTCAAAATTACGGTCCTCAAATGATACCAGAATGCCAGACTGTAGCTGAGACATACATATGTCCAGCACACCCTCTTACTTTGTGGGAAATGTTAGTCTCTAGATAATGAGCCCCAGTAAGCTCTAATTAGAAGAAAGCGTCGTTATTTCCCTAATAACAGAATGGTCAATTGTAAATCAGTAGATGAGGTCATTATTTTCAATCGGACTCCTGTCAAACACCAAAACTTCATAGCTAAGAAAGCAGAGACTTCTTACAAACCACTAGTTCCCGTTCACCTCATAAGTAGCTTAGCAGAGTTCACTTGAACATATGAATCATTCTATTTATCTTCTTTTATCAATTTATTTTATAACTATTCCAAAGAAAACTCTTTTATAACAGTGATTTATAATGTAATAAACTTTCCAGTATATATTGTGCAAAATCAAGACCTCTTTTTCTTTTTTTCCTTACTATTTTTGAGGAAGTGAATATTTGGGTTATGAATAACTATTTCAGTCCCATTAGCAATAAAGTTCAGAATCCCTTTGGCTAATTCAATGAACAATTCAGCAGCTTTAAGAACCAGTAGTTTCTGCGGACATACTTTCGGGTGGCAACAGAGATGCAGGTAAAGAGAACAAATTTGTTTTATGTTTCAGTAACAGGGTTTAGCCACTTTCAACACTTACGGAGCAGTGAGGCTTTTTTCATTACTTTTACACTATTGAGCAACAATGGATTTCCTTAAGAATTCACAGGCTCTCAAAAGTCTACTATCTAGAGCACACTGAGGACTGAAACTGAAACTAAATAATGCACAGAACAGATGCAATTGTGCCACTGACTAGTGTGGTCTGCAAAGAGCCAAATAAGTCTGTGATAGTACCGCTGTTCCCATGCTTACCCTGTCCTTGAGATTTCAAATATAGAGGCCTACTGACATCATCCACTGCATTGATTTCTGTTATGCCTCACTAGAAATTGAAGAGAAATCATGGAAACAGAGATTTTAAAGTCAGTAGGAGACAATATCAATGAAAGAGAATGGAGGGTGAAGTCTACTGGAAGTTTTATGCCTAGAGAGTGCATGTCTGTATACAAAATAATCCTTGCTGTTAACAGCATTAATATCAGAGTTTAAGCCACTTATGAAATTTGTTGATATACAATAACTTTTGGCTACCTACAGCCTGCGAGGAATATATATCCTTTTTGTAACTTACAAGGAGATTCACTATGAGATAATCGCTTCTAGTGTAGGGTTGGGGGGAGCAGTTCTGCATCAGGATTTTGCATCGGTGCTTAATAACAATGTTATTCAATGAAACTTCATTAAAGTGACTTCTGCTGGGTGGAAACCTCTCTTACACTTAACTGGAGTTCATCGTGCATTTCTGCTGCTGTAATGGTGGAGGAAGCAAACTTACAAATTATTTGTTTTCAATAAGAACAATAAAAGTAATATGCAGCAACTCTTTAAACTTTCACTTAAAAACTATTTTTAAATTGTATACAAAACATCTGTTACAGACTTCCAAATATGTGGGACTGTCTTCCAGATGTGAAATAATGTTTATCAAAGGATGGAACAAAAAGCAGTTATCACTGAAGTAGGTCAAGGGGGAGGTCTCTGAATTACACAGATATACCAGTGCTTCATAATAGGCAAGGGGTTATGAAAAAAACATGTGATCATGGTCAATATAACTTTATTTGCTGTATGAATAGGGTACTTAACAGGACACATCACTAACTGAGACAAACTGGGATTCAGTGGAGTACACTGTAAATAACAAGCAGCCTCATCCATAAGGTTTTTGTTGCGAGTACGTTCAGCTTGAAAAGTATCTGTCATGTTAACATGGAGATTAATTGTAGTGTTTAGGCACAGCTCCATCTTGAGTTACACCTTCCCTGAAGGAGTCTGGAGAGATGAAAATACTTCCCAGGACTCCTGAGCTTGTGGTGTGAACTTGGCGTACGCACCAGCTGCAAGCCTGTGCTTTGTCCCTCTCGGTGGGCTGGTCCCTCCTCAGTGAGACCATCACCTTCTGTAAGCAGAAACCAGTAGACCCCAAGACTGAACACAGCCCCTACTTTATAGCCATACTAACTAATGTCACCCTTTCTACAAAGGCTTTCTCTTAAAATTTGGGCTTCCAGCCACATCTTTAAACTGCTTGTGTATCCTCTCCTCTGGAATTAACTGTTGCCCTTTCTTTTCTGATTCACTGATGCATCTGTTTCTTCTGTACTGCTTTTATGGACTTTCAAGTCATCCGGTATACGCAGTTTTCTCTTACTGTATGTGCAGCCATTTATTTTATTGCCATTATTACAGAATTTATTTCTCCCAATAAATGGATGTCAGAATTTTAAGAGGGCCACAGCATCAGAGGCATTTTAGGATTCTGAGATCATCCTGATTCAATCTTTCCCTGTTCAGAAGATAGTGCAGACCGGGGCTGTCAACTGACCCACTAAAGCTCACAAACATGTCATAACATATTGGTGGTCCCAAAAGTGATGTGAAGCTGTAAATATTGCATGGTTTCAATGTAACCTTTTCTGATCTTGAAATCAAATGTGAAAGCTAAATGAAAATATCAGGAATGATGAGGTGAAGGCTCCCTTTGCCAAAGCTAAAGAAAGTGCTTGTGTGGGATCATGAAAGTAAAACAACTGACCATGCACTGTTTAGCAGTGCACTGCAATAACGAACGATGGTAGAACATTGCATTCCAGTCAAAACCACTTTGATCTTTGCTTGCAAGCAGAGATATTCTGTGTCCAGATATATAACGATGAGGTGGTACTAGAATTCCTATCATGCTCCTCCAGAACTTCTCAGTCTGCATTACAGTCGTCTAAATGAAAGGGTCAGCCTTCTGGAATTGCTCACCGTTTGACAGCTTCACCTCAATTCAATATTTAAATGCCTCTTCTTTTCAGTAAGGTATAACACTTTACAATGGAGAACCTAATCGACATCAATCAAATAGATGTGAGAAAAATAGTCAGACACTGCCCTTCTGAGAGATTAATAGATAACATGCATTTTTCCAGTTTGAGGTTTCAAGCTTTACTGCTTCCACTTGTGTTGCCACCTGGTTCTTGATTTCATGGCTCCATATTTGATTATATTCAGCCCACTTCTAAAACAACACAGTATTTTTAGTCCTGCTTCCCATGGTACTTCAGTAAATCCACTCCATGATTTGGCAGAGTAGGGTGATTAGGTATTGTTGGTATATTGAAGCAGCAAGTAGAGCTGGTTTTAATGTCTGAACAAATCTGCTTTGGCAGAAGGCCAGAAAAAAGGGGAGGAAAGAAGCTCATGACCTCCAGGCAATTGCTGGCAGTTCTTTGGGGAGGCTGCTGGGTCATGATAGTGAAAAAGTCATCGCTATAGGTTGTGATATTTTGTCACTGAGAAAAAACTGTGTTTTTCACTTATTACATTGTTTTACGTGTAACAAGAATTCTGTTACACTTCTAAATAGAATTATAAAACAAATTAAAGTCTTGATATATAAAGCAGATATGATCTATATGCCAATGCTTCCCATGCAGCGATCCTGGTATCTGACTACAAGAAGTACAGGGTATTGCTTCAGACCAAAATGTACGCTACTTTTTCTTATACAGCTGTTGACCTTTTAAAGATGACTGCTGGACTGTGAAAATACATTCTTGCAAAACAGAATCTGTACACCTTTGCGCATAATTAGATAAGCCAAACTCTTATTTACCCAAGGAGAAAGAAAAACAGCTCCCCCAAATGCCCTCCTTCCCCACTTCAAATGAGTCATATGATTTCTAGCAACATCTTGGTTTTATTCAGTGTTCCATCTGTGTTGACTAAGGCACCAAGAGGTCAAGTGACTTCAAGGGTGGCTTTCCCATAAAGGCAGAGCCAGCAGCTGTCTAATGGAGAAAAACATGAAAGCAGAATAATATTGGTTGACACTGGAGCATTTAAATAACTGCGGGCTGGGAGGAGATGACATTTTCCCATTTCCCCAGGGCAGCTAAGTATTTAGAGAAGTTGCTAGTGAGATGGCTACAAGCAGTGGGCTTTTCACTGAGGTGGCAGTAGTAGTGCTGCATTTCCTAGCACAGATCTCTGATCTCTAGGCAAGGCAGTTATGTCCGTAAATATTTACCCGGTCTGCACCTGTCCTCCTGATGCCAAAAGAACTTTAAAATCAGTTTAAAGAGAAGAGGATAGCCTCATCACTCCTCATAAAATTTTAAAATCACATATAAAATGTAAAAAATCCCAAGGTGGAGCTAAAACCTTTCATTTGGACTTATTTTTCTCTTTGATTCTTAAGAGCAGTGCTAGACACAAAAAATTCAATATTTGCCAACATCTACTCCGTGGCAGAGGCTGAGGTAAACAGTAATCCTTTCAGCCTGAGCAGAGGCATGATCTCTGTGTGGGTGGTAACGTGCAGAACGTGTTGGACCAGCCCGGTGCTTAACTCTTGGTCAGAGGACAAGGGCTGCTGGTGAGTCCCAAAGACAGACTCTGGCAGCGCTGTTCGCGCAGACACCGCTCTGCCGCCTTCCTCCATGGCCTGCTATTGAAACAACGTCCAACGCTACGCAGTGCTTTTGTCAACACAAATGAGCTAGCCGCTGCCTGCGTGAGAGCTAGGAGCAGCACTCTCGCTCATACATCTTGATGTGAGTATGCTTTTTTCTTATGTCCGTCAGCTGTGGGTTGCAACCTGCTGTGTGACCAACACGTGGCCGGGAAGCCCAGCAGATCCGGAGCGGGGACGTGTTCTTGGTGCAAAGGTGGCCCTTGCAATAAACCCGGCCTTGTCAGCCAAAAAGGCTGATGCTGTCCTGAGTTATACAACCACTCTGAACTGAGTAGGGAAGGAGGAAATCAACTATTAATATCTCTTGCAAAGTGGACTGGTCCTGTCATGCGAGCTGCTGCTTTCCTCGTGCTGCAGATGGGGCATCACGTAGGAGTTCAGCACAGCTCTCTGTGTCCCCCGGCCGAACCAGCTGCGCTTGTGTCAGCTCTGCGAAAACAAAACTTCACACACACAACTTCACTTTCAATAGATTTCTAGAGGGAATTTTTTTTTATTATTATTTTGGCCTTCAGTGCGCTCCTGGCTCAGGCCTTTGTCCAGCAACAAGGCATGAGGCGAGCAAGAATTCAGATACTAGTGAAAGAAATTTCCCCTTGTAAAACAGAGATAGTGATGGCAATTTACTGACAGGCAATAATACTTAGAAAGTTCCCATTAATTGGGGTAATAACTGACAATATTCATAGGCATCAGTCCAAGAAAAATACTTTTGATTTGGACAGTTTCACTTTAAAGGGCCAGGAAGGAAAAAAATATTAGGCAGGACAAAGTGGATCTTTGAAGCAGTGCATGAGAAAGGAACTACATGATGTTCCCTGGCATTTCTAACACTTGCTCCCTGGCTGCTCTGCTCTGAGCCCATTTATATAATTAAGACAAAGAACAACTTTCTGACAAAACAAATTCGTGCAGCTGACTTGTCTGCTGGAAGTGTGTCTCTATACAGCTGCTGCCTTAGTACCAAAGGTGTCTTGTGTCAGTGGCCTCCTCTACCCATATGGAGTGAACAAAGACAGGGAAGACAGAGCCCGAAAACCATCTTAGGAAGCTTGTACAGTTACAGAGGGACGTGTCTAAGAAGAAAGAGACTTACATTTTTCAAGGAGGCATAGATAGAGTTTCAGGACTTATACCCAAGATGGCAATACAGAACTTCCTAATAAACTTGCCTCTGAATCCACATATGCTTTACTCTTTAATTTTAACATTCTTCAGGAACTCAGACGCCAACCCTGCTCTGTTTTGAAGACTATTTTGCCTAATTTCTCCCAAAATTATTTATAGTGAAAATTTTTCCGTATAAGACTCCCGAGATGAATAATTTCTCAGATCTCCTCCTCTGTCAGGACCAGACTTCACAAAAAACAGCGGTGATGGTGCCTGCTATTAGTTTAGAATGTTTCCCTAAGAAGTGGGAAGAAAGGTTACAATTTTTCGTCACCTTGAGGAATACCAAATCTGTATCTTCTGCCTCTTATAAAAAGGCTGCTTAGCAACTTCAGAAGTTTTTAGGCCACTACATTAAGGTAAAGCAAAGTCACAGTTAGTTTACTCTCATGCTAGACTGAAATGTGACATTCTTTTAGTGCATATGATCAAATATTCTACTGAAGGGCATTGGGAGGAAATATTCAGTTTTGAGTCCAGTGTTTAGAGCATTTGGTTCAAAGACTCCCATTCCTGAAACATAATCCTGGAAACAAAGACTGTTTATGCACGTTGAACGTCTCACCTTAGAAAATGGATATGCAGCTATATATAAGGGATCCAAAGGTAAGATTGAGCACGTTAATGCTTTTGCTGTTCTTCTCTCCCCGTGAAACAGCAATCCTTTCCTGACATTATCAGAGCATAAAACAGGAGGACTGGGAAGTTCCCGCACCCAGAGTATCCTATATCTGGTTGCAAAGATGCTCTCCTGATACGTGGTTTTGCAATATTTCATCCAGACAGAAGATCTGATTTACTTCAGCTCTTAGTTCCTGTTTGTAAGCTTTAGCTACAGGGTCATTCAAACAGGTCAAAGGTACCCATTCATCCTTTTAAAGAATATTTTCACTGCCATACTTTCGGTGCCTGCATCCTTTATTAGGCCGAGCATAGAATTTTTAACGTGAAAGTCTAACGAATAGTTGTCAACTACTGTTGATGCAGCTTTCCTTCTGCCATTTCCCTTTGCCTCTGTAACAGAGCTTTCTTGCTCTGTCTGTTAACTAGGAGTTCTGCTTAAAATAGATCCACTAGCCTGAACTGGACAGATGTTTACAATGTGAGGTATTCTGAGCAAGAACTGTGTGAAAGCTGTGATTTACATCAAATTGTTCCTGTTTCTTTAATTTTGTATCTGCCAAGTTAATAAAAAAATCTGATAAGCAATATTGGAATAATTAAATCAGCGTATAAAATAGTCCAAGTTAGACACTGGAGTTAAACAAGATGTTTATCAACACATTTTATGATATCACACATATACAAACAGACAGTTTGGGCACTGTGAATAAGAAGCTTTACTAATTCCCTCCCAAATTCTGTTGCTTTTTATATCTGCTCTTGGGCACTGCAGAGGAAGCTTCCCCTCATTTACAGTTTAACATATATGAGATTGACCTACAGTAACTAGGTATTATGTAAATGGACAAATTTGGGAAGCTGGGGTGAGATTGTCTATTCAGACTTTGCTGGAAGATTTTTTTCTGTTTCTATTCCTCTTTCTTTTTTTAAGCCCACTACCATTCTTCCTTATTCTGAATGTATCTGTTTCTCAGAAGGGCTGAAATGAAAATTTCTTTAATTTTTAGAGATTTGGGCAACAGTTTTCTTCAAAGTACTGGTAAGCTCACACACTGGTGAACAGATGTGTTGTTAACAGTTGTGGTTGTTACAAGACAAGCAGTGTGGTCAGTCATCAGGGAAAGGGTTAAATGACATTGAAAATCAAAGTTTCATTGGATTCCAGTCTGGTTAAATCACCGTAAATGCCTACATTTGACAGCACCACGAGACAATGAGATCTGAGTATCAGCTGGTGTCTGTGCTTCACCTTCCATATGATGCAAATACACCCCAGAAAACAATTTAGAGCATACTGCATATGGAGAGCCAGAAGTGACATGGGGTTCCAATTACAGTAAAATGAACCATATGGCTAATTAAATATATATGTTTTCTATTGATCTCCACACTAATTGCTGAAAACAGATGCACATGTTTCATCTAAACAGCAATTAGCTATGGGTAGCTATAATCTGTGATTCTCCCCCATACATCTTTTTCTCACCTGCTGCTCCTCTTACCCCTTGTGAAAATACTTCTTTTTTTTCAGGCTATAGGTTTCTTTTAACTTGGAATATACATGAGTTCTCATGCTTGTTCATATGTTGCATATAATTAGTTTTCCCTGGTAGAAAGAAATAAGCAAGTATTTTTAAAAGTAGTGATACGACATTTCTCCAGTTTTAGGGGAGACATCTTAAAGATTTCCTGAGGGTGGTGCTAAGCACATTATGAAAATCACCCCTGCAAGGTCTGCCAAATGAGGAATACACAGAAATGCTGCAGATGTTTGAATGGAATTAATTTTCTTGGGTATTTCTTGATGATGAAGATTTCTATAAAAATACTTCACTAAACCTGTACAGAAGTAGGAGTGACAAAAGTTCTCAATGCATTTCCAGTTTTAGAAAAACATAAAATTGTTGTCTAAACAAACTGCCTTTTTTCAAGCAAAAATAAAAATACAGCAGCAATTCTTTTCATTATACTAATCTAAGAAAAGTTATATCTCTTTAGTAGACACGAAATCAATGAAAAAAGACTTATTAGAAAGAAATTCTTGAAGTAAGAATAGGAGTCACAAATGTTTAGAGTTGAACTCTGAAACCATTTTGCCCAGCTGTGTTCTTAAATGCATTCGGTTTTGCAAACAGAATTTTAGTAGCGATATAAATTACATTCTGAATAGCGTAGTATCTTTAGCTGCAGTACTCCAGCTTAAAGCAAAGATAACTTGCCAGAGTTTTTCTGCTTTTAAACATGAACGTACATTAAAGTTTTGTCATACAGAGTTTTTTCCCATGATTTTTAAAATTATCCTTGTAGGCATTATGCTGTCGAACATCCTCATTCACTGAAAACATTTGGAAAGATAAACAGCATAAATGAAGCAAATTCTTTAAAAAGTTTTCCATTAAATTTCCAGTGAGGTCTTTTTATAAGAAAAAAATGCTACTTGGAAACATTCCCCCAATAAAAGATTTCTCTTTCAGTGGACCATGAGATATGTGTGTAAATTCTTAGTAGTGTATTTTTCCAAAGGGA
The DNA here is from genome assembly GCA_034782735.1 of Sagittarius serpentarius. Classification (NCBI taxonomy): domain Eukaryota; kingdom Metazoa; phylum Chordata; class Aves; order Accipitriformes; family Sagittariidae; genus Sagittarius; species Sagittarius serpentarius. The sequence continues at coordinate 12,200,997 of JAVKLA010000073.1, read as the reverse complement.
TTGCTCTGCATTGTTTCTACACTAGGTGTAGTTACACACTAATGGGTATTTTCACCATCTGCATTGTCTCATTTTAGGTGTGGGACTTAAGTGTATTTCAACGAACTGGGACACTTATCTTTTCCTCATAGTCAAAGGGAGAAGGGCAGAAGCCTTCAAAGGGTGGGGAGAGTAAAAAGGGGAGGAAGAGAAGTGGTACCTAGGTTAGATGTCTGAAATGGTTTAATCAGTGTCAGTGTTCAACCTGATGTCAACCACATTCCCTGTTTTTGTAAATATTCCCAAATATGCAACTTAAATAAGGTAAAACACAGACTGCAGGCCAGTTTAAGTTTATGATGAGAATATTGTGATCAACAAAAAGCAGTTTATTGAAAGGCTGTAAATTTGCAGGTGACTTGCGCATTTGCTGAGAAGGTTCCTGGCCTTCTGGAAGAGATCAGAATGTCGAGGAATGATTCACAAACAGAGTAATGACTTCACCTGGAGAACAACCTACACAACCGGGGATTCAGCTGGTTATACTTTGTCCTTATCTCTCTTTCTAAGTCCACAAATTGTTTTATCCAGTGTAGGCAGAGGTGAACCACACTGTTTTAACCCTGATTTGAATGCAATCTTTCATGTAGTTCAGATGCCATTCTCTTTTTGGTCTTAGCTTTGGTCTGCTTTTTGGGAATTAACATATTCATGAAACCTCTGCCAGTATTGCTGAAAAGAATAAAGGCCCCCAAAAGATTCTCTCTCCCACCTTACATGGTCATTCCCCATTTATAATCGGAATTATTTTCGAGTTTTTGAAGAAGGAACGAACTCTACCCACATCATTATCAAGAGAAGTAGACACATACATTTCATAGGTGTATTCATATAGCAAGACATTTGTAACATGAGTGAGGATGGTGAAACTAGTCATTAGTCTGGTAAGATGGATTATTTAATATTACCTTTTTAATGGAATATACTCTTTTATTTGGTAATGGATATTAATTTCAAGAGCAGAATCTTTTATTACAGCCCTGAGAGATGGAATTTGGAGAGGTTTTGTTACATTTACACTTCAAGGAAAGATCTGAGTTAAATACTGCACTTGTGTGGTGGGTTGACCCTGGCTGGGTGCCAGGTGCCCACCAAAGCTGCTCTATCACTCCCCCTCCTCAGCTGGACAGGGGAGAGAATATATAATAAAAGGTTCCTGGGTGGAGATAAGGACAGGGAGAGATCACTTACCAATTACTTTCATGGGCAAAACAGACTCACCTTGGGGAAAATTAATTTCATTTATTACCAATCCAATAAGAGTAGGGTAATGAGAACTAAAACCAAATCTTAAAACACCTTCCCCCCACCACTCCCTTCTTCCTGGACACAGCTTCACTCCCGGTTTTCTCTACGTCCTCCCCGCCAGCGGCACAGGGGGATTGGGAATGGGGGTTGCAATCAGTTCCTCACACGTTGTCTCTGCCAATCCTTCCTCCTCAGGGGCAGGACTCCTCACACTCTTCCCCTTCTCCAGCCTGGGATCCCTCCCACGGGCTGCAGTCCTTCAGGCACAGACTGCTCCAGCGTGGGTCCCCAACGGGGTCACAAGTCCTGCCAGCAAACCTGCTCCAGCGCGGGTCCCCAACGGGGTCACAACTCCTGCCAGCAAACCTGCTCCAGCCTGGGCTCCTCTCTCCATGAATCCACAGGTCCTGCCAGGAGACTGCTCCAGCGCGGGCTTCCCATGGGTTCACAGCCTCCTTCGGGCTCCCACCTGCTCTGTTATGGGGTACAGAACACAGCCAGGGTCAACCTACCACAACTTGCAATTCATATTTTTTCTATAAAATTAGTTTCTTGCTTCACATTATGTAATGCTTTAAGGGTTATATTTGAGAACCATTTTATTCTCTTTTCCCTGACTTTCAGAGTGGAATTTACAAAATGAATATAGATCAGACTACTTTGTTATCTACTCTGATGAATACTTCCTTTTCTGAAACAATCAACTCCCTTTTGTTCTGTTTACATTCACGGGTCATATTGAGTAATGCCATCTGCTGACAGAAATACGGACGAGTGAGTCATACAATGCAAAAGCTAGGGCAGAAGATAAGAAATACTCATGTTAAGGACAGACTAAAGGCCAAAGATCCTGCCTCTGTCAAAGGCCTGAAGCTGGTATTTAGGGAAAGAATGCATTAAAACTGTAAGAATATAGGTCTCATGTATCTGCAGCAGTCTGTCTTTGAGGCACTTAACAGTGCTTAACAGTTCTTGATGGATTTTTTCTTTCAGAATTCTTTTGTAGGATAAATCTTGTTGATTTAGATAAATCTGGTAGCAATTTAGGATTCAGTACCAAGTATATGTTGTGTTACTGAGACCACACTGTAATCATGTGTGTGAAAAATAATGCCTTTGGCTGTTTTTACATCTATTATCATTTCTTTGAGTGCCTCCACCCCATCCTTTCTCATGAGAAACTGTTAATTACCGTCTAGAAGTTATATCCATACTTAGGAAAATCTCCTAGGTCCTTCTGTAGAATAATACCTGTTGAGACTACGAATTCAATAATGATCAAATCTACCCTTTTGCCTTATGCTAAATGAAAGTCCTACTTACTTCTCTGCTTATGGGCAGGCAGCGCAAAATGAGGCAGTAATGGTGTGAGAAGGATGAGGACAAAAGCAAGTTCAGTAAAACTGAAAAGACTTTTTTTCTGGCCTTTATAAAAATTCATCATCGCATATACAAAGTTTTTTCAGCAATGGTTGCCTTATCTCTAACTAGATGTGCAGTCTTGCATAAATAAAACAGCAGAGTTTTGGTTGATAACATCTGACCTTAAAGGAATGGTTGGGGGTTTTTATTGATTTTTCTGCCTAGACTGCATTTACAGTTGGGATGATTAATTCATGAATTTCTGGTTCCAGAAAGATATTATTGCTACTTAAACTGATTAGCACAGAAGTATTTTATGGCTTTCCAGCAATTAATCTTTATAGCTAAACTGATGTAGGAGTATCTTTTTCACTCTAACATTTCTGGTTTGTACAGAAACAGTAGTGGACTGTTACAGATGTCAACGAAACAATAATACAGTTATAGCAAATGAAATGTATAGAATGTCACGGGCCATTTGTATCATTTGTTAATAGGAAAATATATTAATGGCACTGTGAGTTACATATGGACCTCTTTGTCATACACTGTACAGATACAACTTTGTGCACATTGTTGTGTAGATGGTACAGTGCCTTGCTGCCACAATGTACTCATTTAAACAGTGAAAAAGTACTTAACTGAGCTGCAATACACAATCTCCTCATCGCTGAGAAAAATTCCACGGATTGCTGGTAGCAATACGGAACAAGAATATTTACAAGAAAAAGAAGATCTTTGGGTCCTGAAAAATAAGAGGAAAAAGGAAAATGGGAGAGACATTGAAATGTTGCCAGGTTTAGTTTGAATAATCATGACTTGCTGCGGAGCTGTGTTGTATATACAGATTAAACGTGCATTACACAACATTGTTTGTAGGAACTGTGCTATATTGGATAACATCTCTGCATTTAAGAAAGAACAAAAAATTCCAAAAGGCTCTGCCCTTGGGAAACTGCCTCACACTGACCTAATTACTTCATTAAGCTTGGACTGAATGGTTGATCCTAAAGAAGATAAAGCTGGAAGGAGGAAAACAGAAAATTCTCCTTCTCCCTCTGTCTGTCTCTCCCTCTCTCTGGGAAGAAATGTCATTAGGATGATGCTTTGTGTCATAAAAAAACAATCTTGCTGTGTGTCTCTGTTCAGGAAATTGGCATAGGTATCAAATGCATTACGCTGTGCAGAGCTGTGATAATAAATGAAAAAAGAAATAGCCATAATCTTCACCTTGAAGAAGGTGGCTGCAAACAGGAAGAAAGTTTGTGGTTTGTGGTTTGTTTTTTTTCTTCAAGTACAAAGGAAAACGTGGAGAAAAAGAGAGAGCTGAAACAGGAGAAAAGGAAAGAGAAGATGGGAGGAAGTGCTTGGGCTGACAAAAAATGTGAAGCGTGAGGGAAGGAGTGGGGAAACTGAGAGCTTTGAAGAAAAAAACTAAAATTTGCATCCCATCATAAATGACATAGAAGGCAGTAAACAAATCTGATGAGAAAAAACAGGTTTTCCTCCTTTAGCAACGAAAATTGAAGAGCAAAGCAGAGGAAGAGCATGATATTTCTGTTGTCACTAACTATACTGCAAGTCAGTCTCCACTGAAAACAAATTCTTTCTGTGACCACTCCAGTATCCCCTGAGTGATTTGAAATCCCTTGTCAATTTTGGGATTAGCAGGATAGCAAAGGCTTTCAGCTTTCTCTCAGTGTGCCTGCAATGTATCCGGAGGGTGCAGAATCTCTTTCAAGAAGATTTCCGAATCTTTTTTAAAGATTACTGGGGCTGCACCAAAACTGAAATTGTGCCAGTGAAATAACTAGTCTTAGCTACCAAATTCTTCACCTTATCTCTGAATTGTTCAAGCTTCCCCTTGCAGCCACGTGACCTTGATAAGCTTTCCTCAGCTGTATTGGAAAGCCCCATACAGTAAAACCTGATTTTCACAGGTATGTGTAACTAAACGAACTGTTAACCTTTGCTTTGAACTAAATTGATAGATTGCTATGATTATGGTCCTCACAAGAAGCACTTGTCTGAACTCTGTCTCATAGGTTACATAAAAGCAAAGGTTATAACAATGCAGTCCTAATCTCCCTAACATCACAGCAACTTGATATTCCTTTGCCTACATGTCCATATTTGCTCCCTTACCTGCAGTGTTGAAGTGGGAGCTGACATTCAGCTGTCTATCTGTCATGATTCCCAAGCATATCTGGTCAAAATCTGGAATTTTTATCTGATGGGAAATGTTGAAGTTTCCACAATTTTTTTCAAAAATTGAAGCTTCATGAGAAATAAGGATGCCAAAAGTAAGTTTTCGCAAGGGTTGTTGCAGAATAAAGATTCTTTTCAGAATCTCCAAACTTCATCTCAGATGCTATTTTTGTTTCTGTATTGAGAGAAATATTTTAACTTCACCCCATACCATACTATGTATCTTACAGTCACTACTTACCACTCCTAATACTGACATGTTAAAAGATGACACTATATAATAGTTGAAATAGTCTATTCTATCTTTAAAGCCATTAAAGACAGCTGCTATTCAGTGCTGATGAAACATATCTCCTTTTATAGATCAAAGTGTATACTGTGACACTGACATAGCGTGGCATTTGGATATTGTCAGTAGATGGTCTTCAGATGATGCCTATGGGTCTCAGATTTAAAATCCACTGGGAAGTAAATCACATGATCCTGACTTTTTCTGGGTTTTAAATAATTGTAATACTCCTTTCAGAGGATAGGATCTTCCAGAGAAATTTGAAGGATTTTAGTGTAAGGTCTTCCCAACATCTGAACTAACATTTTACTGCTAGTTGGAGAGCTCAGTGAAATAACAGCTTGTACACAGCCCTGCAGAAAGCTCTCAAATGTGAAGAAAAAATGGACAGTAAGTGGCTGAATTTTCATGTAGAGGCTTTGCAACCATAATCCTCAGGCTGGACAAAGCTGCCTTGATGGAATTTCCCCCATCCAGGAAAAAAGAGTTTAAGTTCTACAGGTAGAGAATAAGCTTCAGTTTTGCTTCCAAGTAAAATTAACATTTTGAACACAGGCTGTATTTAGAAAAGTCCATGGGGTTAAAAATTGAAGGAATATCAAATACCTTCAAACCGTTGCTGTGCTAGCCACTTTTCTACTATATTTAGCATACTAAACAAGGATGCAGATAGCTCAAGGTTAAATAGACTTTAAACCACATTACTTACATCTCAGATGCAAGTAAAGAGGAATGATATTCTATTTTAATTTTTTTATTCAGGAGTTTGCTTAGGGATCTGCATAAGAATAACCATTCACCAGACTCCAGCCTGGCTCGGTGTAATACTATTGCAAAGGGCTGATGGCTGAAAATGCTCCGGAAGAATGTGAGTAAACAATGATATTAATTCAACTTGTATAACTGTATATTCAGGATCCAGATGCTTGAGAGTGAACTATTAATGGCTGACTTGGCTTGTATATTTAATTGTATGTTGGATGTTTCATTCGCTGTACTCTGCTATCCATTTGGACTTGAGGCACAAACAAAAATGGGATAGTTATTTTAATGTAATAAATGGAGACAATGAATAACAAACATACTACAGTCTCCTGCTTCCCCACTGTTTTCCAAGAACAGCAGTCTCCTGAGAGTAGGACACTTTTCTCTAATTTTCTAATCAGCCACATTTGTAGTTAGTTGAGCTGTTTCCATTTGCTACCATTTATTTTTATTATCCTTGTTCCTCCATATAAGAGAGATATCGGGGGGGGGGGAGAGAGAGGGAGAGAGTTAAGGGGGAGAGACAGATAGACAAAAAATAGACAATATCATATTGCAGAAATCTTGGCTCCCTGATGTCACAGCTTTAGCTCCAAACTGGTACCATATCCTGAAAACAGACCTACTATTTTTTATTATATAAGTTGAGTAAAGTTGGGAATTTAGCTCAGTTGAGAAATAAAAAGCTTTCCACTGTGACAAGCATTAATGTTTCATAGAAGTATGCCCGCTGTGTCCAATGCTACTTCATAAGATAAAGGCAGTGTCATTGACACAAGCTTTGGTGTTTCAAAAGTGAAAGAACCACCCTGAAATAGATTTTAAAAATATGCCTTGTAAGATTTAGCCACAATAAGAACATTTAATTGCATTACTTCAGTACAAAAGGGCTTTGGCCAACGCACTTATCCAGTACTGTGTGTAGACATGGACATTTGCAACTTCATAACATTCCAGCTCTTGTAGAAGTAAATACATTCTGCATGATCCTTCTATAATTATTTTAGTATTCTGTAGGTAGCAAACATCATTAATAAATAGTTCTGGAAATTTATTTGGATACAGGCTGCAACTGGGTAATCTGGACTGAAAGTTGCTTTTCGTTCCCTTCCTGTGAAACTTTATGTTCATTTTATCTGCAGTTTATGGGACGAGAAGCTGTCATGATTATGTGCTTACAGAAGTGCTCATGCCATAAGTATGCAGTAGTCATTAGAAACACTTCTGTGGGTTTGGGAAGGATCCAGTGGGGACCAATAGGTAACTCACAAAGAGAAAAGAGAGATACGTTTGCTGAGTCAATTGCTTGCTAATAATAGTTCTCCCTGCTCTAACAGCTTATCCCCTGCTTTGCACGTATTGCTGGTCAGGCTTGGGTTACACATAAACACAAATGTCATGACCCACGTGTGTCAAAAAACTGAGAAGATACTATCCTTGGAAATGTAGCTTTAAGCTCTATTTTCATAAATACAGGGAAGCAAAAATAGAATCACCATGGATAAACATGTGGAGATGTGAAATCCTCACTGAGCACAATGGGGCCCTGAGGCTGTAGCATCAGCCAAACCCTCCCTCTAGGTGTTTTGCAGGGCCCATTACTACCTGGGCCCCAAATCCTGCGGCTGCCTGGGCCTTTGTGTAGAGATTTTTCTCTAAGGGCGAGCCTGGTTGTAACCGCTTGCCACGTCATCTGGTTACATTATCAGCTCTCAGGAGAAAGGAGGTGATACATTTGTGCTCTGAATTTCTAGTCAGGGATCAGTGTCCAAGTAAATTGGGAATGACTGACAAAATGGTTCGACTGATCGGTCACAGCTACATCAGAGCACCCAGAAGAAAATCATGCAGACACCCGCTGCATATGTATACAAGTACCACACACGTCTGATCATGAGTTCTCTGAGGCAACAATGTTATTTTAGGTGGCACAAAGCAGGATGCATAACCTGGAGGAGCGACAGCTTGGATGGGAGTTTGGGAGGACCAGAGTAATGACGAAATTAGTCGATCGCCCTCAAAGAATGTCAACACAATTGATACAACTCAAATAATACAATCTCATGTTGTAAGAAGCACAATACTCACCTTTGTATACAAATAGTGCAATCCTGCCATGATACAAGAAAATCTAGGAGTACAGAGGCAGATCTAAAGAAAATTTAATACAGCTCTTACGTCTAAGGAGTATCGAACTAAGGCAGATGTTGATGGGGCATAGGACTGAGGTGTCTGAGAGACAAGTGCTGAACAGAAACCATGTTCAGCTGATTACTGTTATTGCACCTACGGAGACATTACTGTTTTCCTTCCAGCTACTACTATTTAGACAATTGCATGGAGTTTATTAAAATTTTTCCAGGTCATTCCCAATTTATTAGTGTAAAAGCTTTCATTTGAATTCTGTTAGTTTTCATATGGTTCAATGCAAAACTTTGTGATCTGGGAAAAAGCAACAATCCTCAGAGAGTGTCAGAATTTTGATCACAGACATCTTAAATGAGCAGTAGTACTCAGTATTGGGGGTTTTGTTGGTTTTTTTTTTTTCAGAAGGCAGGGGTGGGCATTGTAGAAGCTCTGCCCTTGAGTTCAGATTAAGAGAGACACTGTATTATACCATCTTGCTTTCTTTAAAACATACTATTGTCAAAAGAGATATCTCTGATACTCCCACAGGCACTTCATGCATAGAAAAGATTGCAATTTATCAGAACACTGTCAGGACTCTCACTGGATTTTCAACAGAACTTCTATGTAATCCTCTGCACTTCACTTCATCCCATTGATTTCTTTCTTCTGCTATGATTTTTTTCACCAGTGTATTTAGATTGAAGGTACTGATACAGGAATTGTTTAATCATGGGGTCCCGATTACTACTGGAACTCCAGGAATTACTACCACCCTATAGAAAACTCTCTGCACAAAGCACAACTTACTTAGCTGATAAAAAGGACTACTGGGAAGAAAAACAAATTAGATTTTAATATATTTAACTTTTCATAATGTATATTTGAAGAAATATATTACATGTAGTGTTTATGTCAGTTATCTCTGCCATTTTCTAAATACAGGATAAGGAGGTTGGTATGTTTTGTAAGTATGACTTTCTCTTTACACATCTCAACCTTGTAATTTCAGACAAGTTCTGAGACAGCATGAAGTTTTGAGCCCTCCACGCTTGGTGGAAAACTAGAAAACATTTTCATAGGTACTAAGAGCCCAAGGAACCATTTGGATCATCTAAAATCTCTGATGATACAGGTCCTGAACTTGTATTCAATAATTGTTCCCACCAGTGTATCACTGTGTCTCTATTGTCTGTATCAAACTGTATCCAATAAAATATTAAGTATATTGTCTCAAGTATGTCAAAACTTTTAAAAGACATACAGTTTTGTTTCAGAGAAAGAAAAGTGTGGCTAGTCTATCATATTCCAGGGTAAATTAATCCAGAAATATTGTGATGGTCACAGGGAAAGGGAGAAGCTTTTTTATTTTTTTTTTAATTCAGATTTGTCTACTGTGCGTTTCGAATCCTTCTTGAAGGTGCAACAGCTTTCCTAAAGTACGTAAGTGACAATGGAAGTATCTGAGCTACCATTTATTCTTAACTATAGACACAGTCCCTTCTACTGTGCTATAGCCTTGCTGTCTAATGTACAGGTTTTATCAGGTACTGGTACTCATTATTTATTGTGACCCAGATCTGTGTTTCTTATATGTGAAATGCTTTGGCAAAACTCAGACTTATGCATCCTAAATGTAGTCTGCTAGCCAACTAAAATGGAAGTCACTCTTTCTGTGAAAGTTAGGAATTTATATGTTTTCTACGTCAGTTCAGGTAACATTAGAGTCTTGTAAGGGACATATTGACTGTGACAAAATTAGGAAGTGGCAAAGATTGACAGGAGTGGATCTGTTGAGTAATTGGTCCTCTCATCTGGTGCTAAGGACCTGATGCCCACATTACATGTTTTGGGACTTTTTATTTCAGGCTATCTCTAGCCTGATTCAGTGGACTGAATGCCCAGTAATGGCTGGACCACATCAGTGCCACTCCTGGAGTGTATCACTGTTTAGTTTCATCCAAAACGAATCCAGTTTCAGAAGCCCTGGAAACATTGCTCACCAAAGTACAGCAAGAGGGGACAATCAGGAGACTGACTTCAGTACTCCTAATCTGAACAAAAATTACGTCTGTGAACACCATGGTTTTCCCATTATATTTCAGGTACTGCAACACCCAGGTTCTGAAAACACGTGCTGGTAAGACAAATGCTACGAGAGTAGCCATAAATCAACAGTCCATGTGAAAAAATCAAAATAACCTTTTCTAATATCAGAGAAGGCAGACCGCTTTCTGTGTTACTTACTTTTTAGCTTTGAAGAAGAAATAAACAGGGCATTAAACCAGACTACCAGCTTCCCCAAAAGGTCATACCTGTCAGGAACATATCTCAGGGGGGCAAATTTCTCAGTAGATCACGAACAAAACTGTGCTGTAAACATCAAGGTCCCTTCAGATGTTAAAACTGAAAACTGTTGGGGATTTTGTGGAATTATGAACTCACAACAACAAAGGGGATTTTATGCCAGGCAGGTTAACAACGTGGCATGCTAGTGAGTCCCAGTAACGCTGTGTTAATTGTGCTCTCTCTGGTCTATCCCTAAAATTCCAAAGATTTTAAGCTAAGCCCACTCCACCCTGGTCTGCAAGCTGCTTACGTAGGCTTCCTGAGAATAGCCATACCACCTCTGCCTGTGATTCTCATACATTTAACAGCATCTGGCAGGGCCATAGCTTCAAGAAAAATGTGAAAGCGAGGGGACAGTTTGGTGCTGGAGGCCTTAGACAGGAGTTCAGAAATCTGGATTCACCCTCTTGCTCTGCCACAGGGTTTCATGTGGGTCTTGGACACAAAACCTTAAAGATTTAAGATTTGTTTCATCCTCACGCTAGAGCTTTCTTCTCTTTTTGAAGAAAAATTTCCCATACTTAGGCCCTACCTATGTCATCAGTCTCTGGCAGAAATAGGAAAGAATAAAAACTGCTCTGCAAAAAGCAGTGTTAAGGACTGTTTAGTACCACCACTACCCAGGAGTCCCTTTATATCTATCCAGCTTGACTTGGGGATATTGTCCTTTCTCAGAGACGATTTTAAGCTGACACTCTAATAACTCTTGACTTTAGGAATTTCACAGGACAAGAAGTGTAATTTGTTCATTTGGTTTATTTACAGCTCTGAAATTCTGCACTTACTGGTGGCTAAGTCATCAGAAAACACTCATGGCTCCTTGCAACCTTGCAGCCTTGAAGAGGAAATTCTCTTCACTGGGGCCATAACGGCAACAAGGAGGGAGACTAGAAAAGATATACTGAGTTGTCCAGCAATTTAGTGACATGAAGAATATAAACCCGTGAAAGGAAGGGAAGTACCAGTAGTCAAGGCTCCATTATCTGGACTGTCCGTTTCTAACCTAAGGGTGATGGTTTCATCTTGACCAACAGCTAAATAGTTACTTTATACAAAGCCTGTCTTCTGGTTTGGCTCAGAAAACTAGAATTTCATTTATTTGTCCATCCAAAATTCTCATAATAAAAAGTTAATGTGATTTACTTTCTTCAACTGTACTGGGTGATTCAAAGACACTTAGGCAACTGCCGCTTTTCTTAGTGTTTCAAGGATGTGTGTAGTTTGCTAGGCACATAGTGAAAGATGTTATGCAAAAATGTTATTATAAAGCTAAAGCAGTAGCCCTTCCAGCCGGAGTGGCTAACCAATAGTTGGTTTTGCTGGGACATTTCAATTAGGAGAAAAAACGGTGCTACACTTGAGCATCTTTGAAGGAGCTCTAGTTAGAATAGAAACAATACTGCTAAATTCTAGCAGTGGAACGCACAAACACATTAGAAATGTTGCACCTCTAATGTGGTTGGAACAGCAGAAAAAGTCCTTGCCTCCTACCAAGTTCTGAGGCTGAGGCATATGGCAGAAATGTACAAAATCCTTCTCTCTTAGACATACAACGAAACAAATGCTTTCTTAGCCTTCAGCCATCACCTCCACCCCAAAGCCCACTGTCTCCAGACAGGCTTTTGCAAGCTTTTCTGAAGCTTCTTTCTTTCCTTATTTCTCTGTTCTCCAACTGAGAAGCTTCTTTTCTGCATATACAGTTGGGTAAAACAATATTAAGCAACATCTTTCCACACAGATCATCTGAACTGGCATTCTACTTGGGGTTTTATTTGTGGAAGCATAGACTTAGCTCTTTCTTTCAGCTACCGAAAAGCAGGCTGAATTCATTAGTTCTGGTGAAAGATAAATCCAGCATAGCTTCGGTTTTTGCTCCAATAGGTCTAAAAGGGACACACCTAAATCATGTATTCAAACAAAAAGAAAGAGAAATAACTTAATAGATTATCAGTGATGAAAAATAAAGCACTGATATATATGCAGTCTCTTCTGGAAGTGTTTCACTTTATCATGATTCAATTCCTGTCTAAATCACTTTTTTGAGTGTGTTCCAAGCCGCATGGTAGTTTTTCTTTCAGTTACCAAGGAAGGGCCACACTCAGCATAGGCCTGAGAAGAAACTACAGTTTCTGTAAAATTTGGTAGCTGAAATGTATTCTGTCCCTACTATTCACCATTTTATGACGCTTTCTCTCTTTACTGGAAAGTTTTGCAGCAATACTTCAAATTTTCAGTGAAGAAAAAGGTAAAAAAAGATGCCTAGAAGTCCTGTCTTACAAGTTTCTTAAATTTTGGATTTGTTTCTCTGGAGGTTTTCCAAAAGGAAAATAAGACAGATATTTTTAGCATGTGCCCAAATGTAAGTACTGGACTACATTTCATATATCACAGGCCTGTTTTCTATAAACTACCTAGAAAAAAAGGAGCACAATGCTTAACAGGCAGTTAGAACTCTATGACTATGGTTAACGTTCCCACTATCCAAACAGAGCCTTGCAAATCCAGGATCCATACAACCTCACGGTTTTCAGATCTGTGTTTAAATTTAACTGACATGAGAAACTCTGCAGATTTCATTCGCTAGTGCCAATGTCATTTCCACAGCCTTTTGGTATCTGAAAGAATAAGTAGCAGCCAATATTTGTATGTAGCTACAGTCTGGCATGCCCCTTCTCAAAAATACCTTAGCACTTCGACAGCTACATGTGGCAATAAAACTTCTTAAAATACCACTGCGTATGGGGCCCTCCTCCCTTAAGACAGACCATCTTCGGCAACGCAAGCACTGCCCTTCCTGCACCAATAGCTCCAGCTGAACCTGTAGCCTTCATATACTATAGGTATTTTTCCTTCATCTAGAAACACCCAGATGTTTTAGAGCTGTCCTAGGAAAAGTATCCCTTTTCAATATCTCAGGTGCAACTACCTGATAATCTGTCTTACTGTTTGCTACTTTTGCCTCTTTTCTTACAATCTTACTTTAACTCCTGTTTCCCCCAGAAACCCTGAGATCCTGATGGGATGCTAAATTTGATAACAGCTGCCTTAGCCAACAAATCTCCTAGTCTCACACTGTCTGATTAAATAAATCACTTTCTTTAAAGTTCTGTAGAAAAAAAATCCATTTCATTATATAAGTGCTCTGTCAGAGCATCTTAGATATAACTCTGATTGCTGAGATGAAGAATTTGGTCTTATGCTAGGACCAGTGATAAGTTTTAGCCAAATACAACCATCATACTACACCTTCACAGCGCTTATATTGAACACTGAATTTATGACTCTGTGAAAGCAACATGAAATACAAGTCATATCAGGTGTATCTAGGAGTAGCCCTGGATTGGACTTTGCATTTTCAAGGACATCTAAAGAAAACAGCTGCAAAAGCAAGGACGTCTGTGAAGTAGATTAGCTGGCTTAGCATGGGGTGCCTAAACACAAACCTTTCTAACATCCGTACCAGCCATCTGTTTGTTACTCAGCCATTCTAGCCTGCTTCTGATTGTCGCACACAAACTTGGATGACAGCCAGCTCTGTTTGGTGGTGCATTATGTCATAAACCTTCTGATCCAATCTTTTCCCGTCTCTGCTAGTGCTTCATAATATACCATCACTGCATGTGTGGTGTGAGCATTTAACAGTCAGCTCTGCAGAGGATGTCCCAGACTAACGTTTTATACAGATCCATCCAGCTCATCCAGACTGCCTCAGGAGGTATCTGTGGAATCTCACGGTTAACAGGGATGGTCTTCATTAGTGGTAACTAACCTGTAAGTTTGTTCAGTAGCAAATATAAACTTTCTGATTTTAACCTGCCACGTGTGGGCCCTGGCAAATAAGTCGTGACAAGGTTGCTTTAGAACCTACGTTCCTATGTGGTCCTCTCTGGTGACTGGTGACAATGACTACAACAAATTAACAGCCTGTCTTGACAAGCCACATATTAACCCAAAAAAAAAGACAAAGGTTGCTTGAAAACACCCCAAACCAGCTTCAACAACTCATGGAGAATACTGAATTGCATTTATACCGTTGCGGCAACTATTTTCCATTTCCTGTGTTAAAGATGGCTTTTGCTTTCAATGCACTGCTACAGGAGTCCGGTTTCTGAAGAACGGTCTGAACTTTTCTTTGCAAGCTGTGTGACTGATGTTGATCTTAGTTATACCATTGCCATGTACACTAATGGAGAGTGGTAACAGGGAAGTATTAAGGCAGAGAAAATACGGTAATACACTGGAAAAAATCTGAGTTGCAGTAAATGTGACATGTAACCCATTAGTCTGTTTTTCTAGCATCGGACACAATCTTTACTTGTGGCACCTCTAAATGCATTTTAGCTGGTAGGGCTCTCAAAAACAAGTGTAATAGAATTGTACATGCATGTGTACCATTTAATGAGCATTTAAGAGAAAATATCATGCAAAGCAATTAGCAATTAACAAAGCATTAGCAAGATACTACAAGGCAAGCGTATTTAGTTCTTGTACTTCGGAAAACAGAAAAAGAGGCATTCTGTCTCCTGCATGCCCCTTTCTGTGCTCAGCCTGGATTGCCACATGCCTGTCTCTGTGATTTCAGGGTGAGCTAGGGAACTGCCCATGTAGGGATGACATGCAGGTGCAATATGCTTCCCAATTCCATGCATTGTGGTGCCAGACTTGATGTAAGAATACATACCATCTGCACTTAGGAGCAGCGGGAAATAAGATCCAGAAAGATCTTACCAAGTTACAAATGTCTGGTGAGAAATGGGCCTCTGTATCCCCAAGGTAAGACCCACAATTGATCCTTACAGCAATAAAGCTTTGGAGATACCACTTCATTTTATAGTCAGTCAGCCAAGTTAAGTCTATAATCAAAATTAATGTGCAGTGCCATATGAGCCTTCTCCAATTCTGGGATCTATAAAAAGCATCTCAGTACTAATATCTGTTATGATAATATTAAATCTTCTGGAAAATGGTCTGGGGAGCAGAAGGAGAGATGTTTCAGAAGACTGCAGAGGGAGACAATGATCTTTTCTTCTAATCACATTTGTAGATTCGTTCAGCCCTGCTGCACGCTTCTTTTGCAAGCTGCATGACAGCATGCAAAATTGCCTTCCTTATGACAATTCCCTCCCCTCACACACCTCCCTTCCGTGACCAAGAGACACCAATGATACCAGACATAGAGGAGAGCTAGTCCTCTCCACCATTTTGGTGGGCAGGGAAAGGAGCGCCCTCCATCAGGGGAGGCAATGGGGGCTGCGGTCTGCCTCAGGGTGGTGAGTGATGTGTGGAGAGCCCCATCATTGTCCTGGACTAGGGCAGTGAAGGCTGAGGCATTGCAGGCTGTTGGGGCTCAGGTCAGGGCTCTTCTGAAACACCTGGGTATGATAGAGGGGTGGTATCAGTGAGTACTCAGGTGAAACAATTATGTTAGAACTGGTACCTTAAATTTTTCCCTTTTCAATACTCCCAGAGCTGACATACCCTCAAACATAACTTATTCTTACTTCATTTAGCCCTTCTTCCATTCATTATGGACACAGGAACAAGATACATGCCTATGTATTTTATTGCAAAGGACTGCAACACCAGCTAAGTGTTACAGGAGCCATTAGAGTCCACCCAAGTGTCCTCAGAAATGGAAGAAGACCGCTGGTGGACCACACCAAGCTCCTCTTTAAGAAGTGCCTTTATAAATCTACCCTAAAGCCTCAGAGATACAATCTGGCTGCTAATTAGACTTTGACAGACACTGAAAGAACTTTTACTGCATATGAAGATTAAATAAGATGTTCTTTGTCAAGTTATTTTTCTATTTAAGTGGGCTGGATGAAAGACAGGAAGTTTCTCTAGTCTTGTATTTTCATAGAGCAGATTAGAGAAGAGTTAGTTCCGAATTTTGACTGAAAATGTCCCTTGGAATGCATAGCTAATTTCCTGCAGACATGATTCTTAGGCTTTTATGTAGCGTTGCAATAAATCTCTCAAAAATGTGTCCAAATAACTTTCAGGCATAGGATTTTTTCCTTCCTTTTCTTTTTTGAGTTCTCTTTTTTAATATAAGCATCAAGGTAAAGTCACAACAGGGAACTTTCTGTGGTTCTGCTAGATAAACACATAACTTTTTTGCAGAGATTTGCTGAAGAATATAACACAAGATAAAATGCAGTCAATAATGCAGAAGACCTCCATAACAGCACTCAGTTGTGGTGAATTTATCAGAAAAGGTCGGAGAGGTTACGTACTAAACAACTGTGTTAGATGTTTGGGATGACAGTGGTCCTAGACATCTCTATTTTCTCCTGGAAAACCATAATGTAATAGAGTTACAATACGGAAATCTCATGAGCCATCTACACAGCTTCACTGTGTGAATCCCATGATAGTGTTACAATGGGATTCCCCAAACTGGATTTCTGGAAAACATTATGGCCACTCCAAGTGGGGCTCAGAAATCATAAAGAGTGGAGAATCAGGTCCCTTAATGCGGACACTTTCTGTGATATACCTTTTTTCATTCCCCCCCCAGCATTTAAAATTGTTGCATTAGTGTATACCTCTGGGGTTTTTTCATTTTGTGTCCACTTCCCTTTACTAGTTTCCTGCTCTGGCTTGTCCTTTTTTTAGGAGATTTGGTGAAGAACAGTTCCACATTTTGTTTATCTACTCTCTTCACAATTGTGTAAACTTTGATCATATCCTGCCCCAGCCTTCTGTTCTGCAGGCCAGAATCCCAGATGGCTTAGTCCCTCTGCAGAAGACAGCTGCTGTATCCCTAAAGCATTTTAGCTGAACTCTGCACTTTTGACTCCACTGTCCCACTATCTTGAAGACCAGAGCTGCACACAATAGTCAAGACATGGGTGTACATGATTTTGTACAATGGCAAAATTACTTCTCCAGTCTTCATCTCATTACTCAACTACACTTCATTGGCTTTTTTTGCTGCCATTATAAATTGAGCAAGGGTTGCTGAGGATTTTAAATGGTGACTGAAAAACCTCTTTCCTCAGTTGTGACTTCCACTTCCAAATTCGGCATTGTATAGCTATCTTTAGGAGCATTACTTTGCATTTATCTACATCTACATTCTCTTCAATGGCTCGCTCAATTTTGCAAGGCCTTTCGGGAGTCCGTCACTGTGAGTATGTCATCTGACTACACAAAAGAGCTTAGTATTTCCTCCAAGTTATTGATGAAGATGTTCAGTAAATCTTGTCCCTATAGTAATCCCAAGTAGATGCCACTGGTAACTCTTCTGAGGAGTGACCACTAAGACCCGCTTTGCTTCCTGTCCTTAAGCCTTTTTCAGTCCACAAAAGAACCTTTCTGTAATTTTTCCTTTTTTCCCATGCACAAGGAAATTCAGCAGAATTTGAAAGTATGTGCCAATTATTTATTGGCTAATATACATAGTAATTAAATACTACCAGGCTCAGCAGTAATACGCTATGCACCAACAAGACACCCAGTGATCCTCTCCTGGCCCAGAAGGCACCAGTTAGGTCTCCACTGCCCCTTGGAATGAACAAATCCTTAATCTTGCTGATTTTACTCAGAAATTACCATCTCATCCATTTGCTGTGTTTCTGTTTGTCTTATCTTGAATGCCTCCAGTTCAGGCACCTTCTCTCACTTTTAACAACAATCTTAGCAAAACTGAGCTAAGGTTACATGGTTGTAATGGATGAAGCTTGTATCACAGGCAGCTGAACCCCTGGGCCAAAGGTTACTTTTGCTCCAACCACACGGCAACTTACCTTCTTCAGTAATACTTGGTGCGGAACCTCATCAAAGGCTCTTTGAATACCCAAGTTTTGGATGTCCAGTGACTGTTCTTTATGCATGTGCTTATCGACACATTCAGAAAATCTTTAATTATGGCACACATTTTACCTGGCCTGTTAACACAGTATTCATAGATCATGTAGAAGCATACCCCTACTATAGGGAGTAATCCAGTAGAAGAGAAAGAGAGAGGAAGAGAAAGGGAAGCGGGGAAAACATTTAGAATGGTAGCATATTTCTTGCCACATATGCTTTCTTTAAATAGAGTTGATATAGAGGTCATAGTGAAATAGCTAATGGCAACATATTTCTTTCTGAGTTCTCAGGTCATCATCTAGAAGAAAAGCGTGTCCTCATATAAAACGGAGTTAAAAAATGATAGTTGATCTTGAAGACGTATTGGATTTGTTTTATTTTCATCTAAGCAAAGTTGTTCTCAGTAAATCTCTATTGTTTTCTGCAGGCTGAAGACCATTCCTTTTTCTTTTGTTACTGACAGCTCTCATAATAAATGGGACTGCAATATGCAAATAAGAGCAGAAGGTGGCTACGTACCTTGATAGTAAAAAAAAAAAAAAAAGGCAGTTTATTAGAAACAGAAAATGTATCCAATTCTTTTTAATGATAAAATAACATTTCTTAAGTATTCCAAGGATCCCAGTTATGGTAATATAGAATAAAGCCCTCTTTGGCTGTTCTATAAATGTATTGAATATTTTGATACCACATGAACATGCAATTTTTTCTTTCCAAAAATGCATTCACTTTTTAACATTTTCTTTCAAATTTTTTACTAGTAGGCATGAAGCAGACCCTTAAGATCTCCTGTAAATGAAACCTGCCACAGAAGTTGACTTTAAGTTACGTATTTACAGCTCAGAGACTCTCTCTGCTTGAGCTTAATGAATGTGCTTAGTGATATAGTCCATGAACCTTTAAAGATATGTCCATGATATATGGTTCTAACTATTACTATTCAGAATATGGAGTTTAATGGCCTCTTGATCTGATCCCCTAATTGCAAAGGTGATAATCTTTTGGCCATGTCCAAACTGCTGAAATATAAGATGTACAATATATCTGTTGGTGTCCTGTGGTGTGGATGTAGTACGTATCCAACAAGTAACCGTCTGTTGAACCTCTCTTGTATGCTTCACTAATGACTTGCTTCATTCATGGAACACCATATATATATGTTATGTAGGCATTTGCTGAACTGGGAGTGCGACTGATCTCAAAAATAGAAAGGAACTGAACTACTTCTATCAATCAATCAGCTGTATTTGATGAGAACGAATGGTCAAAAAAGCATTTTCCATGATCAAATGAGGAACTGACAGAGGTTTTTATAGTTGTTTTATGACTTGATTTATCATTTGTTATTTTTAAAATTCTGATAGTGTCGTTTACATGTAATGGTGGTGATACAAGAGTATCAGTGACAAAATTTATCCCAACTGTACTTGACTCCAGAGGCAAATTTGGAAATCTCCTAGTTACCATCTCAGCTCTCCACGCAGACAACTCATTGCTGCTCAGGTGACAAAGTCCTTCCTCACCTCAGCAGTCTCTAGGTACTAAAAAACTAAATTGGAGTCACAAGCAGCTGCTTAAATTGGTCAGGAAGGAGCAATTCCATGCAGACAGGACCTGGACTGAAGTGTACAGACAGCGAGTTTCTACCCCTGCCCAACCTCCAGAATTATCCCAGTTCGTTTCAAAGCCACAGCTTATGGCCTTGTCCTACAGTTTTGTAATCTTCATTGGAACCGTCTTACATTGTTCTCCCTTTTCCTGAGTTACTCCCTAAACGGGCTGTTATTCTTACACATCAGATACTACTGCATGGTGCTACGCAATGTTTTGTAAGCTCTGCCTTCTTTCTCTGTCTGGACTGGATTCCTATTACAAATCAACAAATGTTAGGGATGAGGTAGTTACTTGAAAATTAAACATGGTCCTCATGTGGCCACACATGAATTCTGTAATATTTCCTACTATAAGTTTATGCCTGAAATGATAATTAATTCAACCTAGCCATAGAGACTCAGATGCACAGACAGAACATACCAGTACTGAACAGGAAAAAACATATCCTTCAATATCACGTCCTTCATGGGCAACAGATAACAATCTACATGATACACTGATCATGTACAAAACACATGGTGGACTTGACAGCCATTTATCTTGCCATGCTTTTTTAAACCCCTATCTTGGGATAGAGAAACTTGAAATATCCTCCATTAAGTAAAAATAAGGGAAAAAATACTCTTAAAAGCAGAGAGCAAGGAACTTTACCCTTTATTGGTGACCTTTAAAGACAAAACTAATAAGTGGTTCTGAAAGAGCAGCACTCAGGTAACCTCAGTGATCCTTTCTCTTAAATGTCACTTGATGAAAAAAAAATCTCAGTATATTTCCAGGTTCATAGAATAAAGGTATGACTGTAATAATATATTCAGGTTAATATGCTGTTACAGAAATATGACACCATATTACAATTATTAAATACACATCTCATTCCAGAAACCCTCTATATTTTCTAACTTAGAGGCAATCTCTTCTGTATACACTTACCTTGGAGCAAATGTTTTTACCTTGGAGGGCTTAAACGTTACTTAATTTCTTCCTTGAATAAAAATGCTGATTTGATTCTCAGATGGCCAGTTCTTAGCAACTGGTTTTAGAGTTGATATTAGAGCTATATAATTTATACATTACCAGTCTAAATATTCAGCTGGATCTCCCAGGTGAGTGAGAAAGAGACGTTTGGATTTTTATGATATGCTGACTGCTTTGCTAATGACAATGAATTGATTTCTCACATACGTAACACCCAACAACTCAGTGCTCTTTGTGCCCATAAATCCTTCAGAAACAGACATAGATTTGTATTGATTTGTTTTTCCATTTAGCACTTTCCTCTACAAATGCATTTCAGCCGAAGAATTGCCAAGAAGCCCTTTGATATTCATTATTTGCAGGTTGGATATGGGATTATAGCTACAACTAATGCTTATCCAGTTCAGTTTAGATTAGGAGTGCACTTTTAAAATGACTCATACAGTTTTCCCACTTTTTGTGCTTTGGTTCACAGAGCAAATTGGGTTCAGAGTACATGAGCTGGACTGCTTATTGATGAAACTAAATTAAATGATGCAGGTGCACAGGAGGTGCAGGCTGGCTGTATCACAAGAACTACGCAGAGAGTCACATTTTAATTTCCCTCTGCAGATTCCCCAGGAAGTACAGAGCTGTGCCATGTTCTAGGGCCTTTGGCCTTCCCTGGGGTCCCCCCAGGTCGTATGTAAAAGTCACCACAGGGAGATGCCAAATAGAGGCTAGGGAAGGAGGTGTAGGGTAGTTGAAGGGACTTTTTCCACCATTTGAGTAGCTGGGGAGGAAAGCAGAACAGCACCTTTATGCATCTTAGGCTCTGCAAGTATCAAGGCCACAAATCCTTTAGCCTTGGAGATGTAACCACTAAAGAAATGTCAGACACATTGGTGAGGGGTAGAGAGATGTCTTTTGTTTGGCAGGGGTATCAGCAAGGTCCCTGCTTTAGCTAAAAAGAGAATCTTATATTAGTGGGAAAAATTGTTGGCTTGGATCGCTTTTGTTTTAAGGGAATAAGTAGCCCCTCGAGTAAAAGATGTGATAAGAGACTAAATTTGGATCTCCAATTGCAGACAGCTGTTAAATAAGTCACAAGTGAAATGGCTTTGGCATTGTTAATTCTTGAAAACAGATACAAGCTGAACATTCAACATGCCTGACTTCAGCACCTAATTTTTCACTCCATCTCTGTTTTCTGCAAGTCCTTAAACAGAGCAATTTCAATTTTAAATTTATAGTCTCCTGCCAAGAATTTATTGAAAAAATATGGTTTACAAATAACACTCTCTAGGTATATTTTTAACAGTAGAAACGAACTTTAAAATTGAATAACTATTATACCATGAATTATATTTTCATAAAATTCCTTTGGATAGTTTTGAAAACTAGGATTTTCATAATCTGCAGAAAATATTTTCTGCTGAATTACTTATTACCTGCCTCTCATTAGACATATTTTGGCGCACTTCTGAGCAGCAAAAATTAAGATTTTAGGACCATACGACAACATAAAACATAGGTGCTTGCAAAGAAAATTATATTTTCATGTGCATAGCTTTTTTTAACTTTGATTT
This sequence comes from Sagittarius serpentarius, assembly GCA_034782735.1. NCBI lineage: Eukaryota > Metazoa > Chordata > Aves > Accipitriformes > Sagittariidae > Sagittarius > Sagittarius serpentarius. The sequence continues at coordinate 12,178,635 of JAVKLA010000073.1, read as the reverse complement.
CTTGAATTACTACTGGAGCATGGGCTAGGAGCTTACCACCACCACCACCACCACCATTGTATAATGACCTCTTATTTGGATTTTCATCTTTCTTTTCTCTTCCTTTTTTCTTTTACTGACCATGAGTACTTCAGCCATCTGTGAGGCTGAGCAGCTCCTTTCCTTTTCAAGTCCTTCTTGACCAAATCCTTCCAGTATGCTTCTAACACAAGGCAGTTCATTGTGCAGGGAATTTACTTAGGACCTGGGAGATCTCTGTTCTGCTCATTACTCTACTGCAGGTGGCCACTGGACAAATTACTTGGTCGCAATACACGAGATGAGGACAGTAACCTTTCCCACACACCAGCGGACGTGCAAACAGTAAAGACATTCAAAGACAACTGCCTTCCCAAACTCAGCTTAGACTCCTTTACCCAACGCAGTGCTCATGGTCAGATGGTAGTCACCAGTGGGAGCAGACAACCAACACTGCAGAAGCCAAGACCTAGTAAATCAATGTCTTTGGAAGGTCAAAATATTTTCCAAACCATAAAAAGCTTGAGTTTTACTGTTGCACAAGAGGTGGTTTTTAGGACAGTGGCACAAATTCAACCAGTGGACCAGCAGTCGTATCCTCTGAGGAAGCGCTTTTCAGAACAAGTATCCCTGTGACTAACACCTCTGACAGTAGTTTTACAAAAGGAGACAGATGTGGCCAGATGCCTTTTCTGAGCGAAACCCACTGAGGAGTGGGAAGCCCTATCTGCTTCAGTTGTGCCTACTTGACTCCTTCTTGTCAATGAATCCCTTTCCCTTATCAAACTTGTTCCGGCTTTCAGGGGATTTGACCTTTCTGAATTATACACAGAGCTCTTGTGTAACAGCCCTTATATCAGTGTGTTTACCATCTGTTCTCCCTTTTCAAATGCAGACATGTGTTACTGTTTATCCACTATGTGTCACCAGTTTACTACAACAAATTCAGTCAAGTGGAAATCAGGTCAAGGTGAAATTTATTTCAGGCACTTTTGTTCCACTTCGTTTTACAGTTTGCCACATGCTAATCATATGAATTCTGAACGAGGATCAAAAAATAAATACAATTGTACTCTGGCTTCTGACTGACATTTTCAATGGATTGTTTCATTCACCTTTTGGAAAACCTCATACTGTACTTGGCTTCACTGAAAAATGTAGCTGCTGGAAATTTTTAGCAGATTCTTGGACAATATGGAGGGTGAAAGCTGAATCCTTAATACAAAGCCAAAAAAAAGGAGGTATATTCTTTGTATTTTAATGCTATACAGTGGGGAGAGAAGTTGTACACTTCCCCTCCTTTCCCCATGTGTACAGAATGCGAGGAATGTAATGCAAAATCCTGCAAAAAATGTCCACACCCGCTCTGTAAAAACTTGACACCACCCTAAACATAACACGAATTTTCCTTTGATTCCCTGGAAATAAGTCTGCATTTTGTCTTTGTGCTATTGAACAATAAAATATTATTACCTAGAATTGTTATCAATTATAGTTCTGTGAGAATGGAGCATAAAGATGGCTTCAGAAGTGAGATGACTTCAGAGGACGTGTAAGAGAGGACGCCTATTGCCCCAGGCCTCCGTGATGGCTGCTGGAGGAAGTGTATTCAGCCCTTTAGCCCTCCGAGAATACCCCAGAACATTTACTTGGATTGTGCAAATTGGCCTTAGCTGTGGAAATTTCATGAACTTCTTTCCCCAGAAAAAGCAATTTTGCAGACCTCGAAGTACATACCAGAGCTATTACTGCTCTACTTGTGCAAAGAATCCCTTCTTCCTTACATAGACATAAATTATTTATTTCTGTAGACCCCTGAGAAAGTTTAAATCTAGACAAGCTTTTAGACATTGAAATTTATTCAGTGAACACACTTTTTCCTTAAAACATGCAGTTCTTTCACATGATAATACTTCTCAGTATTAGCTTTTCTGCAGCAGTCCATTTTTATCAAGGAAAAAAAAAAAGACTCTTGCAAAATATTTTATTTGCCTCCAAATGGGGGCATTTTCTGTTCGCTTCTTTTATTATCATTTCAGATGTGTGTCATGGCATTTTATTAACAATCATGTTCTAGTCTGGAGGTCAAAGAGCTTTTAGCAGATAACAGTAAATGGCATCAACCCCAATAACAGCAAATGGAGTCCTGAGCCACCAAGAGAGCTGCACTTCCATCTCTCCTCTTCTCTCTCCCTTCTCCACAAACAGACTGATCTATGGTAAGATTGAGCAAAGATTCATTTCTCTGAGTAAATATATTGTCACAGGTTAGGTCAGTGTAGAAAACCAACTATGGTTATAGAACATGTTGATAAGCTTACTGGGACAAAATGTAAATTAATTGGAATGAGGGATAATAATATTTATCCATACTGCATAAAGACTCACTGTTTTGCTGGTTTGCACCTGCACAAATGCTCAATATTTTCACAGACCTGTGTCCTGTTGCTTATAGATGTGACCCACGTTACAGATCATATGATGCCACTTTTTGAGAACCTGCTACAAACGTACATGTAATTAAACATTATTTTACTTGTGACTAATGTATTGGGTTTGCACGGCAAAGTTCTGGTAGCACAGGGGGTGGCTTCTATGAGAAGCTGCTAGTATCTTCCCCCATGTCCAATAAAGCCAATGCCAGCCGGCTCCAAGATGGACCCGCCGCTGGCCAAGGCCGAGCCCCTCAGCGACAGAGGTAGCACCTCTGGGATAACGTATTTAAGAAGGGAAACAAAAGTTGCTGGGGCTCAGAAACTGCAGCCGGAGAGAGGAGTGAGAACGTGTGAGAGAAACAACCCTGCAGACACTGAGGTCAGTGCAGAAGGAGGCAGGGAGGTGCTCCAGGCGCCGGAGCAGAGATTCCCCTGCGGCCCGTGGGGAAGACCCCGGTGAGGCAGGCTGTGCCCCT
>JAVKLA010000073.1:12165333-12175606 GCA_034782735.1 Sagittarius serpentarius | reverse complement strand
CCCTCTCCTGTCCAGTTGAGGAGGGGGAGTGATAGAGCGGCTTTGGTGGGCACCTGGCATCCAGCCAGGGTCAACCCCCCACAGGTGCATGCTGCATATGGGGTTTTCATGGTACTTCCATTTCAAACAATAAATAGAAGACTTGAAGTCAGCTGCTAGTCCCACAGGGCTCCCTGTGCTGTCAGTGGAGACAAGATCTCCTACAGGATGATGCAGAACAAGAGCCTACACATTTGATTTCCTAACCAGACCATCCAGATTTCCAGGTACACACATATGTCTTCCATGCAGTCACAGATCTACTGTCTAGGAGCCTCAAAAAGAAATTTAGGTGCCGCTGGAGCCAACAGAGTTTTGCTACAAATTTCAAGAAGGGCAGGACTTCTTTGCAAGCTTTTTCTGCTCCATCCTGCATTCACACATTCCAACCTGTGGGCTGGTCTTCAGAGAAATGCCGCCTGTCACAGTACTATTTTTAGTACCTGTAAGTTGAGGATTTAAATATTTATTTCCTTTCTCTAGGCCTGATAAAACTCTTACTAGCTGAGTTTTCTCTTAGCTGGGGAGAAATGGGTAGGAGCTTTTAAACATGTTAAACACTTTTTTACATACTTAATTATGATATAAGTTAAATAATGTTTGATGAAGGGCTGTATTTTTATAACCAGAAATTAACTGAGTGCATGGAAGTGTTCCTACAGAAGACTGAAATTCCTGTAGATTTCATTAAATGTTTTAATCAGAATAGAGAAATGGCTCTGAGCCCACCACAAGGGAGTTCAGAGCAACTGTCATAACTGGAATTGATTTCCCCTCTTTTTCCCCAACACAGCGCACTGCAGTATGGCTGTTTAGGTCACAGCTCTGTGTTAGGTTGTTGAGCTGGGAACACAGCACTCCTCGAGGCTCTAGTATTATAGTAAAGAAACATAAACCAGATCCAAAATCAAAGCACTGCAAAATATGTATTTCTGCCTTTTCCTTATCTATGCTGGATTCCTAGACTGCCTTCATAGGTGGAATAAAGCTGTAAACTGAAAGAGTGCTATTAAATATTTGACCTTTGTAACCTGGCACCAGTCTCGCAGCTCAGTACAAAGGCTCACTTTCCTCTCCCACACCCTCCTCTGCATGACTGAGACCAGCATCCCTCAGCTCTGATCATGACTGCTATAAACCTCAGCTCTGTCAGCTTCTAACTAGTCCCACAGCTTACCACCTACCAGGTACCTGACAGAAGTGCGGCTAGCAGTAGTGCCTTCCTTTGTAATATTCAAGCCTTGTATTTGTGGTACTGTGAGTAATGGTCAGCTCCCTCATTAAATCCATTAAGGATTTACAAATTAGTAAATATTTTCCTAATTAATATGTGTCAAAAATAACAGAAAACATAACAGCTATCTTAAATCGTAGACGTATTTGCAAAAGTTTCTGCACCTCTACTTGAGTTTTGCAAAATGGTTACAATTACAACTTAATAAAGACTCTTTTGGCTCAGCTCCAGAAAGCTAATGTTTTTACCCTTTGAATGTCAAGAAAAACCAAGAACTTTACAATAACTTTACCCTATGATCATGATAATAATGAAAAAAGAATTCAAATTCTCAAAAGACTCTTTGAATAAAATTATAAAATTGCATGGTCTTTTACACAGTAAGAGTCTTTAGGTTGGGCTTATACAAAACAGTCCACTATACAAAGAATATTTTATTATTCTAATGAATAGAAAGGTTAAAATTATCTATCCCATAGAAATACTTGAAGAATGCCTGTGTTACCTCCATGGTAACATGAGTAATGCTAAGAACTCATAAAGCTCAAGAAACAAATCTCTTCTCGTGACTGCCAGAATGACTTAACTTGTGCATTATTTTGTAATATGATATAGAACAACATTATACAAACCTTGTCATTTATAAGATGACTCACAACAGTTCAGTTGCTTTCAGTAAGAGTTTCACCACTGGTTATTTCACTGCATACACTCGTGTTTATTAAAAACTCATTTCATTACTGTTTGTGCAGATGATATTTTTGTGTAGTATAAACCAAATCAGATTCTATGAAACATGAGAAAAATACCTCATGGTGGAACTTAATATTTTTCTGAAAAATAATCATCTTCTGGAAAATTGTCCCATCACCCTCTAGTCTGTTTCCCACTTTTCACCTAATGCTGCTGGAATTCTAAGGTGATCATTCTTCACCTTTTCCTTGTCTTACCTTCAATGTCACCTCATATCACATTTCTCCATGACAGAAAAAAATAAACTAACTGCTATCACCAGAGGAAAAAATGTTGTCTGTTGAACAAATTCATTCTACCTATGAATTTAACCTATTGCTCATCACTAGAAAGAGACATCAGTTATAATAACTTTATTTAAGGAAGCACAGCCGTATCTGAAAGGACTTGGTAAAATATATTGGCACCGTGATTTGAACATTTCACATTTAATATGCTTCCGTACTCTTATCACCTGTGTACGTTAGTTCTCTCACCTTTATTCACAGATTTCTGCTCCTTTGGCTGGATATTCCCATCATGTGAATCCTTTCCTCTTTTCTTTTTCAGATTATCTATGTAACCAATCCAAAGTACGCGTTTTCACTTCTACTTCTACAAAGCGTGAAGGCGTTTGTTGCGAACCCTGAGACTGTGACCCTGGAACAACCGTAGAGCTCACCCAATCGAGACATCCCCATAAGCAGATGTACTGAGTCAGGTCTCTGCACCACGCCTGAAGAAAAGTTGGCCAAAACCAACGGGTTCCTTTCCGTGTGCTCCAGTGACCTTCAGCTCGGGTGGTCCGTAGGTCAGAAGGAATGCAGCAGAGGCAGTGCTCCTCAACTAGGACGTGGAGCTTACCGACGTGGAGCTGGTGTCCCCGTCCCAGCTCAGGGTCCCTGTCTGAGTCTGGGCCAGCCGTCGGAGCACGTAACACACCTGCAGGACACCACACAGCTCCCAGCAGAGATGTTACCCGAGGTGCTGGCGGCGGTACAGCTGTGCTGGCGTGCAGCACTGGAGCCGTTCCTGCGGCAGCGTCGGAGCTCTCCTGTTCGTACCTCCCTCGGGTACCCCCGTGCGCCTGCACTGTGTGCCACGTGCTCCCGGGCAGGTGTCCTGATTGCCTCATCTGCGCCTGGCGGCAGCCATTCCCAACCGCAGCAGAAGAGAAGTGCATTAAGGTTGATGAACCCTCACGCTCTGGCAGTGGAAGCCCAAAGGATAGCTAAGGTAACGTACGCACAGTGACACAGTGCTGGTTTTGCAAAGCAAGGAAATGAGAGAGCTAGATAAAACTCAATATTGGGGGGGGGGGGGGGGGACGTGCTTTTAAGTACAGTTGATTTGAAGAGCAGTCTGAATTTTTTATTTTTACCAGAACATTCTGTTATATTTTTCAGAACAAGCTTATCCTACTTGTAAGTGAAAAGACAAGGGGAGAAATCAGGAAAACAGAAAACTTCCAAAAGGCCATCGATCAGTCCCAGAAACAATAGAAAAATTAAGAAGCAAGCGGTACATCCAAATAGAAAAAAGGCTAACGTAATGAAAATGTCTGTAACTACAGAGATAATATACTTTGAAGCAACCTGCTTATAACAAAGTTTCACTTACTGGATTACTTCAAGTATTTAATAACTTGTAGTACTGCCAAAGCTCAGACTAAACTATAGTTATTTTCCCTGACAAAAACTATTCAGCTGTGCAATGTCAAGTCACCAGAAGCGTTCTTTATTGCATCCGTATGAGAAAACCTAACCGCATTTCATTTTTGTAGAGTAACAGTTTTCTTTTTGTTAGCATGCTATGAATGTATTCAGAGATCAAAAAGCTGTTATTTAAAACAAAAGGTTAGAATGGTTCAAATTAAAAATAAATTATATTCATTTGCTTAGCTGGGAAGATAATGAGCAATCTAGCTGTGTGACTGTGAATAACACAGACTAATGACATAGCAAATGAACCTATGAAATACAGGTGTATTTGTAAAGATTTTTTAAAAATATATCCGTTAATCTTCCAGCTTTCAGGGTGTCCCAAAGCCACTCAAACATTACGATAAATTGATCACAGAACAATACCATCTGCAGGTTTTGTTGCTTAAATGTGAGAAGATCATCTGCTTCTACAGTGAGGTCACCTTGTGAAAAGAAATACCTCATCCGACTTTCAAAATGCGCAAGAAATGTTTGCCTGTGCAGAACACGAGGTAAGAAATTCTCTTTTTTGACATTATACCTGATTTTTAGCCTTCTGTGTAGTAACTTATTAAGATGCCTTTAAAAGTGCCTCTAGCCTCCTCTTGTGCCTGGTACAAAATTAAAATATTGTATTAATGCAACCAATAAAATTAGAAAAACTATGTAATTTAAGATTTTTCTTCAGAGATCATGACTGAAGGCAGATGAAGCCTTCTGAAAATATGATCTGTTGTTTAACAAGCTGCTGAAGTTATACAATCCCCTCACCTGCTGCTTTGGTCCAATATTTCTCTGGTCACTTAAGAACAGTCTGTATTTGCTCTGATATATTAGAAAGCATTAGCTTGCACTTGTGCATTCATAATGCCACACTGACAAAACTGTGGGCTGAATTGTGGAAAAAAAAAATCTTCAGTTCTGATCCTGACTACTTTTTTTGTTCTCATTTATTTTATCCACAATTGATGGACCAATGTGCACAGTCTTCGCAGATTCATTTTGGTATCGCGATGGAGAACTCTGGGCTGTTAACTACAGAATACAAATTAGGAGAAGATTGCTACTTTGTTCATGTATGTAAGCCTAAAATACTTTCTAAGAAAACCATGCCTGCACAGACATCCAGACAAATCATTTGTTTTAATGCCATGCATATAACTATTAAACACTTTTATGCTTTAATGTCAACCATTGCTTAGCCTATCTGTCTTTTCTACAGAAATTCTACATGCAGTGCATTATATTTGGCCAACCATAGTTAGCACTTTTTTGTTGTACACAATGTCTTGCCCAATAAAAACTTATGGAGAGTGAGGTCTACAGATTAAAAAGGAACAGAAAACACCTTTAGAGACTGCAGGCAGAGGAATGGAAGGACTGTAGAAATAAGGAGAGCTAATGATAGCTGCTACCAAAAGGTAAAAAAGAACAGGGAATCATCTGTGTGCTGCCACATGGAAACCATAGGAAGAAGGCATCAAGAAAAAGTTAACAGAAGCATTTACAAGAAACATATGGGTTGTAGGGAAGGCAACACACAGAAGGGATGTAAAAACTGGTGAAGAAGCTGTAACAGCTGATATCACAGAAGTAGATGGAAACTGCCGAAAGAGAAGACAGTACCACTGATATTTCTTGGGACAGACATGCAGCAAAAGACCTATCAATACCAGGATATTATGTAGAAAATCTAGCAAACCTCTTACTACATTCAGACGTAATGAAGTTGACAAATAGAATTATGTAGGCATTCATTATTCGGTCACATTATTCATTAGGTTCTGTCACATTTGTGAAAAAACAGATACTCCAGAGGTATCTGGATTTGCCACAAACCTGCTTCTGCATTGATGCTAGAAATTTCCTGCACAGTTCTCAAGAACTGCTTCTTAAAAGTCTGCTCTAAGTGAATTCAGGAGAGAAACTCACATCAATTTCAATGTAGAGCGTTTTTTTCCAATTAGGACATAAAAAATGTCTCTTTCCAGTCCATCTTCTGGAATACATTTATTTTTAAAATGTGTTTTTGGAAGACTGTTTTAAACACATGAGCAGCCTATTAGCTTTTTTATCTTGCTGGGTTATTACCACAGAATTAGCAATAACAGAGCCATCTATTGCATATTCAGTATGCAGTACAGACTTCTGCTGAGCCCTAAGGGAATATAATCCAGCAAGGAAGGAAAAATATTCCTCTTTTCTTTTTCCACAGGGTTGTTTTCATTTCCTCCTGCCTTCCACTGGAAGATATCAGACCTTCCCAAGAGAGGCCAACTTCAGAGTCTGAAAGCTAAATGACCTAGAACAGAGATACCTGTGGCGTTATTCTTCTTTTTTATATCTATTCAACCTCTCCTGCATGTAAAAGCTGTATACAGGAATGAAGGAGAAATGTTTGTTAATTATTCCACTTAATCGCAGGCAGAAGCTACACTGCGAGATTTTATTTTTTTTATTGTACATGAAGACTTGTGCAAATGAACCAATATTAATGTAGGTAGACAGGAAACAAAGGCAACCAGCAGGTCAAAAGTGCAGTAGACTTGCCATGCCTGTCTGCATAGCTTGTCCTCAGCACAGAAGACAGGGAACTGTGCATCACTGGCAAGAAACAATAGGAAGCAGCCAGCCCTCAAGTATGATTATAAAAGAGCCCATCTAAATGTTATAACTAAACTTTCAAGTGTTTGAAGTAAACGTTTAGAATAGTTCTCTTTTTCCTGCTTGATATTTTGAAATTCTAGGGTGCTATGCAACCTTATTTTACTTCTACATCCCTATCTCATGAAAGGTCACATTAACGGTATAGGATTACTTGAACAGTACAGTAAACGAAATTATCACAAGTTATTTTTATGTATGCTGTTATTATCATTTCAAAAAGCAGATGTTAAAATCCAAAAACTTTAACAAAGGCAATGCCGTGGTCGGGGATAAAAATGCAAATGCACCATGACAGCAAGAATTTAAGCTGTGGTGCTTTGGGATCACAATACCCTTAATATTTGCTTCACAGAAAATAATCCGTGGACATTTTCTGCCTTCAGAGCTTGCCATGGAGAATGGGTTTATCTCATGTAACTTTCACTATTTAAAAATTAGCTTTTAGCTGAAGTCACTGTCCTAATTAAGGAAGAGCTCCTTACCCCCAAAGGCTTCATTTCATCTCAAGCTAGGAGCCATCAGTCACCAATTCCAGAAGCCATGTTGTCTGCCTATTTCTTCCAGTGAGTACCAAGGCAGGACACCTAGATGTGTAGCTCAGGCTACCTATCTGTCTTCTGGACACCTAAGGAGAGATGAAACAAATCCCCTTATTTAAATACATAAATGCAATTAAATGGCATGAAATGCCTCTCTGTCTTATTTTATGTTAGGCCTCATTTCAGCAAACAATAAAGGATGTAACAAGGTGTGTGACTTCACTGTGGCTACTCACCCTGACAGCAGATAACAGATTAGTACAGTTTTTAAGGGCTGGGACTTTGATAAAATCTGGGAAAAGGACTATGGCTACAATTTTGAAAAGCAGCTAAATGGTTCTGAAATCTGGCCAGAACAAGGCAATCTGATTTCTAGTTTCTAGCAAACAAGCTTGCTTGTTGTTTCCCGCAGAAGGAACTATCACCTTGAGTGAAAAGGTTTATGTACAGCGACAAGGAAAAGTCATATAATTTAGAAACAGTCTGACACATACAATCATCTCCCCTATGGCTGTGCTTTTTCACACTGATAAGAGGAAAAGTTAGATAGCAAAAGACTAAAGGTATTTCCTCTCCAAACAGGACATGATATTTTTCAATTCTAGAGGTCTTTGACCTTCATTAAACTAAGTATGACTTCTGCTAACGATCAGAAGGTTTTTCCTGTAAAGTAGTTTAAAGTTTATCCGTTTCTCTAGACTCATTTTCTGGGGGAAAAAAAGATAGTTAGACTTTAAGAAGATAGATTAGAGGCATTTTTGACAAGCCAAGGCAGCTGATTATAGTTACATTACCACAAGCCAGCATTTTCCATTTTATATTCAAAACCATGAATAATTTACCCAACACACTTTGATATTTCTTCAGACTATTAATTGTTAGCTGACCAATCTAGATTTTTCTGTAAGGGGGGGAGGGGGGCGTTAAAGTATTTTCAAAATAACTTATTACAAAATTTAGCCTCAGAGTTACTTGGGATCTCTTCTTTCTGGGCTTGTTCTACAGAATTGGTTTCAGCAGGGAAGAAGCATGCATTTGAAATTCCAGTATTGTGTGTATCATGAAGAAAAAAGGTCTGGATGGAAGACTTAACAGATCTGAAGAACAGCAATGACTCTTAGAGCAACAGAGCTGGGAAATTACCAGTGCACCATAAAAACTTAGTGAATTGTTATTAACATTCACTAAACTTTCAGCCTTTGTGGTGTTTTTAGTGAACAATTAGCAGCCATCCAATTAGTCATAAACTGCAATTATAAGATATCATAAAAATCCAAAGAAACCCAATATAGTAATTGCTTGTATTTATGAAAATATTTCTGGATCATCTAGGATATCTTGAATTGATAACCAGTCAACAAACCTTCTTTTTACAGATATTTTTGGCAAAGAAGTTTAATTTTAAAATTACTACTGTTTTTAAGCATCTATCACATGGATGGAAAGAGAATAATGTTGCTGAGCAAAATATTAGTATTTATTTTGCCTCAAGAGTTATGCTAAACTATATCTTGTGGGCCATTAAAACAGTCTGTAGGTCTCTGCAATCAAGGGTTAGTTGGCCCACAAACACAGGAAATTACATTGTGAGGGTAAGCAATCTGTAAGCAACTGTTGCCTACAGCACACTACAAGGAACAAGAATGTTGGCAAGGTGATAAAATTAAATATACAATTTGACTATTCCTGAAATGTTACACAGAAAGCACCCAAACCAGGTGCATTTTCCTCATTCTCTAAATTACAACAAAATCAAATCTATCAGAAAATTCTCCAGCACTGGTTCCTTTCCCACTACTATGTATGGCTGTGTAATTCAAAATGAAGTGTTTTACAAAGACAGTAATATGCATCTTTATAATATAGTCCATGATATATATATATATGGACATGTATTTGTATATTCTAGATATATATATTGCACATAAACCTGTCCATAATTATTGAAAAGCTTCACTGATTCCTTCGTCACAAATATCTGGATGCTTGCTTTTAACCTGCTCTAGTAGCAGCTGCTTGTCACTTAAAAATTCTTTTGGCAACAAAACCCAGACTGGCCTGAAACCCTCTTCCTGCTAGGAGGAACACGATCACCCTTGAAATCCCAAAATGCAACAGGGAATCTCTGGAGAGTCAGCTGTTCAGGAGTGACGCACCTCTTCTCCGAAAGAGAAGGAAGGTGAGGACGTCTGTGGAAGATGCCACAGGGGAGCCGAAAGAGGCTGCTAATTTGAATACCCAGTGCTTCTGCCCAGCAGTCAGACACACCCATAGCTACGTGTGAAGGCCTGTGCCACATCACTGCTGGTATCGTGTGGCGAGGAGGGATGAGGGGACAGATTTGTCTCTGGAAATGCTGTTGCGTCTGGTGTTCATCCATCATCCTACCACTGGCCGCTGACCTGGCTGGGTCTGCTTTCCCATTACCAGCCCCAGACTGGAACACCACCGCCTTGGCACCCACATCAGCTAACATACCAGAGGTCATAAAGCACAGCTTACGCTCTGAAGAACAATACCCAATCCCATCTGATCTAGATGCAAGGAAGACCTAGGTAGATGAAAAAATGTCTCCCCTATCAGTGGTAACATCACACAATCAGTGTCTGTTGTGGTTTCCTGCATGTTCATCAGCTGCAGGTAACAAGGGATAATGCACTTCCCAAACAGTAGATGTCATCTCTTCAGATACCTTTCTGGCTAATGTTCTAACTCCAAAGCGACGATCAACAGATTAGTATAAGTTTGGATTTTCAGCCTCAGATACTGTCTTCTCAATGCACAGTGTGTGGGTTGCTCACTTCACTGAGTTTTGGACTGATTTCCAGAAAATTCTTCTTTCCTGTCCTGAAAACTTTCTTTGCATGTCTTGCATCAGCCTCTTCGTGGAAGCTTATGTGCCAGGCTGAGAGGAAGCCAGAATTTTCAGGTATTCAGCAGGGGACCACCTGGCAGTGCCTGCATGCTATTGCATCTTCTGTATGTGTTTCATGGCAAGGGATGCTCTTAGCTCCCATGCCCCAGTACACCTTAAAAATAATACTCCACTGATATTACTTTGATGAGCAGATATCATGTTATCCTGCCAGTGATGTTCTAGGCTTATTTTGGACTCCTCGCAGGTAGGTGGCTGAAGTTTGAACCGTAAGGGTAAGCCTTAGGTAAGCCATCCCGAAACAACCCCATGCTACCACAGAGTGGGCATCCCACAGTTTGCCAGGAGGGCAAGTAGAGAGTCTGGAATTTGTCAGACATGTCTCTTATCAAATTTGTACTACTAAGCTGTCGTGGTTTAACCCCAGCCAGCAACACAGCACCACGCAGCCGCTCACTCGCTCCCCCCCCCACCCAGTGGGATG
>JAVKLA010000073.1:12153450-12165233 GCA_034782735.1 Sagittarius serpentarius | reverse complement strand
TCATACCACACTGAAAACACAGCACTGTACCAGCTACTAGGAAGACAATTAACTCTATCCCAGCTGAAACCAGGACATAAGCAATCCAGAAAAGTAAAGGTTAATGTTACTCACCACAGAACGACAGTCTGGTATAAACCAAGATCATTGCTAGACCCCACGTTTATAAGACGAAAACAAAGTTTGATATACACTGCTCTGCTTGAAACATGATGCAAAGGTGTTTCTTCTAGACAGGAGGTCTCAGCTTTTTCTAAGTTATGTTAATGACATTCCTCCACAAAGATTTTTGTATGAGGAAAGCAACAAAAGTTAAACTTCAGTTGCTGTTAGTGAGCTGTTGGAGGCCATTGGCAAAGGAATGCACAGCTGGAAGCACAGAGAGCGAGCACGAAGTCTGCACATAAAGGGAGGTGGAGTGGCTCAGCTGGTCTAAATCAGTCTAACTCCGACTTTATAGAAGGATTTCAGTTTACACCAGCTGAGGACACATTTCTAATATCAAGAAAAAAAAGGGGGGGGGGAGAGGAAATGCCACCTTTGGAAATTAAGAAAAAGAATCAGCAAATTTTACTCCTACAAGTATTGTTTACAACCACATTTAGCTTTTGGACTTTGATGGGATTACTCACTAATCTTTAAATGAGCAGATCAGGGCTAGTACATTTTAGATTAATAATTTCCGTGATGTTTCCTAGGGTCAGTCTGCAGAGCCATACAGTTAAATTTGCCCAAAGCTACATAAATGAATGAACTCAGAAAATAAAATCTGTTCTGTGGCTAATCTAAAGAAGAGAGGTAAAACCACAGATCACATGAAGACAGAAGTGCAAGGAAACAATTAAAGATTTAAGAAACACTTTAAGTATGCAAAATATTAATTCTTCCAGGGACTCTCTTCCAAGGACATCTCAAGGAAGCAAGGTCTATTTTCAAAATAAATGTTAATTCCTTGGCCTGAAGCACGCAAAAACATTAAAGAAAGAGATAGCCATTGGATTACCATAAATTTTCAGGATTACTGATCTTTTTTGCCAGATAAGTCATTGAAATTAATTATTAGTTGTGACAAGGATGTAAGCTTTAAAGAACAATGATTTAGGATTCCACTTTTTTGACCTTTGATTGGCAATACATTTGTCTATGCTTTCTTCAAGAAAAGCAGTTTAAACAAGGGCCTTAGCTTTTAGCAGTTCATCTGGATTGTGAACAGCAATGAATTTACATAAGCAAGGCAAAAAAATCTTACTTTGAAATGTCATTTGGAAAAATTCTGGGTTTTTTCCTTTTGTGAACCTGGGGATTCATTAAGTCACACTGATAAAAGTCACAAGTTGCTCTAAAAATATCCAACCCATGTAAGGGTGTGAAAGCACCAGAGGGAAAAGCCACAGGAGAAATGTTATATGAATAGCACGTGGTAATGGCATCTGGCTAAGCAGGTCACAGGAGGCCTTGCACTCACAGCTTTTCAGGACACCCTGTTGAGAAGACCGAGTACAGTGAGCAAGTCCTGATGACAGAGATGGGCTGGGCTGGGCTGGGCATGGCTGGATTGGGATGGGATGGGATGGAATGGGATGGGACAGGACATGATGGGATGGGATGGGACGGGACGGGATGGGATTGGATGGGATGGGATTGGATGGGATGGGATGGAGAGGCTCAGAAAGAGCATAGCCTAAAGCAAGAAATGGCTGCCAACCCAAGGGGAACCCAATGGGTGTAAGGAGGACTCAGCAGCTGACATGCTTTATCCCACGTCATCACAAAGAATCCTAAACAGAGCACCTGGAGACAAGTGTCTTGTGGCCTGCACGTTGAACAGACTACTTGTACACACACATCTTGGTGTGGGAGTGACTGTGTAAGTATAAATGGGTAAAATCATTTTTAGTTCAGTCTTAATTTTAAATGAAATCATCTCCTCCTCCCATCAGGGCTTGCATTGAGCTTTGTTAAATTGTCACTACCATATTTCAACAGTATTTCCTGTACCTAGGCCTGGGGCACGCCTGTTTCCAAAATTCAGAACCTCAAAACTCCCTCTCGGTAGAGACTTGCCTGAGAGGCACTGAGAGTCCACATGTATCTGTATTCCTGCTCATACAGCTCCTCAGACACATGTGCTTTTCCTGGGCCTCTCCAGGTCTGTGTGACACCTGCCCTGCCCATTAGGTTTGATCCCGAGGACGTGCTCTGAAGAGAGGAGAAAGCCATGCTGGGGTGGGGCAGCTTTAGCAAACCCTCTCACCACTTGGCAGGACAGCACGTGTTTGCATAGTAGGTCTGCAACCTTCCAGGAAGTGTTAGATATATGAATTAAATCCTGATTTACCCTACAGATGTGTAGTATAGCTGGCATTTCTGCCACAGATCTACGACACCAGTGCAGAGCATCCAGCACGCTCCTGAAGCACAGGAATCACACCTACGCTTCTGGTAGAAACCACTACCAGTTCTTCTGAAGTCCTGGGCTGCCCAGCATTCAGACACACAAATAGCATGTATCTAAAGCTGGATTTGATAATAACAGTCTTTTATCCAGCAGCCAAAGGGCCAAACCCCTCACCCACGCTGCTGCTCTCCCTGCTCTGCCAGAAAGGCATACCCTCTGAGCAAGCACTGTGGCATCCTGAACAGAAGTCTTCCTTACACAGTTTTCTCAGTCCCTGTTCTTGAACCTGTGCCGTCTTGTAGAACTACCTAAACGATTTTTGAAAGAGAGAATGAAATCCAGATTTTCACTTTCTCTGAATTTTGTGACATTGAGCATCATTATAGCAGTCACTTTCATGAGACAACAAATGTTTAATTAAAATAAAACAGCCTCAGAGAGAGATATTCCTTCCTGTCTGTCCCTTCCTCTGCAGTTATACGCACTGACAGAATTATCATCAAGCTTCTTGCACCAGCTTGGAAGACAGCAAAGACTCAAAATTTGGCAAGCAGTATAAGGAAATTAATTTTGTCATCTCCCATTTGCTTGAGAGCCCAAATCACTGAATTATTGAATTAAAGATGGACAGTGTAGTACCACCACAGCCACTACGCAGGAAACAGGTAAACGTGAAAGGCTATCCCATAGCAGTTGCCCAGGAAAACAAGGCATTTCCCTTACCCCATATTGAGCATCTATTTTAATGGGAGTTTTCTCTTGTCTAAAACAGTTTTCTACTCCAAGTTCATTCCAAGTCCCACAGTCCCACTACTTCAGGTGCTAAATCTACCCTAGTAAAGGTTTTCCACACTTTCTTTTATATTTTACTATAGACTAGAGTGTAGATGTACTTGGAGAAGAGATTGCACATCTCAGAAAACTTAGAAAATCATGATTTTACTAAACGCGTTCAAAGAAAGCAAAGACAGATCCACCAGTGCCAGACAACCCAACCCTGAAGCTAATTCAGTCAGGCATCACATCATGTTTATTCAGCTACGTTTCTACTGAACCCCAAGCTGGTTACTATTGATCGAGCAAGATATGGTATTATGCCACATAAACATACCAACTTGTTTGGTGATAGTTTCAGCTTTCTAACATGGCATTGAATTATTTCAATCTAGCCATAACCTTGCTGATATAATCAAATACCAGAGGCTGTGGTATTTGAGACTCTTTTTACCAAATTCATCACCTTTTGAGCAAGTCCCCAAAGCAAAAGTTTGATCCCATCACTGGTAATCCTGCACTACCTGGCTGAAAAATTGCATTTGGCTCCTGCATCATAAGAAATAACCTTCAATCAGCGTAAGCAACAGTCCGTTCTAGCATAAGATCACTGTAAAAATCAAATATGAAATCACTCTTCAGGATGTAACTGTTTCAGAGAAATGCTGAAGATCTAAATTCCTCACTTGCAGAAGTCAGAGGGTTCAATTTTTAAGCAGTACAGCTCTAGTTACTTAGAAATCAGCCTTAAAAATATAAAGATATTGCACAGATTTACAGAACAACATGGACCAATTTTTTAAGTTAAAGGAGACCATGCTGATTATCAAGTCCAATCTCCTGCAGGTTTTGGGGGAAGAATTTTTTAAATAAAGGCATACTTCGAGCAATCTCAAGCAAGTTCAACTTTTTTTTCACATAGTGATATTAAAATCCAAGAATAAAGCTAAGAAAATTCATAGTTATAGTTTACATAATTACAGCTTGGGATTCACAGAAGACCCAAATGATGGCTCTCATGTAAGCTTTTTACATTTTTCCTAATTAAAATGGGTCTAGCATTCTCATAACTCTCCGCTGGTGGTCTGGTTATGTGACCACAAACTCATTTTATTCTCTTACCTCATGGCTGCGAGTGCCAAGTAAAACTTGTTTGTAGGTCTTCTGGAACGCATATTACATTTACTGCTGGACTGTATAGTTTTTTAGTAATTAAATAGCTCTCACAAAGCTCACTAAACCTGGCTTTGTGGCCAGAGGGAAAGTGAGTGGATGGCATGTAGCAGAAAATCAGAATGGCACAGAGCAGCCCAAGGAAAACTACATAAAGCAGGAATGGGGGCAAGGCAAATGTTAGATAAGGAGAACATATCAGAACATCAGCTAGGAGAGGGGGTGATCCCAGAAGGCAGAGAACTGGCTGAAGATGGTGGAGAAGAAGGAGAAGCAAGTTCCCCTTGCTTTGAAGAACGTATAAGCAGGAGATGATTAGATCCAAACCACCTCCTAGATCATCTCAGTAGGTGTGTAAAAGGTGCAATTTTAAAAAAAGGAGTAGTGAGAGATTTATAAAAAGGACAGAGAACAGCTGAAGTTTAAAACCAATTAGTTGTGACAGAAAGGAACAAGTCTGTTTCCGCTTACTGTATGCAAGGTCCCAAATACACTACAGTATATAGAAAATTAAAATTTATTATTGTCAATATAGTAGAAGATAGCTCCCTCCCCATTTGGGGAGGTTTTTTCCTCCCTTTGTTTTTTTTAAAACCACAGAAGGTTTGAAAACATGCAAAGCTGCAAAAAGGAAAGACAAAATTAAAAAGTTAGAGATTATTACTATAATAGTGACTATGAAGAAAAGTTAGACATTATTACTATAATAATGACTATGAAGAATATAAAGTACAATGTTAAGTAAACATTGGGAGCATAAAATGCAAACACACTTTCAGTAAAAAAATTAAATAGTTAGTTTGACACAGCAGCAATGTGTTTTCCACAGGTGCCTTCTTGATTTTTGCTTTTTGATTTTTTTTTTGAGTGATCTAGAAAGACTCAAAGGAGCAATTATAAAATATATAAAATAACTGCATGAGGGTGAAAACATTACATTTTTATGGTTTAATAGGTATTTGCCGAAAGAACTGATGAATTTTTCCTAGAGTATATAACAACAGGTTCAGATACTGTAAAAAACTCTATTAGGAGTTCATCAGCAAGAAATTTTTAGATCCATTGGGTGAGATTCTGGTCAGCTTATTTCTGACGTCCAAATCCAAGACACGGGGGAGCTGCTCTCCAAGGTTCTCTTTGCAGCTGAAAAGCAGCTGTATTAAAAATATTAACATGATGAACATTTCTTCTCCTGCACTGCCACCAGTGACAGAAGTCTTCGCAGCCAGACTGTGCAATGTCATCTAGCTAAGTAAGTCCGTAATATTTTCATTTTTTTCATTGACTTCTATTCAATGCCATTGCCAATTCCAAGTGATTTTGGAGTTCTCACTTAAAGCAGAGCACCCTGCTATAGAGAAATAATAGTTCAATTCAGTAAATTTGGGCCAGTGAAATAAAGTAAATAGCATAGTACAAGAGCTGCATTTAAGTCGCTGTGTTTTAGACCGTGGTTGTTGCAGAGTTGAGCAGAGAGTCCATACTTGTTTGACAACAGGATTAAAAATCACTACAAAATTCTGTGATACTGAGAAGAGATTGCAGAAGATCGTTGATTTTTGAAAAGGCATTTTGTGTCTTGTTAAATGTCACCTTAGAGCTCTGAAACTGGCAAAAAACGTTTTCACAAAGTAGAACCAAATGAATGCCAACGTCTGATCATCTCTGCAACCCTTACACTTTCTTAGGTGACACTTCTGCCTGTACGCTCTCAACAAAATGCTCTCTGACACATATTTCAGCACTTCCAACCAATCTCAGGATCTCTGCACCTTAAAAATTTGGTGCCCCCTTTTTCACGATGGAAAGCGAGACATGGTGATTTAATTAATTGTGTTTGCAGAAAGCTTCAATGGCAGCACCGGAAGGAAACTAGAGACATAAGTATTTTTAGGCTTCTGCTGCTATTGGAGCAAAACACAGCAGCGCAGCTTGCGGTACGTTAGGGGCCTGATCTCCTCAAGGGCTGCTGGCTGCTCCCTGGAGCTGGAGTTCTGGGTGCTTAGCCTCTCCCAAAACCAGTTCTATTTTTACGCCTTGAATAGCAAGTCCTCCAGATCAAAACCTTATCTCAGCTCTCTGTGTCCTGATCTCCTTCACTGCTTTGCATTGTCACCACTCAAGAAACAGCTTCTTGCTTTTGTGCTTAAAACCATTTAAACTTAATGGGGCTTTCATAGAGCGCCTTGACTCTGTGCTGACACTCCGGACTCAGTTACCTCACGGACACATTAAAACCCAACCAAAAGCACAAATCTTAAACTCTTTAATTGCTAAACAAAACCACTCTCAGAGGAATTTTGAAGATGTTCACAGCCGTTGCGATTTGGGAAGGATGGACCGCCCATCAGCGTCTCTCAAGCCTGAATCTCTCGCTGGCTTGAACACATGGGGGCCAGCTGGCTGTCCTTGACAGCAGGAGTTCCTTTTGCATCCACTTTCTATGATATTGAGTTAGATATTTGTCTGAAGGACATCTTGGCGTCTGCAAATAAACATCACAGGAAAGCCTGTGTGTACACAGTCTCAGTCATTTATAGAAGAGCAGGATGCTTCTGAATAAGATGCTAAATTTAGACTGAAACTTCTCATTCACCAAAAATATCTATTCAAATTAGACTTTTTTCTTTTTTTCCCAGTCATTTTTATACCTTTCCTTTTGAGTTTACCAAACCTATATGATTTTCTCCTTGAGCATAATAGCACAAATTTTTCATCCAGAACCAAAGAGAAAGTAAGCAGCAAATAGCTATTTATTCAAATGATTTTTTTTTTCAGCCAAGATGTGTGTTCTGTTAAGTACTTTCAACTTTTCTATTGAATACTAGGGTATTCAGTGTTCTTTGAACTAACTTTCGTGTAACTTTGGGAACAACTAAATGCTTGCTTGCTAAACAGGTCATTCTAATGCCAGACTATAAAATAAGTCATTAAATGTACTAGTAGATATGCATAGCTAACAAAGCAAAAAAACTACTTTCTTTGAAGTGAGCTTGTGTTTTTCATTTCTCTGCTGCACTGAAAATTTGTATTTTCTCACGAAAATCTTTCCAGTTGATGTAGCACTATAACTAGATATTATTATATTATGTGGTTATATTATTATAACTGGATATATTAGAGAATGTAAGCATAAAGGAGGACAGATTTTGTGAGGAGAAACAGATGTTGGAGCGATAGGGAGAGGATGGGACCAGGTAGGTGGAAAGAACCTCTGTATTATTTATGGAGAGAGCGCTCTTTGGCATCAGACTGTTCTGTCAGGAACAGTCACGTTTCAAAGGCTATGATTTTAAAATCATGCAAAATGTAAATATAAGACATGCCATTGAAAAGTTGAAGTCTTAGCCTCTATTATTAGGATGTAGCCCCACAGAAAAAAAAATTTACATTTCTGTATGCCAGTAATGAGTTCAAGCACATACATGACTTGAAAAGCAGAGAAGAGAAAGACCTATGTAGTGCCTAGCATGGAAAACATCAGCCCTGAAGCTGCCACGGGGGAAGAACTGTGTGCAACCACTATGACCAGGTTGTGCTGATGCTACTGTACAATCTTCTCCTCTTCACCTACTTGTCGGACAGAGCACATCCTAATTCCAAACACAAAGTTCCTTCTTTGGGTTCCCTACACAAGCATGCAAAGCAGAATAAAATAAAGGTATTTGTTGGACCTTGAAACAGAAGGCACCAGTGCTGAGGGTGTTCGGAGAGAAGTTTTTTTTTCATCCCATTGCAGGTATCGCTGGAAATTTGTGTATGTATCATGAAGCAAGATTCTATCAAGTCTGACTCCAAGAAAAGAAACCATAGTAATTACAAATAATATTGCTCAGTTACATGGCTTCTTTTCAAAGATTATTTTTTCTAAATATATATAATATGATCTCTCAGCAGCTGATGTGGCATTTCACTTCTGAACAGTCAAGCCATCTGTATGTTAATGCCCCAGGCAGCAGCTGTAACTTCATTAGGCAAAAATAATTTGGATTTGCTGTCACTGATAGCTGAGAATAATTCTAAAGAAAGTAAATGGACAAGCTGTCCTTTAATGAATGTATTTGTGTGGTGAAGAGAATAGAATTAAGCTGACAGTTGACATGAAAAATACACTGATTTTTTTTTGGCTAGGGCAAAACCTCTGCTACCCTTCCTATAGTTTAAAGGTTCTGAATGTTGTAAATAGTGATACAGATAGCATCTTCTGTAACAACACTCCTTGGAGTAAAACTTTGTGGGTTTGGTGGCAAGTGAATAGGCAGGACGGTGCCCACCTCTGCTTACAAGGTGCAGACAGGTGGGCATTGGCATTGCGTTGTGCCAGAGGGGCGGGGAGGGAAGGGCTGCAGGTTTTTCCCTACAGCTGCACAGTGTTATTGGCTGGTGTGGTCATAGCTTGTTCAAATCCCCACGCCTTTGATCTCAGAGGAGGGGAGCCAGGAGTGCGCTGGATCTGGCTTTGTGGAGTGATGGGCCGGCAAAGAAGAACGCCTTTGCTTTTGCCTTTTCATCTCCATTTCTTGCACAGAGAGTCTAGAAATAGTCTTATTTCTTCCAGATTTTGTTCCCTTCCTCACCCTAGTCAGCCACCAAAATGGAGATCTGCTGTTGTGTTCTCAGAGATGATGAAAATAAATTTCATCTTACTTGAGAAACCATTCACTTTCCTCGTAACACTTCTAGAGTCTAAATAACTTCTGTTTAAAAATAATTCCATTTATTAAATCTGAGGTATAAAAATATAAAGGAAAAAAGTCTTGAACACGATTATCTTAATGCTGGTATCACCTAATGGTATTATTAATCAGAATACACTCTCACAAAGTTTTCTTCTTCTGGTGTGTGGGCATGATTCCAGTCCTTGAAGAAATGCTGCGCTGTTTGTAGTTAGAGACGCCAGACTTTTAGGAAAACCATTGCATGCAGGGGAGTTTGCTTTCTGCTTTTATGTCTGTAATAGGAATTTAACTCTTAAGGCAAAAAGGTTTGCTGTAAGGCAGGCATTGCAATGCAGGATGACATTCCTGATAAAAAAAGGATTCTCTCTGTCTGGTTTCACCACCTCCATCTAAGTCCTAGCCTGTATATGCATAAAATAGACGGGGCTGAAACACCCATGCTCTGTATCTCTTGCAGTGGGAGAATGGACCTTTAGGCCCTTTATAATCTGATGCTACTCAGAAAAGAGGGCCTAATACAAAGTTTAATTGCTAGTAAAGCCTATAGTAAATATTTGCAATGTTCTTCAACTCCCCACAGCTCTGCACAACAGACAAAACCATAACAACCTCAAGTTTCAAACCAGGATACAGAAACTCTGTCACTGAGATAACTTAAATGTTATGTGTACCTAACACAGTGTCACCAGTGTGAAATTCTGTGTTTTATAGAAAGATGGCAAACTTTCAGCTTACTCGTCCGCTACCTGAATCACAATATGCTTTCCCAGTGACTTTGAAGGAAGAAGAGTCCAGCCGTCATGACTTGATTCTGTATTATCTTGAGACCCGGTGACATTATTATCCTCCACATTTCATAGAGGTGCTTCAGACCCTGAGGAAACTACTCAGCACCTCTTAGAGTCAAACACACACACGTTTTTGGCAGCTAGATGGAGAAGCAACACGTGTTAGGAACACATGGCCTTAACAGTTGCGTATTTAGCCATTTTCACTTCCCAGAGATATGAGATTGGCTCTGAGCTGGCAGAGCGGTGAGTTTTCTCTTTCATTTTGGCAGACCGGGAGATATCCATGCTCCTTACTGACTGGCAATAGTTGTAGTAACACCTGGAAGCCCCAGATGATACAGGAGTCTTTACTCTAGTACAAGACATACTGATAGATGTTGAGAAGGATATTCATATAATAATCAAGGCTTCCAACCCCACATCCGCAGTCTGAAAACTTCTGCATGTGCCTTGCCATACTGAACTTAATGAGCCAGCTTACCTAAGCAGTGTTACGGACACGCATGTGAGCGTGACTCACCCCTCTGATAGATATGTAGGTGGAAATATAATGTCCTGAGTAAATAAGCCGAAAGGCTTAACAGTCAAAGGCTGTAGACCAGCCCGTCCTCCAGGCCCTCCTTCTCTTTGAAAAACTGTCATCATTAATTACAGTGGAGCACATGGAGCTCTGTTTGAATGGGCATGGTCACTGGCGTGGAAGGGGAATGACTGGTACCTGGCAGGGCAAAGCAGGGATGTCGTAACTGTGCCAGTCATCAGGAATGAGTCAGTAAAAGGAAAAGAGAAGAGGCAGCGTGAAGGCTTTTTATGCTGTGTGTTTTGGACACGTACATGACTCTTACAGTACATCAGTTAAAGGTATGCTCAGATTGCAAAGTCACCATTATGACCTCAAATCCCTTTTAGGCTGAAACTTCACTGAATGCATTTCATTTAACAAATTCATCAGTAAATACTAATTTCTTACTGTATTTTCACAAGCCTTCCCAAATACAAGGAATTTACTTGAAAATGCTCACCAAAAAAGTTTTAAATCACATTTGCACAAAAATTTCCTTTGTTCATTAAATACGCCTAACAAAGAAAAAAGCATATTGTATAAATTTTTTTTGCAGGGGAAGATGTTAAATGATTGTGAAACAGTCCGTTTATGGAGCCTTAATTTTTCTTTAAGTAAAGAAATCCAATTTAAAGAGACCGCTGTGTTGATTCGTATACACTGTACGGGAACAGGAGATTCCTGTGGTGTTGCGTGCTGAGCAGATTATCATTTTGTGGGTGTTTGTGTGGACTCAATGCAGAAAACAAAGCTGTGGTGATTTATTAAATGTTCTCTTGGTAGGCAGGCCTCCCTTCCCTCTCTTTCTCTGGCCAGGCAAATATCAGGAGAAAAACAGGCAGTGGAAGAAGGAGCTGTGGCAGCAGCGGCTGGAGCCCCAAACAAAGGCAGAAACACCACGATTAGCCTCAAAAGCCCAAAACAAAGTCAAAACCCCCTCAGATACGCCTCCTCAGCACCCTCCATGCTAAGAGGGAGAGGAGGAGTGTTGTCCCCAGCTGTGGTTCGCTGGGCAGGAAGGGTGCTCAGTGAACAAGAAGTTTATTTGCCTCCAAGAGCAAAGCTACTAAAAACAAAAGCACCATTTTGCCATGGAGACTGGGAGACTGTGTCCTTCCCACACCCAGTTTGCCCGGGTACTTGCTCATACACATGTACACTCACTTCTGCCCTGGAATATTACTAAAAGAAGGATGAAAAAAACAGACAGCCAAACAAATCCCAGTTCAGCAAAGTGGCAAGTGGCTAATGCTCAGGTGATTAAGCCTTCAAAGCAAAATGGATGAGATGAACCGCGTTCTGCAAGGCACAGGCAAAAGATTTTGGCGAAAACCGTTAGTTTCAATCAAAAAACATGTAATTCTTAGCATGAAAACAAAGAGCAGACAGTGATCCTACATTTGAGA
>JAVKLA010000073.1:12141595-12153440 GCA_034782735.1 Sagittarius serpentarius | reverse complement strand
AGGGGAAATTAAAAAAAAAAAAAAAAAACCAGCTCTAGGTTGCCTTCCCTTTTGCCTTGTGGCAGTTCACCAGGGAGCACAGCATGTTGCTTTCCCCCACACAAATGTGCAGTCCCTCCACATTTGCTGTACTGGAAGGTCACACAGCGCTGCCAGAGAGAGAGTAAGCTGTGCTGAGATGTGGCAAGCTTTCAGTGATGGACATTTTCCATACAGCCCTGTTGGTGACTATAGGGAGCTTAGGTTACTGCGTTTTTATTTTGATAGGATACGTGACACCATTCCTGCTTTAACTGATAGGTTGCACGTACTCTCGCACTTGGAAGCTCTCCTGAGCTGTCAGTTTGAAGAAAAATGGAAATTTCACCAATGATCCAAAAATGCTTTTTGTGGGCCATTGTTGTTTATGTTGGGCTGTTCACTCCAGGGGTTATTTTGGAATGTGCTTGCACTGAGGTTTGAGGTTTTTCAGAAGAAAAACCCTGGTTTATATTTACATTTAAAATACCCTTTTTTAGAAGAAAGGGCAGAATCGTTTGTTTTGTATATTTATCCAAGATGCACTTTATTGTCATATTTTCAGGTCTTTATCCTGCTGTGATATATCTTTTTGTTTAAGTCTTTGGTCTAAAACATATGGTATGGGCCACGGAGGAATTTTAGTTGTCCTTTTCCCACCTCACTCCCACCCACCCCCAAAAAAATGGAAGTTGTATTGTCTTGAGTAAAGGTCCTAATCTCAAGGAAATGGCAGGATAATGTGATATAGTCCCAGCCACCTACAGAATTGTTTTGGATCAGAAGACTTTAGAAAACAGAGAAATCAAGAAACAAAATAGTTTTCTTAGGAAAAATAAATTATTTTAAATACCATGAAAAAGTTTGTAACATTTAAAATTATAATGCCATTTACCGAAGACATTATACATCCCACTTCTTCACCAGTAAGGGACCTGTTTAACCCATGGGCTGGAGTGGTAATTATAGTTTTCTTGGTAAGTAGTAAGGGAGACAGTGGGCTGTGATTCGATACAGACCTGTGGTCTTGTTTAGCAACAATAAGTAAAAGACAGCCACTCTACAGCTTCTGATTCCCTGTGAAACAATTTCATGCATTAATAACTTTCATTTACCAATGGATACAAGCTTTTAAGTAAGTCTAATATCCATTAGTTAATATACCTAACTACTGTAAGTAGAAACACAACTATGGATTTCAGGCAATCAGAATGATGCAAATAGTCTTAAGAGTTATTGCTAAGTAATTACAGAAAACTTATGACTAAATAACATCTCTACTTGAAACTGAATGTTTTGAGTTTGTACGTAAAAGATTAGAATTTAGAAAATGTGAGGGTTAAATCTGCTGTACTACAGCTTCTATAGCATTTCTGGTGCTGCAAAGAAACAAAATCCCAGACAAATAAGAAGGAGCACAATATCTCTGTGTTGTCCACTTTGCAGTCCCAGTATAGAAGGCATGCAATGATCATGCTTACGGTAGGTCCAAAGTGTGAGGGGTATTTCTCTGCTTCAATGCCTTCTGGAGAAGACACAGCTAAGCAAAATTTAGCAACGCCCCGAATAAGGTTGTTCTTACCTATACTATGGGCAAAAAAAGGGGAGGCTAAGAAGTAGACTAAAACATTCTTTCTTTCTACATTCTCCTCCACTTGTAGGCAGAAAATGGCATAGCCAGAGCAGGGGGTCAGGGTCAGTGTATGCTTTTATTTTGACACAAAACACCATAGCCCATTTAAGCTTAGGCGAAAGACATTGCATTCAGATGGATTTTTAGCACAGACCACAGAGAGGCTATTCTGTACTTTAAATTAGCAAGGACATGCATTCCAAACTGTGCTCTGAAGGGGATCTGGCTTTGGTGGGGAGGAGAGGTTTGTTGCTCCCACAACAAGAACTTATGAAATATTTTAATAAACAATAAGGCTTTGTCTGAAGAGAGACCCTTGACAGCCAGTATGCAGAACTCGGATATATGCACAATACGTTCAAACTGAACCGCCGTTGTATTCTGAGAAATCATGGCAGGCTAGTGGACGAAATCCTTGTTTGCACAATTGCGCACTTATTGAAGTGGCCTTTCCCATAGTACTTTCACAGGGGGTTTAGCTCCATGCCAGTCATGTTTTCTCCTGTTTTCTATCCTGATGTGAGCATTTTTCACCCTTAAAGTAACAAAGGATCTTGTGTGGGAAAATGTTTTCTCATTACACCTTGCAAAGAAAGGAGCTCCCACTTTAAAACGTTATGTTGTCATTAATTACTCTAACCCCATGTTCTATGTGTATGCTTATTCCAAGGAATACTCTCAAAATTTTATGAACTAGAGGGTTTTTTTGTTCAGGTTGCTGACAAACTTCTTAGGAAAACATTTACAGTATAAAAACTATAAAATCTGTTCCTAGCTCTTTTAATACAGGAGAGAGAAAATTTAGACAACCATAAATTGGTTTTACCAGTCCTCTGCACCATTCTAGGCTTTGAATGCCCACATCTCTGGCCATACATGAGATACATCAGGCCTGGAAAGGCTGGAATGCAGAATCAGAGCTCTGGATACAACAGCATGGACATTTGCTTAATGGTTCAGATGTGGGGACGTACTATGTCACTGCTCTCTATCTTGGCATTCTCCTAGGAAAGAAAGAAATAAAAAATTTCTGCTTTGCACACTTACATGGAGACTGAAAGACGTGGAGACTCCCATGGAGTTTGATTCCAGATTTCATGACTCACTAATGGCAACTTGTTCATTTTGTTTTCCAAACTATCTCATTGTTTACTTCCACTGAAGTTGCAGGCAAAATTTCCATTGACTTCAGAGGAAGTCGGATGGCGCCAGTGAGGTTCTTATAGTTTAAGAAAGCTACCCACATTTGTCACTAACTTCAAGAATTTGGTTTGAAAAGTCCTTTTATATGTGGGTTAATTAGTGTGGTAGTAAACACAGCCACTTGTATGTACCAAGATATTTTAGCTTCTTTTCATACTGTAATTATATGTATTATCTTACGTCACTAATTAAGTTCAAATGCGCTCTTCTTAACCCTGTCATTAATAAACTGTAAAAAAAAAAAGTCATGTCCAGAACAAAACTGAAGAAAAAATCCACTGTAAAGACCACTTGTGAGAGTGTAATCTGGTTTTTTTTTACTGCTGGCTTTCAGATACTGCCTCAGGGACTTCATTTGGGTGGTCAAGTAATTCTGCCTGATGAGTAATAAACAAATAATTCTACACCCAATTCTGGTTTATTCCCACTGAGTGGTAGCTCCTTATGCAAGTAGTTCCACTTCAGTATTTAGGCATGCAGTTAATCCTAGCTATTTATATGGCTAGATACCACTCCCTGCAACAAGGGATACAGTAATAGGCCGTGTGTAAAAAAGTAGAAAATTGCCCAATAAAATAGGAAAAATCCTATGTTGAAAAGATAGACATTATATTCAGGACTCGGACACCAAACTAGTTACGATTTTCAGTTAAAAGTAAAACTTCTCAACATCATGTCTTAATGCATTTTTTTTTCTAAACTTGACAGAGGAATTCATAAAACTCATATACCTGGTTTTTGACTAACAGTGATTTTTTTAATAGGTGGATTATCACTGCTGCCTGGATCTTTCACATAGTCAGGTACTAATGTTAACAAAAGGTTTTTTTGGTGCTAAGAATATTTCAATGAATGTTAAATGTTGTTTTACACTATCTTTGAGTAGTAGCAATATTAACCAGCTCTGCTTTACTTTTTCTTCCTGGCAAAAATCACTCATCAAGAACTGTTCATGTTACTTCTACTACCAATATCAACCCTAGGAGCCACAGGATACACAGAGCTTTGCGACACCGTGGCGTTGCAGGAACTGAATATCTTAAAGACCTGTCAGGCTTTGCAATTTCCAGGAAAGATTGTTATTGTTCATTTGGGGGGGGGACATTACTGCACCTTCTGGGCACACACTCTGAAACACTTGCCTGGAAAAATCTAGAAAGAAATCCTTTATTAGTGGTTTAACTAAAAACACAGTTTGGCAGCTAATCTTCTGAACGTCTAAACATCATCAACTACTTTCCTACCTCTTTGGAGCAAAATGTATGCCATACTTCGGAGAGGAATATTCAGGATATGAAATATATACGCATACATTTTGATATAGGCACACTCTGGCAATGGTTTTTTAGAAAAGTATCACTGCAGCTCAAGTTCAATTAAAAAACCTGAACAGTTCAGTCCAGGAGTTTTATCTGTTAGTCTTTAGGGGTGAGATTTTGACCCCTTTATTCAAGTTAATCCATCAGAGGTTTAGTCAGTGAGGTTTAGTCAGCATCAGTGAAAGCTGCAGCAGGCAACAGAGGCCCCTGGGTCAAAGCACCATGGAAAACATACTGCAAGTGTGGTTTTTTACCCTTGTAGCCCGGCTGGGTAATAACTGCAGGTAGAAAGCACAGTCAGACTCACTTTACATAAATATTTAAGTATCATAAAAAGTGCTACATCTGAAGACTCCCCATTTCGTAGTGCATGCAGGCATACGCTTGTACACAGCTGCATGCCCATATACACTGATACACAGCACAGTGTCAAAGGGTCCGGCTGCAAATTTCCTTTTATTGGGAACACTTTTATTATTATTTTTTCAGATTTCAGTTCAGTCAAACCAAAGACAGTTTATGTAAGAAACCAAGATCCTTACTGCCCCTTCTGGCAAATCAGAGAACAGCATCTTCACCTCTGATTTCACAAGCAGCATAAGGAATTTCGGTTCAGGCAACTGTAATGTCTGTTGAGCTCCAGAGACTTCATTCTCCCCTGCGTATTCTCAAGCACTTTAAAAATTAAATTTGGAAAAGCTCTTGCAGCTGTGACTGGCACAGTTTTGGCTCTGCATTGTGAGACTGAGTGCTGCTGTCTTGTCTTGGTTGCTTCTAATAAAATAATTCCCAGAATAAAGCTCAAGGACTGCCAGCAAGTATGATTTAAAAGCAAAATACAATATAAAAGGAAATCAAGCGTGTTTCGTTGTGCCTTAAGATAACTTTCTGTCAGAGTAAATTCTTTAATACTCCTTTATGTTTCAGGGCAGCAGCAACTTTGAAAAATATATTATTTGTACTCTTAATAATTCATAATTATAATAATACAAAGATTAGGAATGAAGATTAAGAATGACAATTTTATGTCAAACAGGATGAGGATAATTCCCAGGAACTATACGCATTTGAGGACTACTGTAGTAACTGGCACCTCTGCATTAGCTCTAGAGGTGCCATACTCAGCCAGAGAAAAGACACATTAAAGGGCTAATGAAGATCCTGTTTAATACTGCAATAATAAAGGAAGGTAAAGTAAACCAATGACTCTCCGCTGCTTCTGGGCAGGCACTGCCTTTCCATAGCATGATTCTCCAGAAGGGCACCTTCTTTGTCATCCGACAAATTGTCTCAGTGGAATGGGGGAGAGCACAGCTACCCACGTCTGACACCTGCAAGATATATTCCTTGATTTGGGATCTACCCAACGGCCTGTTAAGCTCTTGTCTTGAAGCTTTGGTAGCTTAGTTTATCCAGTGTGATTTCTATCCAACATTTTAAAAGTTTAAAGCACAGACTGAGTTATCCATGGGGGATTTTCTGCTCCCAAGTATGAACTGGGGATGGGCGTGGGGAAAATCTTTCCTTCTCTAGTGCTCTGTTTTCTTGCTGAAATCACTGGGAACAGCAGAAGTTCAGAAACGCTGAAAAAAAGCCTCTGTCCTTTAAGCCACTTAAACTGTTGCAACTCTAAATCTTGTTGTCAAAGTGCATTAATTCAAATTAGCATAATAAATTGTACATTTGGGGGTTTGGCTCAAGAGAGCATTTAAAGTCTATTTTGCCTGTGGATTCCTCAGATGCTAACTATTAGAGTTTGTTTTCCTGTAAAGTAGTCTAGGAATAGAACAGGAATGAGGAGGGTGTGACAAGAAACAGAAATATGTAATACAAAACACCAAAATGCTTGCATTCTCCCTCACCTCCACAAAGAGTTTGTTCTTTCTTTTTTTCCCCCACCCAAGAAAGCAGAATTCTGGAGCCAGCACCCACAGCCCTTTATGAGCCTGTCTATAAGGATAGCTGTTACTTCATTTAGGAAGAGAAGAGAAAGACTTCTTTTTTCCCAGATATAATCATAAATCTCAGTAGAAGGCATCAGTTCCAGCGCACTGTGCCACAAGGCTGACTTTTGCATTTCATTGGTTTCTTTGAAGTCATCTGAGCAGATGAGGGAAGTGATTTGGGACATAGCTGTGCCCTGTGATGAAACCCATTTTTCCTAGAGCTCCGAAGGCATCCTCGCAGAGCGTGTGAACAAGTCACACCACTCCTCTGTTCATTTTAGATGGTGATTCTTCTTTTAAAGATGCTACTAACATCTTGACCATCTATTATTTTTCCTAAAGAAGAAGGTTCAAGGCATGAAATGACTTGGATTTTGATGTCCACACCTATTATAGGGTGCCGCTGTCAGCTCCAATGACAGTAGAGCTGTTAAAACCACACTGCTCTATGAAAGAAAAGCCACTCTGCTTTAGGGTCTATATACAGGAACACAAAGGCATGGCTGTACTAAAGAAATAACGACATACAAACTAACCAAAACAACATGGTTAAAGGACAGGTACCATGCAGTAGTTTTATCTCCTGGAAACTCACTCAGGTGCTGTGGAAACTAAAACATCAGGTGATGTGGGTACTAATAGAACAGAACAACTGAGACTGGGGGAGATGCACAGACCCTGAACAACCAGGGGTAAAATCCATAAATAGGCACCCGGCAAGCCAGTTGCTATGTCCCAATGTCCTTCTTTAATAAACAGCAAGAGGACAAGATGCAGCACATTAGTAAGGACAATCCTGCTATATTCTCTGTCCTGGGAAGCGTACAATGTTAAAAGATCCATTTAACTACAAACACAGATTTTTAACACAAGACATTATCCTCGCATAGGTTTGTCCGAAAAGAAAGATGAAGGAAACATTTGTTCAGCCACTCAGATTATCTGTATGCTTGATAAGGAAGAAAGCTTTGCCATCCTTCACGTAAATAAATAATCATCATGATCTGGTGCCTAAAATTCTGCCAAAATTATAAATATTTTATATAAAAATGTTTCAAGGCAGGTGGTGCTTCATCTAAAAATACAAAATAAATGTAATTTTATTTCAATGAGACACAAAAACATAATTGAAGACATTAAAATGAAATGTAGAAAATAATTTGGGGAAGCTGGTTCAATTAGAACATCAAAGAGCCTATTACTATATCTTGAGTTAAGTAAGCATGCTGTCACTCCAACAAACAGACTGGTTTTAATTTGTTCAAACCGCTCTGTTGGGATGATTTATATTCCAATATTTCTGGCGAACACATTTGGGAGAGTTAATTATCTTTCCTGAAAGGCACAACAGGTTTTTGTTGACTGAACTGAGGTGCTGAGTTATCTACATATATGTTCAATAAATTTGAACAGGCTATTTAAATTGGATATTTAAGTAAGCACCTCCAACCCAAATCAGAATCTACCACCTTTGGTTTAAAAAAGGCCTTTTAACTTTCTTTTTTTCTGATCTTGCATGTTCCATTCACTGCTTAGTTCTGGAAGAAATTTACGGGATGGAATTTATGGGATGGACTGAGAGCCATAGCGACCCCGCAAGAACAAATTCTCCACTGTAGTTTGCTGCCCCTTCAGCCACACCAGTGCAACCCTTTACGAGAACGGGTTTCTTTGCTTTGGTTTGTTTTTTTTTTAATATAGATCATTTCAGTAATTCAGCTCACTGAGTAGCCCCACATGCTGCTGTTCTTATGCAATGGGGATGAGGTTTCTCAACAGCTTAAACCAATCTAAACCGGCACAGCCACCGTCCTCCCTCCCTTTCTCTAGCCATCCCCACCCCTCTTATGCTGGCGCTGATGGTTCCCAGTGACTCGGAGCTGGTTCAAAGGGCTTAAGAGAAACCTATTAGGGCTTTCTGTAGGGTTTCCTGGCACTCTCAGTGCCAGGGGTAGTACAAAAGAGGCGGGAGAGGGAACCAGAGCAAAGTATTAAGATGAGACCATGGCTGCGCTGACTCAGATTGGTTTAATTTGCCACAGAAGTGCAACCTGAGGGTATGGTAAACACTAGCATGGGGGATACAAGGCGCCAGGGCAGAGGGGAGGACTGGAAACTTCTGAAGCCAGCTTCTCCAGCAATGCCAGCGTCTTGGGTAATTTCAGCTACAGGGCTGAGATTGGCGTAGGTGGAGCCTGTAGCCGCCCACAGTATGTCCTGTCACAGCTGGGCCCCCTGCGTGTCCCCGCACTGCCGACTGCAGAAGGGGAGGCAGAGGTGGGAGGCAGAAGACCGGCGGATTAACCACAGCTAGGAGACTGTCCTCTGAAGGAAAACTCTACAGGCCACGTTCAGACAGTTTTTAGATTCTTTCCCTCTCTTAAGTAAAAAACTTATTAAAGACACTGCCTGTTATATCACTTTACAAGTTGGGTTGCTGCTCGTCTTTCTACTCTTCCACTCATTGCATCTGCAGTGTATTAACAAGTATTAACGGCTAACCCTATTATGTGGATTCTTTCTCTGGGTGATTTCTCACTGGGATTGTTTTTGTGCCTTTTGCAAGCAGAACTGCAGATCGAAGCGAATATTTGGGACCCACATTCACCCAGTAAAGTGTATTCATGTTCAAGCAGAGAAAATACAATCAAGCCTGCAAGGATAATGTCATGTCTGGCCAGTGGAGGAGGACTGCTGATTACCTTTACAGACATAACGCTGTTAGAACTGATTCACAATGAGGTTTTTAAGCCCTCTTTTAAGCACCACATTTAAAAAGAGGGAATGCCCCATACACTGAATTTACGCCTTTAGGGGATAGTGATTTGAGAAGCATTTCAGGATCGGAAGGGATTCTCAGAAATTTCCTAGACCACTCATCAGGGACAAAATCAACAGTATCATGGAGGTATTCAATTATGTTCCATACAAATTAATCTAAAAACATAGGGAAGAAAAAGAAAATGGCATTTATATGACTTGGGTTTTTTGGCAAGCATCCTGCTCTATGCAATTCCATAGGAGCTGCCAGAGAGTTATGGAAGTTTCAACATTTTTTATTTCAACCCTTTTGGCCCATTTCAGAGGACAGTGACCTATGGGAAGTATTATGCATGCTTACTCACAAAAATGTCTGAAATACCACTGTATGCTCTGGCTGTTCAAACGAGAAGGAAGAACTGTTTAACTGCTGGCCATGACCAAACGTGGATGACAATAGTTAATGTGGGATTCCCATCTCAGTAGAAATTTACTTCAGCATCTGCGACATTCAACAATAGAAGGAAATAGTGGAAACCAATAGCAGGATTTCCTTTGACAATTCACTTTTATTCTTTCTTCTCTTAAATCCCTTTATTCTTGACTAGTAAAAATTGTATACATCAGTAGCAGCTGGAGGGAATGCAACTTCAGGCCTGAAAACACTTCAATCCATCAGTAAAGAGGTGCGGCAGCTGGTCAGTCCGCTGTCATGCAGGAAGGAAGCCGTAGCCTTTGCTTTGAGTCACGAGAAGCAGCCAAGGAGGGAAATATCCATACTTAGATGGTGGATAGAGTAGGGTCAAGCTCTGGAGGAAAGTTATGCGTAGAAGATACCATCGTGCAAAGCTGCTCAGTCAGCAGTTTCCAGCAAACACCAATGTATATCTATGTTCACAACAAGAAACTGAGATACTGTCTGTATCATCTGCATTAGCAAGTGGTGGATTGTAAAAGGAGCCTATATTTAGCGACAAAAAGTTGTTCCTGAGGACTCAGCTTCTCTGCTTTCCTCATTAGAGAGGATTTTACTGCAGAGGAGTTCTAGTCTGGCCCAACGTGTCAGAAGAGGTGGGAGTGCATGAGGAGCCTGGCTGGATCTCATCTTCTGATTTGAAAGCTCTCCAGTTTGGTCCACATTGTAATGTGGTCTTGGAGCGAACAAACTGCAAAAAGTGGGTGTAACAGGAGACTCGTTTCAGAACTTAGCTCCTGGTATAAACTAAAATGATAATGCTGACAGTCTTACAGCAGCTGTTTTTCCTCTGCTTCACTAGTGAACGGGTTGTGAGATCAACATCCTGGTAACACACAGAAAGGAGATATGTTGACCTTGGAAAGGAATTACCAGCGATGATCCTTGGAAGGAGGGATCCTATCACTCCTCTGGGGTCACATCAGAGGGCTGACTTCTGGTCAGGAGTTGTGAGATCACAGCAGATCTACTGCTGAGAATACCCAAGCAGCTATGGCATGACACATGCTCCCCGTTACAACCCAAACCACCTGTGTGAGAGGGTATATAGTTTAACCACATAATACATCTCCAATGAAAGTCTCTCCTATCCATCACCTTTACAAGCTTTTTGAAGTTTCTTAAGAATGAAGGCTAAACCAGTTTTCGCCAGACAAGAATATCATGTTCAGAGCTGGTGAAAATAAATATTCTCTTGCTGTTCCTCTTCTTCTCCAGAGCTTACTGTGGTACATTGTAGTAGTACAAGCACAACCAACAACACTTGGTTGCACAAGGAAGCTGAAGGATACTGCAGCAGCTCTTGGTTGGCTGCCCGGCTTCCTCTGAGCTAGCAGCAGGCTCCAAAGAAAACACGTTGAAGAGTTCAGAAAGACTACTGTGAAGAAAAAGATCATATGCAATAGTGTCTTCTACCCACTGTCAAACAGTAACAAGCCCAAACCTTGGGAAATGCAAGTCATTTATCTTCAGAAAACTACAGAAGCAATTATTTTGGAAGAAGCATGAAAAAGCAACCTGGAAAAACTCACACTGTGCCCATCCTGCTGACACATACCATGCAAGAAATAAAAACAAAGAGAGGCCGATCTTCTCACACTGTGACCTGGCTGTTTGAATATATGCTGTACAAAACATAGTCAAACACCCAGAAATGTTGAGAAAACAATGTTAGTGTTCTGGCTGGTATACACATAGCTGGAGGAAATCAAGGATTATGGCTGAAACTCCATCCTCAACACATACAGTGATACTCAAAATACTTCTTTTAGAAGACTTGGGATACTTATATAATCAGGAGTATGTGGCCCAGGTACCCACCAAAGCCGCTCTATCACTCCCCTTCCTCGACTGGACAGGAGAGGGAGAATATAATGAAAGACCTGTGGGTTGAGATAAGGACAGGGAGAGATCACTTAACCAATTACCGTCACGGGCAAAACAGACTCAATTTTGGAGAAAATGAACTTTAGTTATTGCCAATCAAACCAGAGTAGGTAATGAGAAATAAAAACCAGATCTTAAAACACCTTCCCCCCACCCCTTTTCTTCCCAGGCACGGCTTCACTCCTGAATTCTTTACCAACTCCCCCCAAGCGGCACAGGGGGACGGGGAATGGGGATTACAGTCAGTTCATCGCACATTGTCCCTGCCGCTCCTTCCTCTTCAGGGGCAGGACAGATCACACTCTTCCCTAGCTCCAGCGTGGGGTCCCTCCCACGGGAGACAGTCCTCCATGAACTGCTCCAGCGTGGGTCCTTCCCAGGGGCTGCAGTCCTTCAGGCACAGACGGCTCCATGGTAGGTCCCCCGCAGGGTCACAAGTCCTGACAGCAAACCTGCTCCAGCGCGGGCTTCCCACAGGGTGACAGCCTCCTTCAGGCACCCACCCGCTCCGGCGTGGGGTCCTCCCCGGGCTGCAGGGGGACAGCCTGCCTCACCGGGGTCTTCCCCACGGGCCGCAGGGGAATCTCTGCTCCGGTGCCTGGAG
>JAVKLA010000073.1:12090058-12141495 GCA_034782735.1 Sagittarius serpentarius | reverse complement strand
GCACCTCCTCCCCCTCCTTCTGCACTGACCTGGGGGTCTCCGGAGATGTTTCTCTCACATGTTCTCACTCCTCTCTCCGGCTGCAGTTTCTGAGCCCCAGCAACATTTTTCCCTTCTCAAATACGTTATCACAGAGGCACTACCACCGTCGCTGATGGGCTGGGCCTTGGCCAGCAGCGGGTCCATCTTGGAGCCAGCTGGCATTGGCTATATCAGACACAGGGGAAGCTTCTAGCAACTTTTAAAGAAGCCGCCCCTGTGGCCCCCCCACTACAAAAACCTTGCCACATAAACCCATTACACATTAGAACAGGGAATGAGACCAGATTTTTTTTCATTTTTTTCTTTCTATATTGCTGTGGCAATATCCTGATATTTGACTCTATTGCTAGTGTCTAATACCTTTCAATCAGCATGAGTTTCATTATCATAAAAATTCTTATTTTAAGAGGAGCTAGTTGTTGTTGTTGTTATTATTATCATTATAGGGAAAATCCATTTTGCAATGCCTACAAAATTGCATCATGGTTCCCTGCCCCTTCAAAGCTGAATGTTACTAAGGCAATCCTTGAATGACCATTCTCATTCTTTTTAATCAAGAAATCTTTCTCTGTAATGCTACAGTGCTTGTTTTTGATCATTTCCGTAAATGATGACCTCTGAATATTTCCAAAGCAGGATTAAGTTAAAAAAAAAAAAAAAAAAAAAAAGGTGAACCTGCGGGTTCAATATCTATTGAAAAAGACATCTTCATGCCTTATCAACTTCAATCTTTTGAACAGAACATGGTGTTCTTGGGTTGGGAGGAAAAACGTGGGGGAAAATTAGCACACTGGGACTGAAGCGTGTATACGAACATAAGCACACACCTCACTGTTAAGTCGTCCTCTGCATTCTAAATTTGATTAATGAAAGCTGTTTTCTTCTATCAATGATCAAAGCTTCCATTAAAACTAAATGGCTTATGTAAAATTGGATGAAATCGCAATCCATAGCCTCAAAGGAAACCTCCAAAGGCGCACATGTGCGCACACACACATACACACTCACATCCACCACCACCTTTCAAAATGTTTCTAGCTGGCTAATCTCGGAGCAGATCTGTGGATATCTCAAATCTGATATGATTGTACTGAAACTGGACACTTCATAAAAGGGCTTAGAATGAGCAAATGGGAACATGTGGCCCAACTCTCTTCTCACGCTCATATCAGTGCAAATTAATACTGGATTAATTTTTTTGACAAGTTGTAGAAGTTGTATGAAATAATCCAGTTTCTGGAAAACCCAACGTTTCTGCAAATTTGTGTTTAGCCTGACAAAACATTTCAAAGAGGAAAGCATTTTTGGCATTTTCCTCGGACAGCATTTTCATTTCGAAACCAAAATTTTTTAACATAAGTGTTAAATAAACCAAAAGTAAACCCAAAGTTTATGGATCATTTCTTTGTCCTTTCTGCAAATGGGAAAATCTTACATCAAGTTGTCATTTTGATTTCTGTGGTGAAAAAAACATAAAGGCAAACAGATAATTTAATATAGTGCCCAAGTCAGTTCAAGACCGTCCTGACTGTACGAAAGTAATGATGCACTCTCTTTCCATGGGTCAATTTTGCTTAAACCTTAAAATCAATTAATATTTTCAGATTATTTCATTTCACAGATCAGTAATGGCCTCCAGCAAGTTTGATAAATTTCTTAAAGATTTCTTGCATTTAAACAAAGGAAATTATAAGGAGCTTTACAGAAAATTCATAGTCATGAGCCCTGATGAAAGACAACAGATTCCCACTTGCAGTGAGTACACTTTTAATTGAACAGCACAAAGTAGTAACGTAAAGTACGCTCACAGTTCATTCCGATTTATCTTCACTTTAATTTTCCGTCTCCCTCCTAGGAAGTTTCAAAGGGGTCTTAACATAAACTGAGAATCAAAACCTAAGTTATATTGCCAGTCATGCTTCCAACAACCTTTCAATGATATGGTAATGAATGTTTTGTTGCAAAAGAGCTTGGTGCACGCAGCCAGACCATACTGGGCTGCAATTCCAGCTCTGACAGACTACCTAATGTTTCACATCTGGCCAAAAGGGAGTTAAAATGGCAGTCCTTGAGCTAACTCCTTTTGAGTTGAAATGGCAATTCATTTTCTTTATTCAAGAAGAGAAGCAGATGCCTCTACTGAAAAATGTGCTAGCTATGAGGGCAGGTGTTGTGCTGGGCCCATCTCTGCAACTACCTTACTTCTGCAGACTCAGTTTATTTACTCCATGTTGACAACTTTCAGACTTTTCCAGTCTAAACCTGGTTTGAATTGGTAACAAAAAAGTGAACCACTGGGCATGCAATTTTTTCCCAACTGAGCTTTTTAAAATCTTCATAAGACTATAAGTATTACTAAATTCTAGCCTTAACATTTTTCCTCTTTAGCTTAAACTCCAGTTCTGGTAAGATACAATTTTCACACACTGACAGTTTGTTTACAGGAGGCTCACTGTGGTGGCCTGGCCCTTTTAGTAATAACAATAATAAATTTTAAAAAGAAAAAATATGTACGCCCAGCAGCTTACCAGGGAATCACACAACATTCTTGATTACTGAGGAGCTGTTAACATACAGGACTGATGTTATGTGTACACATACACACCCAGTTTGCCTTGTTCACTTGAGCAATCTTCAACACTGTTATGACTATTTACCCGTATCACTTGACAGCCAAGACTGCGTGATGTGGCCAGAGAGCTGATCCAGTGTCCTCTAAAGTCAACAGAAGTTTTCCCACTCTTTGAAGAATTACTTCTCGATTTATTTTTTTTGTCCTTGTAAAGTATTTGGAACTTTATCTTCTATGCTTAGTCTTCCCTGAAAGACAGACCTTTTAATGGTTAAATAGCCACCATGAACTGTAGCATGGACTGCTCTCTGTGATGTTTTAAAAGCTGGTAAAATTGCTCCTCCCACTGTGATTTTATTTTCTTAGTTATCTGTCTATCTACGTTAGACCGATAGATAGCTGTCCAGACTAGACAAGTAGACATCTAGGACAGGGGTGGAGGAGAGAGTAAAAATACCAGTCCTAGATGGAC
The DNA here is from genome assembly GCA_034782735.1 of Sagittarius serpentarius. NCBI lineage: Eukaryota > Metazoa > Chordata > Aves > Accipitriformes > Sagittariidae > Sagittarius > Sagittarius serpentarius. The sequence continues at coordinate 12,138,409 of JAVKLA010000073.1, read as the reverse complement.
AGGATGGATTGATGGCACTATTATTGGCTAAGTATTTGTTTAGTTCGGGCACAGGAAAAACACTTAAAAGTCCTCTCTGTCTTTGATAGAAAAGTTGAAGAATGACCACGGCTTCAATATGCTAGTTGGCTTTTACCAGGCAAAATGCCTATTGAATATTGTTGTCACACAGATAAGTCACTGGGAAAAAGCAGGAGTGAAGTCATAAGGATGAGTTATGTCTTGCCGAGTCTCGTAAGGAGAGAAAGGATATCGCCAGGCCACCGCCGTTAACAAGTTCTCAGACCTTTCCTGCATTCTGTGAAGGACTAGGTCATTGTGTTGGGGCTGCAGTGCATTTCCTTCCCAAACCTGAGGCAGGAAACAGGAGCACAAGGGAACAAAAGAAGAAAGAGAAGTTCAGAGAGAGTTCCATTATAACCACATGCAACACTGCAAAATATTTCCCTTCTCTTCCTCCATAAAAACATCTAAGTTAAACTAAGCTATGGACATGGACAAGAAGTGGTCTTCAGTCCTCCTTGGAGTTGCCCTCTTTTACTCCATGCTCAAACTTCTGTCACATGGTTGGTATTACCTATTGTTTCCTTTCCTGCCCAGCAGAAAGCCTGAAGTGGCTGACTAGCTAGCCAGGAAAAAGACACAGAGAGATTGGTAAGTTACCAGAAAACCCTCCTGATTAGCTCCCTCTCATTTTAAAGGGGATTCAGTGAATTTATTGCTTAAAAATATAAGTTTTTAAAAACTGTGGAGTTTTTTTTTTTCCTTCTTTTCCCTTCTTTTCCCTGAGCAAAATATTAGTGCTCATTTTTTCCTGGAAAGATATCCACTCTAGTCCAGCAACTGAAGATTAATAAGGCACTGTTATTGCTAAACCAAAGGCACTGGAAGAATGCTTGTGCTCCAGGCCTTCATTGACTCCAGTAGGCTTTGTACTGGGACCTCTAGGGGAAACATAGTATGAGACTAAACAGGTTTTCCAGTAATCGCATTTATTCATTCTTCCTAGTGCAGTAAGACACACCAAAGTTCACTCATTCTTAACCAAGAACCTTTTCACAGTTACAAATATATTTTTCCCTGGTTAAATGCATATATAAACAGCTTAAGGACATAGTTTAATAGTTCCCCTCAGTATTAATCATTGAAACACACACAAAAAAAAAAATTCACACTTCCACTGAAATAGTTAAAAGCTGAAATTTAAAAAGCATCTTTCCATAACAGGATTGGGAGTATTACCTCTGGGCTAATGCATACAGCAAAGGAAATTAAAAGAGGCTGCAAAGCAAAAGTAAAAGTAGAGCTGGCTCTTACTGAAGTCAATGGCAAAATTCCTTTAAACTGCAGTAAGACAAGACCAAGCCCCAGAAGCCTGGATTCACTACAAAGCCAAGGGAGATTTTAAAATGTAAGTAATAAAAATAAGGAATAGCAAAACAATTATTAATGGTACAAATTTAGAAATCACACCTATTAATATTTAAAATAGTTCTCCAAATGTACTTTTCAATTTGTTTTGGGGATTAGTATGCATGTTATTAATACAAAGTAAGGATCTATTTTGTTAGTCTAATTGTTTTTTTTTCTTCACAGTGTACATGCAGCATAAATGAATTCATATTTGTATATATCTTTGCCATGTGTGCCTGCAGAGAGGGAAGGACCATAGTTACATGGGCAGGAAACAGAAAATGTTCCATTTTCCAAGCTTATCCTTGCCTTCAAATCATTACAATCAGGAACGCTGCTTTAAAAAAATTAAAGAGAATTTCAGTTCCAGATGGAGTCTACAGTGATGTTACAAAGATAATATAAGGAACAGAAAGTGGAAACAGATGGGTCATTTTTGCAGAGATGGATTACATTAGCGTAAAACTCTCCAAATGTTATATGAGTTGTGACATCTGCAGCAATATTTTCAGACCTGAGTAGATCTCTTCACCTCCCCCTGTGGATTTCCTGGTTTGGATGGTCATTTCTTTCTTCACAGCTTCACAAATTGTAAAGGACCAGCTAGCCAGACCCTCTCACAGACTGCAGGACTTCCCAGAATTAATTCCCAAAACAGGCTTGCCTTGAATTGCAGCAACAGACAACCCATGACTATACTTGCTAGCCATACTAATGAATTTTTTTATTGCTAGACCAAAAAGCCCAACCCAAACTTTTCAGAGGACTCATCCTCTGAGCCCGCTCACAGGATTGTCACCACTTTTGTACAGTCATTAGCTCCTCCGTTGCATTGCTTTAACTTTTCATTCATGGATGAATGACCTTCCCATGTGAAGGTAAATTATTCTCTCTCTGTCTTTGCATCAGTACACTGAGCCCTTCTTTTTATATGGTTTCTTTCATGCCCAGTCTCCATGTCCTCTAAAAACCCTATCAGAAATAACTTTCATATTTTCTTTTGTATCAGTGATGAAAATGCTACTAATGTAAAGGCCAAGTTCCACCTGTCCCCTTATTAATGACAGCTCCCTGAGAGGCTTGCAACTTGAGACGTCATGCTGAGGTTTTAATCTATGCTATATTATTGATTGTCCCTATCGTGTCTTGACCAGAATGCCAAACATCAAAACGCTTCAGTGCCATTGCCTCTATTAACAAATCTTATCTCAATTTTTTCAAAATAAGATATCAAAAGCCATTTTCTGTAAACCTCTGTCAATTGATACTGAAACTAGGACCCTCCCTTTGTTGTTCACATACAAGTTCTTCAGCACCTTCCCACAATTCCTCCAGCTACTGGGGTCACGCTCTTGATCTTTTAAAATATTGTTACAGGATTAATTTTTCCCAGATGTAGATGAGAACAAATATTGAGAAGGAGGTTTATCAGGCTAGCTGATTTTAAAATACATAGTTTGAATGGCCTTCTTAAATATTGGATGACTGGTGTGAATATATCTCTTGGCTCTTTCTGTGTATTCAGGACATGACTACTTACGGAGCAATTCTGCCTCTTCGTATCATTATAGACAGTTTTACCACTTTCTTTTAGCAATGGAGCAATACAATTGCAAGATTTCTTAGTATATTTTAAAACTTCCCTCTTACACCCTAGAAGTTATCTGGAGTTCTGTCTTTGTGTGCTTCCCCCCCCGCCCCTTAACAAGTGTTGATGATTCCCACCTTCTGACTCGTACCACTATCAAATTTACCTTTCTTCCATTTTTACATAAATTTTCGTTTTTCCTGGTTTTGTGTGTGTGTGTGTGTGTTTCATATCTGCTTCCACTTTCCCTTTGAGCCAAGGTTTTGTTTTGTTTTGTTTGGGTGGTATTTTTTTTAAAGCCAATATTATGGCCTTCTCTCTCAATTGTGGCTTTTGGAGTATTTGGTAAAATATTCCTAAGCAGCTCCCAATTATCATTCACATTTTTCTGTTTAAATGCTTTTTCCCAAATGATTTAGCTCTTAATTGTTTTCAGCTTTATGAAACTGCTCTTTCAAAGCACTAAGAGAGGGGGGTGTGTGAAAATATTTTTTTACGGTTTTTGCTAGTTTGAACATTGTTTTACTTTCATATACCTAATATAATATTGCTGAAGATGTACAGCTAAGCATTAACTATAGTATTAACACTGGGTTTGAGTTTCCTTTTTATCTATGAAGGTAAAGTGCAGTAGAAGGCTCAATATTCCAGAAGCCTTTTCAGAATTAAGAAATGGGTAAAAAGAAAACCCTGCAACTTTTATAATGTCAAAAATAGGCATTTAAAGCACCAGTCATCATGGTCTGTCCTGTCACTTGGTGCTGCAATATTCTTAGGGGAAGAGCAAAATTAAAAACAGGGTTTGATGTGTAATTTATTACCGGATGAGTAGATAAATCTTCTTCCTGCAAGACTGGTCAGATCTTTTCAAGAGACACGCTCATCACTGCACTTCAGATTTCCACGATTCCTCTGAAATGTCCCTCAGGTATCTTGACTTTTGCTGAATCAATTATCTTGACTTTTGCTGGGTGCTTGGTGAGAAGGCAGGCAGGCTTTTCAGTAGAACAACCAACTCTTTAGGCAACTGGGGGGAATGGGGTTTGAGAGAGGAACAGTACATCAGTTTCTATATTCAAAAGCAATAATAAAGTTAATATATTCAAAAGAAAAATACAATTAAAGTTTGATTTTTCAAATGCACTAAGTGCTGGACTGCATCTGATCAGCAGGTCAATAGTCAAGCTGTGTCATCAAGCCGAGTTGACAGATGCTTCAGTTTGCTCAGAAGAATTACAACTGGATGACAATTTTTTTTTTTAGAATCCATCCAATCCCAAATTTTTAAATCAATTCAGTGGTGACATGGGGAAAAATAAGAAACACTGACAAAGAATAACATTCTTCTTTGTGCTTGTAGTCAAAGTTAAATACATTTGAAACCGATATTCATTGCTGACCCACTGGAACAAGCACAGAAACTTCTCCCAAGTGTTACATAATTCAATTATGGGCTTTGTTTAATGATTCAGAACACACTTTACATCCTTTTTCCAATGAGCTCCTTAACTAAATAATCACTATTCTCTTCTTAATAGGATTAAAAGATATGTAGTAACTCACATGAATTACAAGAGAATTAGTTGACATAGTGACTTGAAGAGATCCAGTGTGGAATAGGCAGAAGTAATTTGTATGCCAAGATCAATTTCCTTCTTATTATAAGGGAGCTGATGCTTCTGAAACTAGCAACACTGAATTGAAAGACTGTCAAGATTATACTGCCAAGTAGTTTTAACAAATTAGTTGAAAGGGGGGAGGGGATGGTCACTTATGGGAGAAGTGCCAAAACAAGTAGCCTTCAGGTCTAGTGACATATCAAAAGTGTTTCCAGACAACTTTTAGGTATGTGGTTTGGATTCCTCTTTTGACGTAATCAACTACGTCTCTCAGTACTGACGTGTTTTCATCTGTGCCTGGTCAGTAATAATGATCATGAGGGGACCTGGGTGGTTGGGGGAGGAAGAGTGTTTGTTTTACAGTGTAGGCATGGAGACGTTTATTCTTCAGTGGCAAACACATTGACACATCAACCATTGTGCTGAATGTTCCCACAGTCCAGAACTATTTCAAGAACAAGAGCAGACTTCGTCTGCTCAGCCATTTCCATTTTGTGTACCAGAAAGAAAGGTACAAAATTTTTCAGAGCAGTTAGTCTTCATTTCACTTATCATGGCAAAAATTAAATTATTTAAACAGGTAAGCAGAAAAGTTCAAATAACTGCTTTTCTCAGTTTGATGACTGATTTGAAGGAAACAAAACAGCGCAGAGTGGTTAGAAAAAAAATAGTTTTGTCTGAAAGAAAAAACAATTTTTTTTTTAAAAGAAGGTGTCACAGACTGAAAGGAAAGTTTGATTTAGAGAGAGAGTACTTCCTTCAAAGTGTCTGTAGTAAGAGCCTCAGAAACAAAAACTAGATTTAAGGAGAATGATTAATGCTTTCCCCTAATAGCTCAACAAGTAAAGTAATGGCCACATCTATAGGGACTTTGGTTCCATTTATTAAGGAGTCTTAAATCTACATCACCTAGTTCCTTAATAAATATCTGAACAACAAAGCTGTAGACTGGTATTGAAGAGGGTACTTTCAATCTCTCATTGCTTTTCCTTGCTTGATATTAAAACACAAGGTAATAATTGGAAATAATCACAGATTGGAAATCTGCTTTCCCATCTCCCAAGACAATGGACCTAATTATTAGGCTGCAAAGTCATTTTTTCTGTGCTTCAAAAAATATTTAGATAACGTGCATAAAGCGAAACACCACTGACAGAAGAGGGCAGCCTGTATCAGGATACTCTGGAGAAGATCACTAGAGCACTCTTCCAAGTGCAGATTATCCATTTTATGTGTGCAATGCTGTTAAAAGCCTTTAGAGTTGAAAAGTACTTAGGATCGAAATCTCCCACTTTCTGAAAAAGTCCTCTGACTTTTAGCTGTTATTCAAAAGAGTGCTCAACCCTCTTCTCCCAAACACACATACATACACCAGTGTGTTAAGATGAATCCTACATGATAACTATGCATTAGGAACCCTAGAAATCACATGCCTAGAAGCAAAACTTTCAAATATCTAAGGCAAGGGGAAGTCTACCTTCTTGACCCCAAATATCATTAAGCAGCAGGCAAACTACTGACAGGAGTTTAGTCAAACCAGACGAGCTTCTGATGGACACCCAGACATCATCTCAAACGACCAAGAATGCCCTTTTGCCAGTCATCACCGGGCCCTGTTGCATCAGATACGCTCCCAGGAGCTGGATCAGATTTCTAGCTCTCCATCCTCCACATGTGTACCAAAACTACAACTTCGCTACTATTGCAAATCTTGCCCGCCATGCATTTATCTAAAGCTTCGCAGTTATCAAATCCAATTACTGGTCCTGCACGCACGAATGTGTTGAGAAAGACCCAGTTAAAACCATTCAATATTCTCCCAGGCTTCTGCTGGATTTCCACACGCCAGCTGTCCACTGGAGCTCCACCTTATGCCGAGTCTCTCCACTACTGAGGCCAAGTGCAATGGTTGACAGTCTTCTCTTCCTCCAACACCTACATTATTAACACCAGCTGAGGAGCTGTGCTTTACAGTGTCTACTTCCATTTTATAGGTATTACTGTCAGTCTCTAGCTGCCTGGTGAATTACCTTCCTTCATTAGCAACTGCATGCTAGATGGTGGCACTAAGAATCTCAGTTTTTAAAAAAAAGAGGAGTAAAAGGATGCTCTTAAGCATATTTTGAGGTTCCAGTCACCACCTCAGTTGTAGAGCAGCAGTACGATTAAGGACAGGAGAGATGATAGCAGGGGAAAAGGAATGGAGACCTCCAATGATGGAGAGATAAAAAGAGCAAAAGAAAAAAAATAATATACAGACATACATAAGCAAATAAAAATGGAAACCAATAAGAAGACAAAACAAACTGAAAATAGAAGCAAGATTCAAAGAAATGGTAGTGGAAAAGAAATAAAAAATGCAACAAAATATAATAAACCATTCAATCACATTTTTAACAGGCTGAAATTAAAAGTGAAAAAGAAACCTTTCTCAATTAAGAAGTTCTGTTTAGAAAATGCTTTTCTTGGAAAAAATTACATCATGAAACTATTTTTATTGCCTTTAAAAGCTTTACATGGTTTTCCTTCTTTTTTTTCTTTTGTAAATAAGAGGCAGTATCAAAAGGTATCACAGTTTTTCTGTTGATGCAGAAAAAATATCTTAACTCCACCAAAGTGAATGGCAAAACTGTTTATGGCCATTTCAGTAAAGGAATGTCATCCATGCTTTTACAAAAGGTACAAGCAGAACATTTCCAACCTGATGAGGCCACTAAAACTTGAAAAGTTATAACAAAATGGGGGGGGGGAATACAATGGATTGAAAGAGTTTAATTAGGAGATCCTGACGGATTGTGTCAGCTTGCTTTCTATTCAAAATTTAATCTGGTGTAAATCTGAAGCTGACATGGATAGAGTAATAATGATTAGGAGAAAATACAAAGCAAATGCCTTTCTCATTTCATTCTCATTTATGTATTGTTATATGACTCAGCTGGCTCTCAAACAAATTGGGCAGTGGGAGAGATTTGAGAGAAGTAGCAACTCATCTGAATGGCAGCAGTTTTCCAGAACAAAGAGGAAAACGCATTTTATTTACAAAAACTCAGCTGCTTCAAAGAGGCAGAATATGTCTGCAAGAAAAAACATCTATGGTGAATACAGTTGAGAGACTGAAGCTCTGCAATTGAAAAAGCCTCCCCTCTAAATGAGTAAGACATGTTGGAGATCTCTTTCCTCTGCTGGTAATGGGCACAGACAGCGAGGCAGTGTCCCAGCTGCCCCTCTCCCCATGCCAGTGACAGCAGTGATGCTGCTCATGAAAATGAGATTTCCCGGGGTGCACACGGTGTCCAAAATCCAAATAGGAAGGGACAATATCAATGAGTTTTTCAATAATCATAGGAACGCTGAGGAGATTGTCAGGGAAACGAGGGCTGTGAGGAGACAGACTGCACTGAAGACGGAAGGTGATGTCTCAAAATTCTGGAGTCAAGGGCAAAACTTCTCCTGGCATCTGCAGGGCCAGGAGCTCACCCACAGCACGTAGAAAAGCAAAAGCAAAACTTGCTATAGGGAGTGAATAATTTCGACATCAGAAAGTATTCTCTCGAGGAAACAATCCCCCTGATAAACCTGCTACGATGATTTAAAAGCAAATCTTCTCATTGCCTACTAAGGGTGATGTAAATGAAGCTTAAAATGACCATGAGAAAGAAGCTCCTGAAATTATGGAACGCTTGATATGGCAGCATGTTAACTTGTGACAGGAGTCACAAGACTTCTCCCTGCCCTGCATAATTTGAAATAAACTTCAGAGCACAACAGAGGTATGTCAGTCCTGGTATGTCAGGGGAGTTACTGTGGAAAACCTCCCTACGCATCCGGGGACCGATATGAGTGAGGGTCTTCCTAAGATCGAACGCAGCTGAATAACGTATCTGTAGCCAGCTTTGGTCAGAATACACATATTAATTATCTTATTTTACCTAGTAACAGGAGCAATGTTACCACTGAAATAAAATGTTAGGAACACCAACAACCCAGAATAGAATTAGCCTGGATGAAAAGCTTACATCCCAGTTTCCAAAAGCTAGAATCTACCCGAGCTTCTTCCCTCTCCACTCATTTTCCTCTGCTGAAAAGTGACAGTGATTGATGTCTTCTCCCACCCAAAGTATGCTGCGGTTATTGCTCCTTCTGGTTAGAATTAAGCTAACACCCCAGCTCAAACACTCACCCATTTAGATGAAGTATTTATTAGCCATGAATCCCTCTGTTCTTACACCACCTCAAAGTTCTTGTGTACGTCACTGAGGAACACAAAGGGAAGGACTCTGGCGTTCGGTCAGAGGCTCCAGCACCAAAACCTCTAATAAGGCGAGCAGGCATGGAACGGCTCCGAAGGCACAGATGTTTAAACCATATGAAGCTGCAGAAGAAAATAAAGAGCAGCTGAATTACAAAGGAGGGAAGGATACAATGTTTGTCTATGGTTAAACTACTGTAAACTTTGAGATTTGTATTATGGAATCCATTAGAAAACCCATAACTTTGATTTAAAAGTAATAGTCGTAAGATTCTTACTTCACCATTATTTATGTTAAAATAAGAAGGTATGTTACTAGGATCCCACAAACTAAATAGATGGATTTCATTAAAACTGTCCTGATGAAGAGTAAAATCGAAGGGAAAAGGAAATAACAATTTTTATTTGATGACAATTTATTTTCATAGACCGCTTTGCGCAGTAGAAACCTAGGAAGATGAAAAGACAGGGAAAACTTTTCCCTTTCTTCCATAGCAGAGTGGAGATTTTTAATGGTATTTGAAGGGCGGAAATGACCTACTTCCAGTTGCTTCTATATTAAGAATCTGGCTACATATCCAAGACTTGCCTGAAGAATCAAAGCATTGTACAAATTCAGATCAGGATTGATTTGTCAACACATCGGTTAAATAGAAAATTTGTTGCTAAAGAATGTGCTGTAAAAATGAGTACTTGAAAGTCTGCCCTGATAGGGTCCTTCAGGGACATAACTCAGATGCTCGCCTTGCCTCCCTGCCTGCTCCCTCCTGCTCTCCCTTCCTCTCTCCCCTCTGACCGCTGTCCTGGGGAAGCAGAAATCACAGGAGCATTACGGCTTTGTGCCCCTCTTTCAGGTCAGCTTTTTCCTCCAAAAGGCCCACAAACCAAGTCTGCACAAAGTGAAACCAGGACTATTGTGGTCACTGCTCTTTTCTCCGGATCCCCTTCAGACAGGACTCGAAGGAGCCCCAGGAGCTCGCCCGTCCACCCCTGCCCCAAAACTGCTCCTGCCACAGTGGTTTTTCACAAGGCAGACCTCTTCCAGGAAGACTACCATGACCAGAGCAAAGTGACTGTCCTGTCTTACAGATTCTATTTCAGAATAAGCATCAGGTGATGGAGACTGGCAGAAGCCTGGAGGCCTCGTTTTCTCACTGATAAACCAGCACCACACCACTGTCTGCACAGGGCGTGCAGGAGAAAGGCTGTTCTGCTCTCCCTCCTCCCCAAGAACACTACGTGGTGGTTTATGCTCACGATATCATGAGACAGATGATAGGTCGCACAGCATCACTTCTGGGGCTGCACCCACCCCATGCAGAGTACAGGTGGGTGAGGAATCAATGATCCAGCATTTGCGTACGATTGTGTCATGGAGACACAGGAAGGACACCGGCCACAAGAGTCCTGTGTTACAGTTAAGGACGCAATATAGCCTATGGTTAGTTCTACAGTAAAGAGAGGGGTTCTGTCCCTGAACTCCATCACTCATAATATAATATTTTATTAGTAGGTCTAATAGTATATTAGTAGCCCATTAGTCACTGCCATAACTCAAGCTTTCTTCTCTTCACTTGTTGCCTCCCAATGCACTCCTGGCTTACTGTTCCTCGGTGTGAGCCTTTGCATTTCATTTTAATATGCATATCCCCTTCAGATGGCTGGAGCCCTCAGGCTCATCCGCCCTTGCAGCACCACGTTCCAGTCCTTACCCACATCATCAGCAACATTTCCCAAATCTATGTTATCCACTCATTTTGTAAGGGCCTCCAGTGCGTTGTGCTGAGACATCAGTGGAAGCTGAAGTCTGCAAACAAACCACATCTCACTGAATACCTGGAAAAATAAATATTTTAGTTTGCAGCTTTTCATTATGACGTTGCATCCACTGGTGCACACGTGCTTCTCAGATGTACCCCTGTGTGCACACACAGAATAGGAGCATTAAAAGAGTAGGCTTTAAAACCGCTCAGTCATTTTGGTAATTTCACACTCTCGGCTATGAAACTAATGGGCTGAGGAGCTGAATTTTCTTCGGGATGACATGTTCTCAGACAGACTGTAAATTCAAATTATGAAGAAACTTTGATGTTCCCATTTCTTGTTCCTATTCTAATGTTTTAAACTGCTGATGTTGATTTAATAGGAGTTAAATAATCATTGCAAGAAAATAAGAGCCATGAAGTCCTCTTCACTCGTTTGTTTTTACATCTGCAGGCTTTTTGACCACCACTGCCTTACAGTGACACCTTCTGGAAGATCTAGGAGGAGAGGGAAAGCTGCTCCGTAGAGGAAGAGAGTGTGTGCAGGACAGGCGTGAATCAGCACGGATCAGCATTGGAGCACTCATTCCTGGCAGACTTCTGATGCTAAAATACCTGCGCAGTGTTGGTATAGCCACCTTACGGGTTCAGCTCTCTTTAAGAAAATGACACTATCGCTAAGTCAATAGTCTGGTCATATTCGTTTTCTTCCATAAAAGAGTACTGAAGTGTAGGGTGGCAGTAGTATCACATTCTTCTCAGCATCTCACAGAGGTAAAAACAAATAAAACCAGAAGAAATTATTTTTGCTGGATACAAACCTATTCCTTTCCAAATCCTCTCTAAAAATGCCACTGTATGTTGAGACGGGCACTTGTGTTAATACTAAAAGTCTTTAAGGGAGAATAGTAGTCAAAGTACACAGACTTGTAGCTTGGTTATGCAGGCAAAACAGGGAAAAAAACCCTCAAAATCTGTTAGAGGAGAATAGCAAAAGATGTGAAAATACATTTTCCATTTCTACACAGCAGTTCAGCTGCTGACAATCCACTGTCGTGGCACAGCTCCCGGTTTCATCCTCTGCTGCCTCAGTGTTTAACTCGGAAGGGAGCTACGCCGGCATCAGCGGTAGTTTCTGAGGCCGCTCACAATACAGTGTCGCAAGAGCAGCTCTTTTGTGTCCCACTACACTTACAAACAAGCAGGGCTTTGAGGCTGGTTGCCGTTTAAGCAAATACAAGTTTTACGAGTAAGGTCTGGAATCTGGGAACGGCCACGTTCGGTTTGTCAGCAGTGCTACGCTGAAGAATAGCTTGTGCAGGAATGGTGTAGGAGTAGAGACAGTTTATTATAAAAAGCTGAAATCTAACTGAAAGCAGAGCCATTAGGCCCCCACAAAGAGTACGGCAGGGTGATTTTTCCAAATTCTCAGCTATGGACGTCACAAGAACTCCAAAATGTCTCAACATCCTTACTCACATTGTCGCTGATGACCCCGGTACCGTGAGTCTCCATCCATTTGTATAACAGTGCTAGCTGTAAATTTCCAGCTTATTAGTTAGTATACGTAAGCATGAAATCAGCACAGCCATGATAACTTAAACCAGATGAGGGTCTGACCTTTAGTTTGGACACAGGATCATGCGGGAGAGGAAGCTGTATTATATGGGAAAGAGCCATTACAACTACCAAAGTAAAGCATTAGTCAGGTGAGCTCGGCAGTACGCGTAGGGGACCGAACCCTGTGCCCAAACCCGCCAGGCTGGCTGGCTGGCACGGACCCAGCCCCGAGCACAACCGGCTGCGTGCTGCTGCCGCCAAGCCCTCACCCCTGAGAGAGGGGGCAGGCTGGCAGTACAGCGGGGCACAGCCCGGCCTGATCCCCCACCTGTGCAGACAGGCTGTGCCCCGATGGACCCGACGTGGGGACACCCCAGGTTTCCCATCTCCAGAGCAGTTCAGGCTGCAGAGTTGGCCTGTCTGGTCCCAACGTGGAACCGGCCCATGGCCAAAACCTGCATTCAGTCTCAATAAACTGAAAATCATCCCAGCGCTGCCAGCAAGATTGGACTTCATTCTTCAGGAAGAGAGATCTTCCCAATGCCAATTAGCCAAATCACTCGTTTATTTCCAAAGGTTTCCATTATCCTTTGTGGTTTGTTAGTTCCTTTTTCTTATTCCATCTGAAAGAGGACTTTACCGGTCCTAAAAATAAATTTTACGTACATCACAAAAGAGTTGGGGAGACTTTGCTGTGCAGACACCGTTTCCAGAAGAAAAGAGGAGAGAAATCCATGGAGCAATAAAATAAGATCTCACATAATCAGGCCTGATCACAGATTTGGTCTAAAACCCATGAAATTTCCAGACTTGAGATTTCTGTCCCTTAGAACTGATTTAGTTAGGTCCTCCAGCCTCACCCAGAAGGGGAGGTCCTCAGGTGACAAAGCCCCAGCAGCTGGGGGTTTCAGAAATACCAGGTACCATAGCATTTGCAATAAAGCAAAGGGTAGTCAACCCTGATTTTATTTCTATATAAATCTAATCTCATTATGTCTGCGTTATTATTCCAAAGGCTGTGCCCTCTTGTACCAACCCAGTACAAAGGAGGTCGCAACGTTGGGTATAACAGGTTTGTTATGGAGAGTGTAAGATGGAAGGAAACATAACCTGTTCTCACTGGAACTCACGGGAGGAAAAAGGGAAAGAAAGAGAAGCAGCAGGATTGATCTGAGACTAGTGAGGAGAGACTAGCACAGTGATTTAAATGAAAGGGGCTTAGAGCTGGAATGCATGCAGATGGCTATCTTGGAATTTGATTTTCTTTTTTAAAAAAAAAACAGTAATCAGATTTGTCACAATAAGCTCAGACCATTTTTTGAAGACTTGCAATAGCTGCCCTTGCTGAGACACTAGAAACACCACTGCAGTAGAAGCATTAGAGAAACTGAAAGAAGAAAAGGCTTTTGCAAAGAACAGCTTAAGACAGTGACTATGAGGTTTCTTTTTTACTCAAGATTTGCTGAATGTTAAGCAAAAATTACTCAAGATACAAGGGACGCATGTAATTTTCACTGATAACTATGAGAGTCGCGTGGCTATAACAAGAACTTGATTTCAGCCTATATGTAAACCACTGGTCCTGAAACCACAAAATTAAAGAGAAAGAGAGGAAGGCTGAGACAGACGGGGCGGGGGGGGGCGTGGAGAGAGACAGAGAGCGAGCGTATTTGCAAAAGGACACAATATGCTGGCTGGTACTGCTCAGTGAAGGACAGGGAGCCTTCTGTACTGTATATATAGTTACTACAAACTGCCCCTCATAAAATATTTAAATGCAAGTTTCTTTTCAATTCAAGAAGCAATCTTCAAAAAGGACCCTTTTATTGTAATAGTAATCCATATTAATTTACTACAACAATAACAGAAGTCAGTTTGCCAGTTGGTGTTTTGCTTTTACTATAAAGCTTGAAATGGAAACTGTGGCCTTGATGAAAACTGTAAAATTCCAGTAAATGGGATTAGTCATCCTTTTGTGTGCCCCAGTTCCACATATCAAATAACAAGGAGTGACACCCTCAGCTACCAAGTGGAAGCAAACATACTTCAAAAAGGGAAAAAAAGCCACAGAGAGGATGAGTAACATTTGACATTTTCACGTCCGGAATTTCTGTAAATGTCTGTTTCCCAAGGAAGAAATATCTTCCAAAATATTTAGTTCATTGTGGTATTTCTCTTTGATAGAGTACTGTGACATCCAGAGGGGGGGAACCCTTAATGAAAACATCTTAATACTTAATTAACTCTTTGCAACCTGGAATGGTTTAAGGCATTTCAAATCAAGATTAGTATAGCAGATGGCAAAGGGGAATGGATTTCAATCTAAAAGATTCCTGGTGGTTGTGGAGAATGTCACTGCCTGCTCTCTCCCCATCCAAGAGTGCTCTGAGCCTTTTAATTTCATCCTCAAGGGAAGAATTCCATTGAACAAGAAGCTATTGATCACACAAGTATTGTATGCCTAATCTCTTTGGTTTTGATGGAATATGAATTGCATCAGCCTTTAGAAAAGGATTAATATTTCCATTTTATAGCTCAGTGTCCTCAGTGGAAACCCTATATATTCTCTTTCTGCACATCTTGGTCACACAGTATATTGAGTCAAAGTCTGATGTATTCTGCTGCTTGTGCAAGCGAGGCAACCGCATTGAAAAGGTTGCGTATATAAGTTTGAGTTAATTGTCTGTTGTTATTGAGTAAAGCACCCAACTTTCATAAAATTTCAGCATACTGAATGGATCATAAACAGATTTCCAGTGCAAACATGCTGCCAAGCACGTTGTATAACAGGGTTTTATTATTCTGATCCATGGTCAAATTACAGGACAATAAAAATACATTTTAAAAATGTAGTTATGAATTTCAGCAGTTGGCTCAAAATGAAATCAACTGTAGCAAACCCAAATCCTTGCAAGTGCTTAGTGCTTTTGTTGTTGTAACTTCATGCCATAGATCAAAAATAAAAATCCCAACATAATACCTCACTAGCATCAGTTAAATCCTCACAGATACCGGTAAGTCCACAGCGTTGGAAACACTCAGAGTCATTTATCTTCGCTTTGCAAGAACGCCATGCTCCTCAGCCATCCCACTCTTCAGCCTGATGAAGAAGGATCTTCCTCCAGAAACTCAGCCCTGGAATGTCTTCCCTTGGTCATGTTGGTATAAAAGTCAGAATGGGAGAGCTCCTACCTCCAGGATGCCCATGGCCCTTTTCTAAGTGGGCAATGGAAGTTCAGAGAGTGGTAGCTCTTCTGCAATGGCAGGATGTCGCCATAAAGGGCCACATCCCAGTTTTCCCTCCCGACCGATTGGCCCAACAGAGCGGTGTACGGGTGAAGAACGGCCTCAAGCCCTCATAAAAACTAGCTGCTCTGCTTCTTTTGGGCACCCACAGCTGTAGGTTTGCAGCCCAAAATGCTTTGTTTTAAATAACAGTCCCAGAAGGCAGACGATCCTGTCTTTATCACTGATATAGACATTAGTTGCACCACATTCCTATTAGGAAGGATGAAAATTTACCTTGACTTTTGAGACGAAGGGGAGAATCCATACTACATAACCAGGTAATTCTTTGGACATTGCATACAAGCATTTTGTGGACTTCAGGTTGAAATCCACAGTATTTCAATGTTTGGTTTTCACAACTTTAGGTCTTACATTTAATAGCAGCCCTTTCTAAAGGAGTGGTAAGATGAATGAAGAAAATTAAGGTACCCTTCACTGCATTCACTCGCAGACCATGACAGGCAATGCCTGTTGGATGAAAGGCCAGCTGACGCAGGCTGGCCAAGGTAGTTTATACAACAGTAGAAAAAGGCTGTGTTCTCCAGGCTCACAGTGATTACAGCAGTGAGGGCAGAGGGAGCACACACGTGTTGCACAAAGCCCGGCAAACCCAAGTGGGGCTGCAGGCAGAGCTGGCAGCGATGCCAGCAGAAAATCCCAAACGCCCTCAAAATTCTCCTTTTAAGCTACAGCTGGCTGCCAGCTGTTCAACAGCTGCAGAGAAGACGAGGAGGAACAGGGAAACCTTACCATTTAACAGCGTATAGCTTTAGTACAAATAATTTCAGGGAGAAATGCAGGAAGGAAGAAAATACATTAAACATATATTGCCCTCCCCCCTATTTTAGAAGGAAATAAGAGAACTGCAGGAAAATGCCATGGCCATTTGCAAACACCAAAGTTTCTGTACCAGCTGAAAGACCAGCGATAACAGAACAGCACAGATTAACCCGTTTGCTAGATGGGAACAGGACCGGAGTTTAACTGCCCTACAAACATCCAAAGGAGACTCTTCAAAGTCTACAAAATACAAATGCACAAAACCCAGAAATTTTGACATTTAAAGAAAGCAAAGGAATATGAACAGATGACACAGGACACCTGAATCAAAGCATGATTACCAAACGAGACACGAGACCCATCAGTACACTGCTCTATGCTCATAGTATCCGCTGATGAGAAGATGTATCACCAATTAAGCTAAATTAAGATGCACAAAAGAAGAGTGGTTTCTGCAAAAGCATTTCCAGTAAAGCCACACTGGCATAAGTAGCACAGACCATGTAGTATGACACAAAGCAGACCCACCACAGAATAAAAGTTATTAACACAGCTTCATGGTTCCCCAGGCTGCCTGCTAAAGGAGGCCGATAGGTATGGCACAGAAGAGAAAACCTGGAGAAGCATGTTGCTGCTTTTCTAAACATACTGATGTGGGAGATTTAAACTCATATGCTGATGATTTCCTCATTAGAACAGCACTATTGCACCACTTGCAGACTAAGTTACTACTCAGCATGTACAGTATGTCCCTGATCTGGCCCTTAATAGGAACGTATTGATACACACTCACCAGACGGAATGCATTAGACGTTAAATATAAAAGTTGTTTTTGTTTTTAGAACTCTATGCAACTTCACACACACACAAAATAATATCCCACAGACTATATATTAATCATGTTTACTGATCTCTGGAGAGTATTAGTACACTTTGAAGTTAGCCTACTATGCCAAGCCTCTGTCAGTTGAAGGCATAAATTTTCTTCTTTGCTCCTTGTGTAACTTTTTCTTTCTCTCCCCACCCCCAGCCCCCAGTGAAGCAAGGTTAGGTTGGAAATAGATGCATTTATATATTAGCCTGCAAGAGCTTACGAGATGTGTGAAGGGGAGACTTTGCTTTGAAGGTGCATGTTCTAGTACCCAAGCCATCTTTTCCACCCAGTAAAGTTCTCAAACAGGCATCTTTTTTGAATCGCGCTGCAACAGAATGAAAACTTTCCAAAAGTACAACTATACCCATTCACAGATCTTTAGATAGCCAAGGTTCAAGCCTAAGGCTGCAAGTTTCCTTTAGAAAGCAGTGATTATAAATAAAGCATCTGAGATACGGTTTCCCTCACGTTGTGAGTCATAGTGATAACACGCCTCCTTTAACTGGATAGGTATTTTGCATCAGAATACAAAAAATATGGGTTCCAGTCAGAAAAAACACAGCTGCGAGAACATAATGAAAAGATATGCTGATAAAACTGAGCACGAAGAGTCATGCAGCATTTCCTACCTTAAGACACAATGCCATCTAGCAGCAGAAAAGGAGCTGTCTTTCAGCCATCAGCTGGTGTAGGCATGCACAGACATGGCATCAGCAGGGACATGACATCAGCCAGTCAGCTAGTGGCCAATGTTCCTGGCATCTCTCTGCAAATCTTGGTACAGTGGGAGTATCTCTTGAGAATCTCTTAGCAAGAGACACTGAGAATTATTATGAGTGCTGTGTATGAAAGCACTTGCTGGATGCCAAAGTATAAGCAGTGCTTGGTAAGAGCTGCTCAGGAAAGTCGGTCTAAACTACACATACTTCCACAATTAACACCATCTTCAGCAGAGCAAGCAAGTGAATGCAATACTACAAAAACATGATCCTGTTCCTTCACTCAGAAAAGAAAAACAGACTGCATATAAACAAAAAAGGCACTCAGAAATCTCACCCGTAGCTAGCATGCAAGTCAAAGTTAAGGAAGCAAGATGAATTTTCCTTGCAGTCGCATCAGCATAAGTGACTATTTGTGGCTATGCATAGTCAATATCTATATCCATCTGCATTGCATTTGAAAATTTAGGCTTCTGATTTTGACCCTCTGAACTGCACTGAAGCAAGCTGCCTACAGTGGCCTGAAACCAGTGATGAACATACACGACCCTCAGTTTATTTTTCATAGCAAAGAATGACTTCAGTCACTAGTTGTCATCTGACTACAGTCATTTAAGATCAAAGACAGCTATCTCAGCTGGAAAGGACAAAAATCAAATGTCCTTGAAAGCTTATTGAGAGTCTTTTTCCTCTGCCTTCCAAAAAGACAGCCCCCACACAGCTAATCAAACAGAAATTGAAAGACAAAGTGCACAGAAAGTAAAAGCATCTCTGAAGCTACCGATAGCACCGAAAATAGCAAAACTGGCAAGACACACTAGAGGATTTCAAACATATTAACAGTTATAATCATTTATTTATTTATTTATTTTGCTGTGAAGTGTTTTTTTGCAGAGCCAGTTTTAAAAGCCGACCTGCAACAAGTCCCAGTGAGTGAACCTGCTCCTTCAGGATGGACCCAGACCACCAAGCAGGGGAAGAAAGCAGCACCACCAACCACTCTTGGTGGAGGAATCATGAAGGGTCTCGTACTTGCCAAATGAGGTTTTGTCTATGCAGCCATGATGGTAAGCGGCTCAAACACTACTTTTCTTGACTGTTGATAGGTTGGGAATGTATAAAAGACAAGAACGGGAGCATAGGAGGGGCGTTTAAGACAAGGATGTGACGCAAAAGTTCGCCTCCCCAGCCCTGGGTAGCTATCAGCTCAGCAACAGCTGGGAAGTCATTGGTTTAACTCACCAATGGGGAAGTAAATGTCTTTTTTCTGGCCACGCAGCCAAACAAATACAGCCTTTCTGAGCGTCTGAGTTGTATGATCCCATGCCAAGGCCTGTGCTGGCTCTCAGAAGAGGTTTGAAAGGTATCTATCTCCATCTCCTTGGAGCTGCCTGTTCTGTGCTATGCCTGTAAACAGTGGGTGCCAAAACCTTACGCCAGCCTGGGATTCTCACCGTTTTCTACTTTGCTTTTTTCTGGCATTGTCTGGGGACAAGAACCTCAGATTTTTGTAAGGCATTGTTAAAATATTAAAGAAAAATGCTACATTCATTTTGAAACTCTGAATAAATCTTAAGACTTTCTAGCTCACTGTCTTCCCATTACACCCTAAACACACACACACTGAAGAGGAAAAACTACGTGATGAGCACACCCATAAAACATACTAGTAGGTCAGACTAGTCAGTGTTACATGATCTTGTTTTGAAAGATCTTGCTATCAAAACAAATGCACGTTATTCACAGGGGAGTATGATTAAGTTAACAACAAGCCACCTGAACTCTAAATTCCCACTTTTTATTTATATCTGAAATTTAACCTCATAGGAGTACGATTTAGTGCATTAAACAGAATGGGCTCTTGGAAACACATACCCGCCAGCACGCTTATTGCATCCCTGTTCTTAGCACTCCCAAAGTGCACATACTCTTTCGCCCACAACCCAGTATGGATAAAGATAAAAGATCAGAGACCCTTTTGAAGGCTTTAGAATTTGTTTCTACTTTGAAAAGATTAGTTATCAGGGCCTCAATACAATTTGGAGGGAGTTTTCTGATGAAGCTGAAATTGCCACCCTCCTGGGCTGCGAAAGGATGTTACTTAAAGGGCTCCATTAGTCACCAAAGTGTTTTTCTCTTAAATCTGCAAGTTTTTGACCTTGGAGGTCAGCAATAGACTGTGCATCTGTTGTTGGTTGGTTTTCCCAAAGACTCGCATCTAAGCTCTCGGGCTCATGTTTCCTTAACTGCATTTCCTTTCTACAACAATTTGCCATGCCCCATTCTAGAAGGGGTTCGTCCAGCCTGGAAGTGCCTTTTGAGGTACTCAGGACAGAGTCTGCTCCATTGTTTCTGGCTGAGAAAGACTTGCCAAGCAGAGCAATCACAGCTCTTCACATCCCGGTAAAACTAACCAAAGGGATCCATTCAGAGCAGGGGAGGGAAAAAAGAGACCAATAATAATATACAACTAAATCAGAGCGATCCCACAACAGAGGCCAGGCATGTGCTGGGGCACAGGGGAGCTTTGATTTGCACTCAACTACAGGCAGGGAGCTGCTAGCGTAGGAACAATAGTATAAGAAGGGGAATGACGGCAATTACTACCAAAACCAGACAAACACTGCAAGAAAGAAAGAAAGAATTTTTTTTCTTAAATAATTCTAACAAAAGGAGTAAAACTACAAAGAAAACATTCTTCTTTAAGAATATACCTCTTTGCAAAAGACAAATACATCTAGGCAGGAAGCAAGCAGTGTGACACATCAGTGTTATTGATGGTAACTGTTTTTGTTTCCAGTAACTATTTTGATCTCAAAACGTGTGTTTCAGATGGCTTAAATAGAAGGGAAAAAAAAAACAAACCGAAAATACAAAACCCGCTTCAGCCAAATAGAGAGGCAATCTTTTTTTTTCTTGCTTTTTCTTCCATGTTACTTGAACCACTCCTTTTTCTGTGTGCATATTTTAAAGCAAATACCTTCAAAACCTGTTTGCATTCACCCAAGCTGTGATATACAAAAAAGGCAAAACACTGAGCATCCTGTATATACCTGTATATATCTTCTCTGTGTGTGTGTGTAAGACCTAGCACTTCACAGTGCACATCTCTCTGCAAAGTTATACTATTGGACTGCAATGGAGAAACTCAGTTTCTGTTTACCCTACCAGCTGAGCATGTCATTAGTAGTCAAAGACAGTGCCTGAAATCATTCAGGATTTCATCGTGTTGGAACAGAAAGCAGTCCCCTAGATCACCATGGAGATGATAGACACAACATATGGATTAATATTTCAGATAAAAATCTGACCTTTCAAAGTTCCTTTTTCTTTAAAAAAAATTAAAATCAGAAAAAAAAATAGTCCAGCTGCACTTGATTTTCTGTTGTCATATCCTTAAACCCTGCCAGAGAAAATGTCACTCAGGGACAGTGTTAAAAGCACATGCTACCCCTGTGTGCACACTTGAGCATAAAACAAGTTTATACGGACTTTTCAAAGAGGTCACGAAAAATAACTCACGCTGGCTTTATGAGAAATTACATATCTGGGGGGAAAAAAAAAAAAAAAAAAAAGGTCCACAATGTGATAGTATATCATGTTGCGGCAATACTTTGCAACAGACAAACCTTTTCACAGTAGCATAAGTACAACCTGTTACTTAAGTCCAAGCATTTCAGGCTTGAAATCCAAGGAAAATATATTTACTTCTTAAAGCTACTCTTTCACACTTTATGGTACAATTGTAGAAGCTGAAAATTCATTTGGTAGCAGGTTGTACAAATTTGCTAATTCCTCCTTACTTACTGAGCAGGTGGCACTACGAGGCCGTCGGGGCGATGCCGCAGACCGGTGGGCCGCGACGTTGTCTCCTGCAGTTGGGGCAGACGCCCGCTGGAAAAGTGATGCTGTGTTTTTCAGCCTTCTTTAGGAGCTCTTCTGGGTTTTAGCTTGAAATGTTTTGTCATCTTGAGCAGGAGAGCAATTTTTTCCAACAAGGCGGTAGCAATTAAAGCCAAGAAATATAGCGCATACATATATCTCTTTATATTTATAATGCTCTGAATGGTGATATAACCACATAAAACAAAAGATCCAGCATGGACGGGAGGGAGAAGAAACAACTAACGTGTATCTGAAGCTTGACTTAAAGCGTTTATGCTTTACACAAGTTTCCTGTGAAGAAATTACTGAAGGAGGGGGAAAAAAAAAAAATCTGAGGCAGCAGAAAATTTTATCTGTTTCTAAATGTTCAGTTATGGAGCCTGAGCTATAATAATAATACATGATACTTTTTTGTTTGCATCCATTTGGTTGTAGATTGCTAAAACTCAAAGCAATAGCCCACGTAGTAGAGGTTTGCTGCTTTTTATTGAGAAAACAATGTGGAAATGAGAGGAACTGAAGTTAGAGCCTGACTTTTCTTAACCCGAAGAGCTAATAACGTGGGATGCAACACCCAGTGCCTCCCACCGAGGACCATACACTAACAGGGAGGGCAGATGTGCCAGCCCAAGGGTTTCTCACTAAAGCATGCAGCAAGACTGGTGGTACAGTAAAACGCTCTGAAACCCGGTCTGATCTCTAACGTAGGTTTGGTCAGTAAGCCAATGATTCGCAAGGCTGATTAGAAAGAGAAAGAGAAAGGTGGAAAGAAAAAGCTGGGTTTGCTTTGAGGGCAGAGGAAAGCAGCAGCCCCTGCTGTATGCCTGTGCTGTTTCTCCAGCAAGCTTGGTGGATGACTTTTCCTGGAGACCCCTGCAGCTTGTCCGTAGGCTGTGGACATGGTGGGTGCAGCCAGAAGAACTGGCATCATCTGTCCCCAGCACCAGCCCGTGGAGAAGGAAAAGGCAAAGGAAAGCCAAAATAAGAAATAGCTGAGGCACTGCTCAGTCCGAGTGAAGATGCAATGGTTGCCCATGAAAGGCCAGTGCCCGCCCTCCATGGGAGTCTTTTCCCTGATGTAAACGTCAGAGACAGGTTCTGCTATAAAGCCACTTTCCGCTTCCACAGGCAAAAGGGCCTGCATGCACGAGGAACAGTTTTTAAATGGTCTGTGGTCTAGCTATGAAACAGAGCGAGAGGCTGCCGTAGGTGAGACCTGAAGAGGAGAGGCCAGAGTGCCAGGGCAGGTCTGACAGGTACCCAGTACCTAGGGAGGAGGTGCACGGGCACTTGCAAGAGCTTATGAAGCCCACAGTTCGTGTCTAATTAATTGGTGCATCACAGAAAAGAAAGATCCCTTCACATGTGTGTCCCAGACTTCCCACAGGCCAAACTCCAGTCTTGCTCAGAGAGTAAGTCATGCACTGGGTTTCCAAATGACCAAGAGACCTTTAGGATTATGTTTTCAAAAGGCACTTACCAGTTTGGCTGCTTCTGAAAATCTGGATCTCAGGTGATGAAACAGGAGATGGGATAAATCTGACTTTTAGAAGGTGTCAGAATCATAAATATTAGAGATTAATCCCTTCCGTATTAAAGGTATTTCCAGCTTTTCCATGCAGGGCCTTTTTTTTGTTTGTTTTTAGATCATGTATTACTATTCATGAGAACGGGCGCTTCTGAGTAATTCCTGAGGTCCTTTAAAAGTACTTCTTTGAATGTTTTTCTTCTTCCAGTTTGTCACTTGCTCACATATCAGAAGTTTAGAAAAAGGCACAGAGCACCACTGTGCTCACAGCCAGCTCCCTGAATAGTCCCTCTGCAGCTGTAACTCAGCAGGAAAGCTAAGCTGCTTGGATGTGTTAATTAGTTGGCAGCTCTCCTCAAATTTTCAGCAGTAATGCTTGGTGCTATAGGTCTGTCTCTAGGCATACACTTTCATTTTGCTGTTTCACCAAGCAAATCCTGTAAAAGGAAGAACAAGCGCTGAGTTTAGTAGGAGTTAATGCATTACTTCACAAGCGCTTCATGGTTGAAAGTCTAAAGTCTTCCTTTCAGTGATGTAACTGAGACAGCTGCAAAACACTAGTAATGACCTCTGCTAAACGAGTCAGTCGGTTCAGTCCAACTCCCAGCAGATCAATAACGGCAGATATATCTACCCTTCAGCTATTTGACCCAGCCTTGGGAAGGAAACAGCGTACGTGAGCCTCGTCCTGCTGTAGCTGCATGCAACCAGCTGTACCTAAGCGAGCAGGCATGAGGTTAACCCTGCAACGGCAAACATGCAGGCACGGTGGAACTGGATGTCCCCGTCACACAAACCACCCAAGAGCACTAACAGCCTCCAACATGGTATCAGTTCATCAAACACGGAACCTGGGCAACTTCTTGTCCTGGTTTGTGCTGTGTCAGCACCTCATTGCATCGCCTCAGCCAAATGCACGATTACCCAAAAATGTAAGATGGGGATTTTTTTTTTTTCTTTTTTTTAATTCAAAGCAGTATCTGCAATGAACAGTTAGCTCAGCTGGTTCTTTTGCAAAGCAAGATTTTAGAAGTGCTGATTTTGTACATTTACTGGGTTAGTTTAAACACATTTTAGAGTATCATGCTCGGTCTCTGCAACACTGAGGGTACTTTCAGACAGCGCATTCCCCAGCACCTTCCGTGTTATGTGCACTGCAGGAGGCTATCTCCGTGTTCAGAAACAGTGTTAGACAAAACCAGAGTCACCTCTGAGCACTGGAAGGGTCCAGTTTCCAAAAGCTCGGGAATTTTCTTTTTCTCTGTTTCATCAATAAGCAGTAAGCAATTAGCACCCTCAGTATTATTTCTACCTCTGTTTTCTGGACTCCTTTAACAAAGTACACATGGAAAAAGTTCCTTTCATGCGTAGGTTTTCTTCTGCAGCTTTTCCTTATTGCAAGGTAACTTTGTAAGAGAACTTCAGTCAGCTGTATGTAGTAGATACAAGCTCAGTTCACTGAAGATGACACTGTCATATATATAAGTCGTATATAATTATTTGTACTGGTGCAAAAGAAACGCATGAGGTAAAATTAAAATACAATGCACTAACATATGCAGAGGTCAGCTAAGGTAAATGGAATTTGCCTAGTTTGGGTAAGTGGTTTATCCTTACTTTGGATGTATGTCCATACAACTTCCATACAGTCTGTCTCCTCTTCCCTTACAGTTGAAAAAAAGGTTATGGAAGCAACTTCAGTCTTCATAAATAATTTTGCATTATGGTATAGCAAAACTGCCTTTTCAGGTGGCATTTGAATGGCAGAAAACAGTTGACAGTAAGTGTGGCCCTTCAAGACGACAGGTCATGAAGACTAATTTATATTTTTATGCAAATTGTGCAAAGAGCCAAACACGTTCCTTATCTCTGTTAACAGCGTCCCAGGGGAGAGACCAGTCAGAGCGAAAACCAGTAGCCAAGGAAGAGCACAGAAGTATTTCGGCAGCTGGGGAGAGGACTGGCCACTGCCACCCAAGCACATGGCCAAGGCCAAGGCACCCGACAGGGGACCTGCAGCACGGCTCTGTACCCACAGTGGTCCCAGCCAGGCAGCTTTGAAAAACACTCCCTTTAAAATTATTGGTGATATAGGTTGTTTATAAAATACTGTGTCATGAGGTCTGTAGCCTCACTTTCTTTACACTGATTTATGCCAACTGTTAAATATATGTCTTCAAAAACAGTACCTGCAGTAGGAAAGTAAATGTGGCATTGCTTGCTCCACAGGAAAAATACTAGACTACCTGATCAGTGACGTGATTCGGTTCTGATATTGCAGTTTCTGCTTTTTAAGGAAGTCACCTTTGGTTTGGAGCTGAATAGGACTGCAAGTGTTTACCCACACAGTCATACATTGAATATTGAGATATTATCACAGGGCTTAAAACAATATTTTCTAGCTTCATTTCCAGGCATTAAATTGCATCCACATTCGTCACCATTGATTTTTCCAAGACATAGTTTAAAGAGATCAAATACAACGTATTTGCCCTTTCTTATCCTCACAGGAATATTTGAGGCACTACAATTGTTTTTCCATTTTTAAGGCAGCAAAACCAGCTCTAACTGGTTACACTTCCCATGCTTGTAATTACTTAATATCTCTAAATCGTTTATTCTGTATCCCCCCCCCCCCGCATTCTGGGGCTTAAGAGGGGCCGCAGAGCTGGCTAAAGGTGATCAGTCCTTCGCTGTGATTGCAGTGGCTTCCCTGCGGGATACCCCCCTCCCCAGAGTATCACAGACTCGTCACGATGGGGGAACTCGGTCTCTGACCAGCCATGCAGTGAGCTAGCACGTAGCCAGAAAAGCTGACATTAATACTTACTGTCATCTTCAACCTGGTTTTAAAAATATGTATCCCAAATTGCAACGCGTCCCATTCAGCTCAGTTTCCAAGGCCTTTCCAGAAGGTGGCAATCTTGTCTCATATTTGTGCCTGCTGCAGCAGGACTGTGACCCCTGCGCCTGGACAATAAATAAAGAGAAAACCCTCGACTTGAAACTGGCAGCTACGGGCTTATTGTAGGCACAAAATCAAAAGAAAAGGAAAAAACCCTCGTCTCTGGAGACAAAGTTGAGCGTTTTGACTGAAAACAATAGAATCTTAAAAAGTTTTTCTTGGTAGGTAGAATTATTTTGCAACTGTCCTTTTATTTATAATTACATTTAGGACTGAGAAACTGATCACAGGCCTATTTTTATAGGCAGAACTTTTTAAGTGGAAGTACGTGCAATGGAAAGCTTTTGTTTCTTTGCTGGAGGTGCGATTTGCTTACCTCACAAAATGAGCACGGAGGAGCTCTGTACAGGACAGACTCTGTAAATTTTGCTTCCTGCAAGAACCTGGAGTGATGCAAAACTAACGGGTGTCTGAACATGCAAAAAAGTTATTTGAACAGGTATTTGAAAAAGATGAAAACAGTCCAAAGCAATTCAGCCCTGGTTTGCAGAGAAAATGAGAATAATTTCCCACAAGTAAAGGGGAAGGAGTTACTTCTTGCACAAGGCCTCATCCCACCTGCAACACCTTAATCAGCGAAGGAAATGGGAGACTGACCTCAGCAAAGTGTGCAGCTCCGATTGAACTGGAGGAAGCACAAGTCCGGGATGATTTTTCACTCTTCTCCCGCGGCTTTTCTGTGCGTTTCGGGATAGTTTGGCCATTCTGCCTTTCCACGGTCCTGGATGCAGGCAGACACACACTGAGATGCAAAAATGCGCCACAGAAAAGAGTGTTACTGGGAACTTTTACAGGCGTCACAGCCACAGGCCTGGTTATAACTTTTGCCAGTGCGCGCATTCTCTGGAGGGATTACTGCAACACTTCACATGATTTGATATTTTGCACCCCAGAAATGTTCTCCAGACCGAGGACCTCTTGCAAAAACCTCTTGCAGGCTGTGTATAAAACCCAGAGATCGGTCTCTACAGAGGTGTAATCAGGTAGTAACAAACCATTACCAACTTTAAAGATTTCAAAACATTTAATGTTAAAGGAAGAGTTTGCCCACAAACAGCACCAGAAGCTGAGGTTTCTCAGGAGCGTCCCATAATGTACCCGGTGTGAGGATTTCCCATTGCTGTACCTCAGACACGTGCCAAGTCAGACTTCTGGTGCATTAATGTACTTCTGCACCTACAGAGGTGGCAGCTGAAATGGGTCATTTTCTACAAGATTAAGCTGTGCCTTGCGGCAGATGTTTTTTCATCATCATGTAAATTTTTTCAAAGAATCTCCCTGATACTTTAAGCAGTCATATTTTAAAGGAAATAAGAGAACACAAAAGTAAAACAGAAGTGTTTCTGGTTCTTTGAGGCATCATCCATTCAAGCCATGCTGTGGCTGCTGAACCACAGAAGTCCTCGTCCTTTGGCTCTGAAAAAACTGGATTAATTGCTGACATGCAGAGGACGTGTTTGTGCTATGTGTTCGTCTGTAAAAGCATCACTCTCTCCATCCTCTGCAAGTGGCTGTTGTTCTGGGCATCAGTACAGCACAGTAACTGTAAAGGACAGAAAGTAAGAATTAGGCCAATAAATTATATGTTCCAAAGCACAACAATCCGTATGTTGCACACAGACATTTGCAGTTAGCCTAATGAAGTGAGAGTGAAGGCCCCAGGACCAAAGCGTGTGGAAACCTTCAGTCTGCAGACATGTAATAGCAGCAACCACCCAACTCAACATGAGGCCAAAATAAATCACTAAGATAAGAGAAGATTTCTCCAGGAGACTGAAAAACACTGGAACATCTGGAAAAAAAAAAAAAAAAAGATTTAGTTGAATGTGTGTTTTGGATGCTTTGTAGGAAAAATATCTGCAAGAGACTGTCTTGTCTTTAAGCACTGAACATTGAGACCCAGGACGTTTCCTGGGGATTAATAACTACCTAGGAGAGTTAATGACCCAAAGAAAAGCTGAGGGTCATTAAAACCAGTCAGTCGTCAGCTCATTGGGAAATGCCCTCTGCTGAAGTTCGTTAGGGTTGCTGCTAGCACCCCTCCTTCTTTGTAAATACAAGGAAAGAAAAAGTTAGCAGCATACTTCTTTCTGCCTAGCCAGAGAGCCCTGCAGCCACGTCTCTGCGAGGGGAAGTGTTGGGGGGCACCACCACCATGCTAAGCTTTCAAAAAAAATAAGCTTTCCATAAAAATGCACCCCTTGAATACAGATTACATCATGTAGACACTTAAATAAAATTGCCCTTTTTAAAAGCATTCAGCTAACAAGGTACTGATGGGGCATCAAGAGGAGAATGCCGCAGAGCATCACAGGCTACAGGGAAGGGATGGAGAAAAGTTTCTGCCAGTTTTCTGTGTGTCTCCAAAACTGAACACAGCACAACTCAAATTATAGAGGAGCTGGAAAAGGACCACAAAAATGTTTCTAGGCCTGAGAACAGTTTCTCCCTCCCTTACTTTTGCTCAGCGAGCTGCTACCCTGCTCTGGCTTCAAAGCACTGAGCTGTGCTGCCCGTCAGCCCACGCGTGGGGGATCAAAGGGACCCCCCTGAAGCCCGGGTCAGCCCCGGCGGCTCCATCTCACCCCAGGATTACGGCAGACGTGTGAAAAGGAGACCTGCCGGGGCACAGCGGGCAGAGCACGGGCTGGGGCACCGCCATTAATGCACCCAACCCCCAGCAGAGCCCTATTAAAAACAGCGAGAAGGAAGAGCAAAGGCATGATCTAGAATATATGGTGACAGCGTACGTATCTTGCAAAACGTTGTGTAACCATCGCTTTCTTCTCAGTTCCCTTAACTCTGCAGGGTGGAGATGCAGAAGACGAAAGACGTTGCGTTGTGAAAGAGATTGAATACACCAGGTTAGGCAGCCAGGCAGATCTTTGCAAAATCAAGTATTTAATCTATAAAATGAGGTGTGTATAATCATTAAGGCATTTTACTAGCTTGCAGTTTGTGATACATACAGTATCTGTACATTTCAAACGTGAAAAGGAGTATTGTTATATTACATTTCAGTGCCCTTAGATTAGGTATAGTTGCACCTGGAAAGTCTCGGACATCTTTCAGTAAATGCTAGTAAATCCATTAGTTTAAGTATTACTTAAGAGGATCTTTACCTAAAATATTAATCTTATTAATAAGTGCACTAAAAGCTATTAATAACACTTTTAACTGAACAAGGACAGAACAGGTTTCTGTCTTAAGGCACCCAAATATTATCAGTTACTTGAACTCTCTGATTTGGCAATGAACACTGGGAGAAACGTGCTTATCTGAACATTTCATTTGTCTGAGAGTTTGCCAGTAACAAGGGCGAGTACGAGATAGGCAGCAACTACAGTCATGTATTTCCTACCTTAGTTATATGCCACGATACTGTTGCAGGAGCTGGCAGCCAAAAGCAAAGTCAGGATTGCTCTGGAAAAGATGTTCTGTCAGGGAAACCTGTATCTGTGTTTGAGTTAAGGTAGTCAGCCATAAAAACTTGGGGCAGCAAAGTTTCCTTTAACAAGTAGATTTGGTAGTAAAGCATGTCTAATCTAAAAACGCATTTTTACAAGATCTGAACAGTAAGGGGGCGGGGGGGGTGTTTAGCAAAGATAGCTTGAACAAACAGCACTTATCAGTTATCAGGTACAGCCGTCAAAAGACCCTAAACACCAATTTTAATTCTCAGCTATGCAGAAAGATCCAAGTGGGCAGAGACAGTCAAGGCAGTGAAATCGTGCGAGCACTACATGACTGGGGTCCTCCATACTGTCCTAAAGGCAGATAACAGATCAAGAACAACCAGGGACTGCCCAGGCCATCTCCTTCAGCAGCAAAGGCTTCAGACAATTTTCAGAGCATTATAGAATCATTTATGTTGGAAAAGACCTTTAAGATCATCAAGTCCAACCACTAACCTAACATTGCCAAGTCCACCACTAAACCATGTCCCTAAACACAACATCTACACATCTTTTAAATACCTCCAGGGACGGTGACTCAACCACTTCCCTGGGCAGCCTGTTCCAATGCTTGACAGCCCTTTTGGTAAAGAAATTTTTCCTAATATCCAATCTAAATCTCCCCTGGCACAACTTAAGGCCATTCCCTCTTGTCCTATCATTTGTTACGTGGGAGAAGAGACTGACCCCCACCTCTCTACAACCTCCTTTCAGGTAGCTGTAGAGAGCGATAAGGTCTCCCCTCAGNNNNCTTTTCTCCAGGCTAAACAGCCCCAGCTCCCTCAGCCGCTCCTCATAACACTTGTGCTCCAGACCCCTCACCAGCCTCGTTGCTCCTCTTTTGCTGCATGGAAAAAGGTCTGCTGCGTTCTTCCCCCACAATGCTGAGGTGAGCAGTGGAGCTGTGTATGAGCAATTTAAGAAACACAGGGCAGGAGTTGTTCAACTCAGACAGAAAAATTCATATAGACACTGCAGTATTTATGCAGTAGGGACCTTCTGGAACAGAGAGGCAATTCTTTTAGAAGTCTCATTTTATTGATTTATTTGGGTAAATTATTCAGAGCTGATAAAATAAATGTCTGTATTTTCTTCTGTACAGAGTCTTGCCGCACTTTCAACTGGGAAACCTTCTTGCTTCTCTTGACTGAACAGATGGCTCCTCTCAAGAGCAGCTTTCCACCAAATTTCTCTTCCTCCCCATCCCTCACAGGAAAAGGATGCACCACTTCTTGCAGACTTTGTTTGGATGTTACTCCTCATGACTTTTCAATGTGCTGGGGCTGAAATGCTCAGGATAGCAACTTTTACTGTAGGAAAGGGAGACTTATTTTTAAGTGGCCCTACTTTTGAGCCAAGTGCCTTGATCTTTGTTTTTTACTACAGAATTTCTCCGCACTTAGAAAAATAAAAGTTCACCAGGACACAGAAGGATCTCAGAAAGTTCAATCCAGCCTCCTCTCATCAGTGCTGATTAGGCAAATGTATTTCCCCAGTGTTTACTTCCCTTCCAAGCTTCACTTTTCTTTTCCCTCTGTCGGTGTGACAATCTTAGGCAGCAGCATCCTTCGTCAGAGAGAATGGAAGAGAAATTCAGCAGCCTCCACAGATTAACTCGTACCTGCTGGAGTTTTACCTGACATTTCTGTCATCAGCAATAGGCACACAAGTAAAACTATTTGCCACATCAGCCCTGTGATACTTTTTTGAACGGGCAGGGTTCAATGTAAGGGTTAAAATAAACATGCAAAAGTGAGGCAAAGGAGAGGGAAGGCTGCCAGCAAGTCAGAAATCTCTTCCAACATTTTATACAAACCTTTCACTTTCTGAGTTTAGCTGGAAATCTGTCAAAACAGGGCACTACCATATGCATATTTTTGACTCAAAATAGCAGCAATCAGTATGAAACATAAGTAAATACAGGCAAACAAACAAAAAAATCATCAACTGAATAATTCTACTATGGCAAACATGCCAGACTGGGAGAGAGAAAAAAAAGAATATATGGAAATTCAAAACATAGAGAAGCTTCCAATTTCACTGGCATAATATTGCCAAATATCAGGGACCACAACGGAGAGTGAATATCAGCAAAATGAACCTTTACCACTCGGTAGCTGGATCTGATATATCGCACCAGAGCGACCAGGAGGGTGCTGCCGCGAGCAGACAGACCCAGGCCTCCCATCAGCTGCAGCAGCAGCTGCCGCCGGACTTCACCGGGGCACCAGATTCTTTGCTCCACATTTGCTTGAAGAAACATTTGCTGTACACAGAAAGCAGGTCTAAGAGGAGTATAAAGTAGTACAACTGGGACAGTGTCTTGAAAAAACAGTCTACTGCAAACCAAAATGAGTATGTGGAGGTTTTTTAAATACCAAATGCCAAAAACTGACAAAGAGGACTTTTCAGACTTTGTTATGAGATCCCCCTGCAGCTTAATTTTTCCTGTTACAATTACTGCTTCTACAAGTTCTGGGGGACTAAAAAGACAATGTACTCTGAAAACAGCTATAGCAGGAAAGCAGAAAATGATGACAGTCTAAGTTAAATATATGGCCTTTGTGGCAGCACTCTGGAGAGGTAAGACTGCACTTGCCACAGCCAAGGGAAAAAGCAAGCTACAATAACCTATATGATGATAGCCCGGACGCACGTTAAGTTTCAAGCTTCAAGCAGTAACTGGCTGTGACAAGAGGGACTTTTCTAAAACTTCCTCTTTAGCCACCATGTGCAAGCAGAGACTTACTAAAAATCAAAACCTGAAGACTGAAAAGATTGTTTCTTCTCAAGTATCCATCCTGCATCCATGAAATACATGCAGAACGAGGGTAACATTTTAATAGATGTCGGTTCCTTCGCCCACCAGGAGCTTTTACAGATACATGGAGGCAAGAAACCGATAGAGAAGGGCAACAGAGAACGACCTACTGAAATTAGGCACAATATCCGGCCATCCTTAATACAAACAAGGCAATTATTTTGGGATTGGGGAAAACAAGAAATAGTTTCTAGACCTTCCTTACACAGTCCCTGTGAGCTGGCAGGGCTGACAGCTCAGCCACAGCTTCCATCCAGGTCTTTGCCCTTTCCACCTACAAGACAGCGTGTCTGATGCCTGCTCTGCCAACACCGTCTGCAACCACAGACTATGCTGACAAAATTTGCTTCTAAATTAAATGTTTTTCAAATTTTTCCCATGAAGCCACCAAAAAAAAGTTTTCACGAAGCTCCTCAGTTTAGGACCCATTTTCAGAAATAGGTTTTCAGTCTAACTTGTTTTTCAAAAGACAACTGTTAATATATTCACTCATGGGAACAACTTATGGAGAGGAAAAGGAGCAGTATCATCTAACCCAGGGAATATACTACTATACAGGGCTTTTCTCAAATTAAAATGGCAAGACTTGGTAACAGCAGTCCTATTCTTGCAACAACAGCGGCAGGTCACTAGTAATTGTGACAATGAGTTTTGTAAGACAACGAGCTTATCAGGATGGGAGTACCCTAAGCTAAAGGGTTTCAGTGGTAGTCAGAGAGTCACTTAAGATCAGCTTCTGTAGACCAAATTAAGAGCCTATTTAATAATATGCACTACCACATACAAACACTGTAATTTTTAGGAATTCACTGAGCTAACAGAAGACAAGAAACATTTGCTCGGGGAGAACAGGGCTGGGCAATTTTCTTCTTTCTTGACCTGGAAAGCAGAGATGCTCTACAAAGGGAAGCTCTGGAGATAACACTGGCTTCCGTATCTTGCAAATTCATCATCTTTCAGTCTGTTTGTTAACTGTGCCAGACAGCCATGCATCTTATTTTTGAAGATGGCTGTTCTAGAGAGGAAGGATTAAGCTATCATAGCCTGAGGTCCAAGAAATTAAATTTGTTCCTTCTCTGAATGTCACTTTGGGACTGCCTTAAACTTTTCTGGGGCATGGGGGTAGGCTGTTGATTCCTCCAGCCCTGCTGCTTTTTGTGTGCTTTCACATGGGAGGGAAGAAGAATGCAGCCCTTACACGTGACACTCTCACAGTACAACTGCTAGGCAGCCCACCCTTCTGCAAATACCATTAGGAACTTTTCTGTTCAAAAAAACAAACTTAAATCACCATTAGCACCGTAATTATTGCAAAGCTGCTGAATGGGCCACTCTGTTACCGAAAGTCCATTTTAATCCCAAAACAACATAGTTAGGATGGGAAAGACCTTTTAGAGGTATTTGAAATATGCATACTCCATTTCAGGTCCAGGGAATCAAATTACCAGCCTGTGAGTGAGATAAGGCAGCGAGAGAGCGCAGAGACCCCGGGCGGCTGTGGGACTTGGGTAATTTGTTCAGCTCAGCCCTCGGGCCGAGCAAAGCCCCCAGTAACAGCAGCTGGAACGTGTGCCCTGCAGCCCGGGACAGCTGGGAGGAGAAAAGGCCAGTCACAAATTAAATTAAGAGGTGTAATATGGTGTGAGAAGAAAAACAAATTGAGATTGTGAAAACAGGTGCCAACTGACATTTACTCAATACTCAGTCACACTTTCCTTTCTCTCTACGTGATTAGCGGCTAAGCTGAATTAGGATAGATTTCATGCTTCTGTGACCTTCTAGAACCCCCTTACAGAAAAAGAGAAACACCTGTAGCTAGAAGGTTTTTTTTCCAAGAGGGTAAAAGTGCCTAACTACTGTGGAGCTGGGCTGGGCTGGCCAGGCTGATACACTGCGGCAAAAACGTGTACATGACTGGGTGACTGCAACCAGATTAATTTTTTTTTTTTTTTTTTAAATTAGTCCAGCAAGTAACACTAAACACAGGGCTTTAAAGTAGCAGCAGGCTGGCAGACTAATGGATGTAGTTACGTGCATCATTCAAGGCTGTTTTAATAGCTGCTCTTCAGAGAATAAGCTGAAACCTGTGGGCACTATCCTGAAGTTCCCGGGAAGGAACGAAATGAAATGCAATGGGCCCAGTCATTCCCCACAGAGCCTTGTGCTGTTTCTGTCCCTCTGAAAGCAGGACTGTGATTTTGTATCGGCTCCATTCACAGCTCCCTGAAAGAGAGGGTTTAGCTGGGAGGGCGCAGGACATCACCCCGATAGCACCACACCTGAATGTCATTCCTCCGCTGGAGCTATGACCAGTCACACCACATGGTGGGAAACAAAACTCTTCCACTGCCTGGGCAGCCTCTCCTGTTCGAGCACGGAGGCTGCCGCGGGCTCACCGGAGGTTTCTCAAGGCTTCTCCTGCTCAGTGCAGGCTCTACACAACCAGGTCCTACTCTGAGCTTCTCTCCTAGCAGGGAAGCTACTGCAGATTTTCAGCAAATCGACCTGCAAACACACCACTCATTTCTCTTGATCTGATTCAGATGTCAAGGAGGTCCCCGACTCAAAGAAAAAAATCTTCTGGTAGGATAAAATTAAGTAGAAGATGTGCCAGGTCTAACTGCTAAATCCAGGACAACCTCCTCGTACACCCACAGCCCGAGTAATTTTGGAAAAGTCTCCTTTGAAACGAAAGGATCAACAGGTCTGTTAAGTAGGGTCTGTGGCCATAGAGCAACTTTCAAAGCAGACATTTCCCTCTTTCCCAAAAGCACGAGAATTTTCAGAACAAAAGATTTTGGTGGCGCTTACCACCAGCTATATAAGGATATACCCATCCTGCAACACATTTGGCTGCAGCAAATATTCAGCCCCGTCCTGTTGGGCTCAGAAATACGCTCACTCCTGCCCCCCGCCAACCTAACAGCAAAACATGAACCACCCCTAAATAACCCCAAACACGCTACAATGCACAGATCCCAAAAGCTTCGGGAGGAAATACTTCAAGCGGTACCTTCGGCCCACTTTTAAGCTCACTGGCTTTTGTGTGATAACGTGAAGTTTTGGGACTCCATTAAAATGCAGCAGCATTGAATTAACATTTTTTTCCTCAAACTCTCCCCAGCTGAACAGATGATGGCAAGCGCATACCATAAGACCACTTGATGAAAATGTCAGGGGCCTTAGAAATAGTTCACATTCTCTGGCCTTCAGTTTCATGATCATTATCATAATAAACTGGTTTTGCTTATTCCTTGCACACCTGCTGTGTGTCAGTTTTCCCCCATTGCAGCTCCATTACCAGACGCACTGCTCATACTGACATACACAATCACTTTCTTTATACCAAGCAGATCTTAGGCACTGTTGGCCCATCACACACTGATAAAAACCACAGCACATAAAACGCTTTGTAAAGAGAGAGGAATGTAGACAGGGAACGTGGTTCAGGGCTAGATTAAATGAGAACAGAGGTCTGGAACTTGCTGTCATGAAGTTTTGGATCAAAATTCATAAATATTTCCAAAGTATTTGTTTTCATCTCATACTACCAACTATTCTTATGAAATGTCAGCAGCAAATCAAGCCAAGAGACAAGCTCCTTCAATTCTGAAGCCACAAACCATAACCAAAACACTCTGCAGGGAGCAGGAAGGATGGATGGAAGGACGGACGGGAGGGGTGTAGATCCAAGAACTCCACCGCCTGACTTCTTTTTAACCTCTACAATTCAAGGGGGGGTTACATTTGGAGTTTCAGCTCCTCTATCCCACTTCTTCCTATTTGCACTCAGTAACTTCATTGTCTGCCCGTGAGCACCTTATCACGTGTGTCATTCAACCCTCTACACGTGCACTATGCAATCTCCTTCAAAACAAATTTGCCTTTAGGAGCATACTATCCTGGTTGTGCTTGTAACAAACCAATCCGAGGAATAAAAAATGGTTAAATATTGACTACAGAATTGAAAAAGAGCACATTTTAAATAGCATTTTATCTGGTTTAAGTGTATTTAGAGTTACTTTAAATTTTTTGTAAGTTTAGTTAAACAAAAACCAGTCTCATACATATTCCTACATTGATTAAACAATAGCTGCTGCAGCAAAACCTACTAAGCACAAACAAGCCTAGAAATGTCTGCTTACCTTCAAACACAATTAAAAAAAAAAAATCAATAGCAGAATTTTTTTTAACTTGACATGTTACACTAAGCAAATGTTGAAAATCTCAGGTAGTTATTCCTCCAAGATTTTCTTCTTAGGTCTTGTGAATTGAAATGACCTAAAAGATGCAGCAGGCTATTAGTATTAGGCAGTAGAATTTATCTTTACATGTGGAATTGTTAACAGTAAAGAGAAGATTCATTTAAATGAAATTATTCCAGGCCCGTAAGAGACAGGCTCAGAAACAGAAGTCCTAAATGTGATTTCTTTCTCAATTAACTTAAGGAACTGCCACCATGTAGAATGCAAAAGCATACACAGTTGTGTCAGGCACAAAGACAGTAACTCATGAATGCAGCATTTGCATTACCATTTTGTTACTGGCGCCCGTTAGCCAAGATTTCACTGTGTCCTTCCCTGCATTCATACTGAAAAAGCATTCTTTAACAACTCAGGTATTTCCATGCTCTGAACATCCATAATTCTCACAAAAGGCAATTCTTTGCCCACATCTTCTCCACAGACCCAACCCCTCTACCTTTAAGCAAGTCCAGTGCTGTTTGAGCTATGCATGGATCCGTGGCACCACTCGCCATAAAGATGTTTACACTGTCTGTATTTCAGAAGCAACTTCATGGAAACCATTCCAAGTAGCTGAAAACACTCCACGTCACTGAAAAAAGCATGCAAAAGTATGCCAGTCTTTTTTTTTTTGACACTTCAGATGTGAGGGATTATTACAAATATAAAAGTACTATGATTAAAAAAAAAAAATAATCAGGAAAACAATCAAAAAATTCTTCAAAACAGACATTGTCATATTTTTTATTTTTAAATGAAAAAATCCAAAAGCATAATGCTTTGTCTCTCCATATTCAATTTTAAAATTGTGAAGTTCCTCAAAAGATGGACAGAAGTATATTAGTACTTAATATTATGCTTTACAACACACACACATTTATACATGTATATATACGCTAATGTTATCAAAAGTGGTAATAGATGTATATTTTAGACTTCCTCGTTTTAGCTTTTCTTGGAAGAAGGAAAATGAGATTTGCCAATTGATTAAAAAAAGTAATAATCAGAGACAAAGCGTACATTACCTCTGGCAATTCCTAGCGGTGGTACTTCATCCTTTTTGTCTTTTAACAAAAGGACAAATATTTTCTAGCTGAGCTGACTGGCCAATGGAGGTTTAGCTAATCTTTTATGTGATCAAGAAAAGCAGTTTGCAAAGACCACGCACTTTATTTGGAGAGTAATTCAATCTGATAAAACCTACAAATAGTTTATGGGAAAGGAAACGAGCATTTCTTGTGAAATAATGTGAAATGTCTAAGTCTCAGAACCACACATGCACACAATATTAGAGATGCACAAAAAATTTAATAGACTGGTAAAGAAACTGGCTTTACAACCTGCAAAGCTCAATTATTTACAGTCTAATTTGCATAAGCACTGTGAATGCTTAAAGTGTCAGGGTGGGAAGGGAAGTTGGTGGGGTTTTTATTTAAGTTTCAAAAATACTTCTGAGGTTGAGGGGCATTTCTGACCCATCTCAATTTTAGTTCTGCAGTGCTTTCTTTTCAGTTTATTCAAGTCTCTAAGTTAATGGCAACAGTGAGAATATTGTACTGCACATGCTGTTACTAAATAAATGGGTGCAAAGTTTTACTGTTTGTTTTCAGAAGAAACGAGTTAATGGACCCATTATGAGAGCACATCTCTTTCAGTTCAGTAAACAATCACTTGACTTGGCATAAAATAAATCACTAGTACAATAGTTTTCAGCTAAAATAATTTTAAAAATTAAAAGGTAGTTTCTTATGGATTCTTATTAATTCTAAGTCCACAATACCAACAGTGTTATGGTGGCCACAGAAGTGCGCAATTTTATTTTATGCACTGACGAGTATCAGGTGAAGGATTTGTTTTCAACACAGACAGCTGAAGCTGTGACTGTTGTTTTATCGAGATATGAATTAGCAATCCAGTTTTCTTAACTATGGATTTAGTAGATGATCCTGCACATAAAATACAACCCAGTCACATTTTCATATGCTATTTAGAGTGAAGGGTGTAATGACTGTCTTCTCTCTTTGCATAGAAGACATCACCAGAATGGACAGAGAATGCAGAATTTTCTCTCTCCCATCTCAGACAGGAGAAAAAAAATAATTAAAAAAAAAAGACAAATGTTTTCTTGTCCAGTACCCACCTGTACTCTAGCCCATACATGCTAGTGAAAATCTGTTATGATAACCTGCTATGATTACTATGTGATTGACTCGTGTTTGAATCATAGTACAGCCTTTACTACAATAAAAATCTTGTCATAGAAAGTACCATAATACTAAAAATTTAACTTAAGAAATCAAATTGAGTGCTCAAGTAATTCTGTTTATTTACTGTTACTTCAATAAATTACCGCTTTATTTGGAAAAAATACTACTCTAATATCCTCTATAGCACCATCCATGAATTTTACTCCTGTCCCCAATACTGTCAAGCCAAGAGAGTCCACCTACACAAACAGCTGCCTACTGAATATTACTAAACATGTGATGGCTCAAGAAGACACACCCTCTAGGGGACTACAATATTCTTGGGGATGTCAGTACAATTGACAAAAAAAAAAAAAAAAAAAAATGATTGATTATATGGCAAGTGAAATAAAAAAAATGTTTCTATGTGGAATAACTTGGAATCGCTCAGGTACTTCAGCAAGTTCTTTCACTGGTGACAGCCCCTATCTTGGTTCTAAAGAACTCCTGTCAGTAACAGTTACACTTTTGCTGTCTGTATTTATCATATTCGCAGAAGGTTAGGCTGTAACAAATTCAAAGACATCCAGCACAACTGTTAACCACTAGCCTCAGCACCACTTAGAACCTACATGTAAGAAAAATAACTTCATTCTCTTTTTATATATGATACAAAAGACAACCTTGGGCCCACGTTTCCTTTACATGGCACTGCACAAAGTCAGCAAAATTGGTGAATTCCCAACTGCATGACATTCCAGTTTCACTTTTGCACTGACACGATTACCCAAGACAGCAGAATACTGAATGAAGCTCCTGTCTTTCTCTCCCCAAAATACTTCTTGTATTTTTACATTAGGTATAAAGCAGGCCTTGTTTGTTTGGGGGGAAAAAAAAAATGATGTTAGGGATTACTGGGAAGCCAGTGATTTAATTCAACATAGGTAATAAAAAACTGAGCGGGTAAGATGTGAACAGACTATAAAGAATGTTTTGTATGAAGTCCTTGAAAACAAAAAGGAAAACGACTTTGATAATCAAATTCTAACTTCACCTTCAAACTGAAAAAATAAGAAACCTGTAGCTTGCTAACATGAGATGACTTCTGCAAAGAAAGTTTAGTACCTAGCCTAGTAGTGGCTGGCTATTTTAAGGAAAAAAAAAACCACACCACAAAAAAAAGCAAAACTTTCTTTCAATTCTGGCTATTCTGTGCATGGAATAACCACGTAACTCGCAGAATCATCTTCCTCATGTTCTAAATGAAGAACAGTGTTCCCAATTCTCACAATTTTATGAAAACCTCTTACCTAAAACTCCAGTAAGTTGGTAACAGAAAGTTCCAACAGTATCTCTCGACTTAATCCAGAATTAGCATGTTTCTAGACCTCAAGTCGAGAAAATTCGGCACAAAGACTCAAAAGACTACTCGGGACTCGCTTTTCAAAACATTACAGTAAGAAAGAGCAAGTCTGTTTTTGAAAGTTACTCTCCTTACTCCCAAGTATGTAGGTCTTTATTGCCAACAAATTCAATATAATCTTGTTCTCTACTTAAGCCCAACCCCAGAATTAATTTATGTACTATTCCAATTCTAAAACGTCCAATGAGAATTCCAGTTAGCCCTTGATGAACCAGGTATGAAATAATTTAACTGACCCATGCAGATTATCCCAACCCCAACATGCCATAGTAATTCAAAAGAGACACAGCATGGGAAACAGTTATTTGAGACATTTGAATACAAAAATATTCAAACATATTTTGTGTGCATGTGGGGGAAAACTGCAGTGGCATAGATGTTTCCAGCGTTTCATTAAAATAAAGCTTAATTTATTTTGAAATAAATAACAGACATGAGCTCATTGTTTTCATTATATAATTTCCTTTCTTCCAAGAGATAAATCATGAAATTCGTAGCTAAATCAATGCAGAGTGATGCTGATTACTGAACTTTACAAAAACTTTACCAATCCTCACACATTAACTAGACATCAAAACCGTGTGAGACTGGAGAGTTAAATAAGCCACAGACACATTACCCTCACTTAGCAAATGGCAAATACTTTTAAAAGAATTTTACAATGGAGTGAATTTCCTGCCATGAAATTATGCTAGGATAACAGCTTCAACAAAGAAGAACTTGCAGTCAGCTGGATGTGTCCCAAGATGTGTCTATATCCCGTAGCAAAAGTGTGTAAGTTAGCAAAAGCGGTAAACACTTTACCCTGAGGTCAAAGAACTAACATCTCTGTAGCTCACGACATCTTTTTGATGAATGTGAAACAGCTGGAATAAATATATCAAGGGTAACAATTGTGCTCCCATGGTAGATCCAGCTGCTGCAAAAATAAACCCAGGGGAAAGAGCCAAAGAGTAAAAACCCACAACAATATAGAAGAACTCCTACACCATACAAGCCCACTGTTTCTGCCTAAGTCCTTTTAAAAAAACAGGACTCTCTGCAAATGCTGGTTGAAAACGAATGTAGAAATTTGTTAAAAGCAAAACCAGTTTATAAAGTGTTAAAAAAAAAAAGCAAGGAATGATTGCTTTCTTTAACAGGAATACTTTTACCTTTAGTGATGGTTTTCCAGACTTGAGGAACATTGCTACCTGCTAGGGAGAAAGTTATTTTAAAAACAAACAGAGACTCATAATAATCCTGTTAATACTTTATTAGTGTGATTTTTTTTAGCTTTCTATTGGACAGAACATAAATGCAAACTCAAAAAAAAAAAAAAAAAAAAAAAAATTTCAGAGTCCTCTGCCATTCAGTAGAAATAAC
Organism: Sagittarius serpentarius; assembly: GCA_034782735.1. Classification (NCBI taxonomy): domain Eukaryota; kingdom Metazoa; phylum Chordata; class Aves; order Accipitriformes; family Sagittariidae; genus Sagittarius; species Sagittarius serpentarius. The sequence continues at coordinate 12,096,684 of JAVKLA010000073.1, read as the reverse complement.
CATGGCAGCCCGTTTCATGTTCATTCTGTTACAGAAACGAGAGGAGGGGGAAAGGAGAGAAAAAGCATCAATAGAACAGTCAGGCACACAGCTGACACTTACTGTACAATGATATGCACAAGTAATTTATAACAGCTATATTCATGAGATGTGCTCTTCAGATTTTTCCCTTGTAATATATGAGCTCTGCTCAGATGAGCAAGAATCATTGAGAACAAGGGAATTAACAAAGTAGTAACAAATAAGACTTTTAAAACAAGTCCTTAAATAAACTAACGCAACAACAGAATGCAAAATTGTTCAGCTGAGAAGACATTTTTAACCCAGACTTCAAAACATTAAAAATTCATTTATTTTACAGTTATTCAAATACACATGCATTAAATGAAAATATTGCACAAAATTAAAATTTAGATTGTGGAATTCATATATTTTTATTTTGGTACACATTCTGGTAGCACTTAAAATTTACTGTTTAGTTCTAGCAAACACCAGCAGCACAAGCTTGAGGATGAACCAAATGAAATATTCAATTGCTCATTTTCTCTTAAAATAATTAAGGCTAAAACAAGTGCATTTGTTGACAATGGCACAATTTTCAGCGGCCAGTCACAGCACCCAAAGGCCAGAAGATACACCCAGACACTTAAGTGCTGTATATTAACATTCAGTTTTGGAGACTTTCTAGGATAGTAAGCTGCATGGGTTGACAGGGCAGGTATTTTAAATCGTCAACAGAAAAACCATTTAAATAAGATACATACAAACTCTTTTTAACAAAAAGTATTCATTTCTGGTGATTCTTGCCAGCCAACAGGCACCACTGAATTAGGAAGCCACATTCTGTAATTAAATACAGAAGACAAAACTTCAATACATATATACATATGCACACATATATCTATAAATGTGTGTATAGGTATATATATGTAATAAATTCATTAAGTAAAATGACTAATAAACATGGCATATTGTGTTCAGTTCACATTCCTAGAGATATTATTTTATTTTTGTACAGAAATGTACCAGATAATTAAAAAAATCCCAAATTTGCACATGATCCCTATTCTCTCGAAATTTTTCATGGTACCTACAGATAGATAAAAGGTTCCACAGATTTGACAAAACAGTATTTGAACTTCCCACTTTCATACCGCATAACAAATTCAGTGATTTAAAAGACATAAATTAGATTTGGTAGGATCAAAGATATATTTACTATATCACCAACAACAATTGCTGAACGATCTTTCATCAGTCAGATGCCAGGTATGCCTGAGCACCCTAACATGAGAGGAAGAGACAGGCATGTAAACAATAGGAGCTGGCTATGTTGATTACTCCACGCACAACTCAGTAATTTTGTTAAATTCAACAGCACTTAATCATCACGCTTCTACAGAACCTGCAGAAAGGAAGGGGGAAGGGTTCTTACATATTTACCAACTTGTCTTCCTACGAATTATAAAAGAAAGGGATTTAATTTACAGTATTTTGTTCTGCAATAAAGAAAAAAAAAAAAAAACAAGTGCACTTGAGCCCATGCATACTGTATGAGAATGTTAACAGTACAATATGATCATTATTAAGTAGTACGATAAAAGGCTACATTACATTAAGAGTCCATGAGAAAAAAAAATGATCTATATAGAGACTTCAGTCAATTTAACTACGTCCTTTGAGAGCCTTCTATCTTCTCTTAGAATGCTTTCAGAAAAGGTCTGTGTTCCTCCCTCACACAAAAGGATCATTTGTTCCCATTAAGACACCAATTACTATAAGGATCCTAGATCAATAGCTGTATCTCACCCTGTGTTTAGCGTTCAGAAAAAAAATGGACTATACAGGATTACTTTCTATTCACCCGGATAGTGGTGCTCAAACATTTGGGGACTATGAAAAAGAAAACACAAACTGAGATATGCTGTGGCCAAACAGGATTATTCAGTTGTTACTTTATTTTTAATTGGACAGAAATTCTTCAATGAAAGTAAACAGATGGATGTGGGGCCTTGATGTCACAGTTCTATTAAAATTTTACACTATGCAAAAAATAAAAAAATTATTTAAAAAAATATTGCAGTTTTATCTCCTTTTTATTTTCATATATACACTGAGATGCATTCAGGAATTTCCAAGTAGTTGCATATGACTAATGAAACCCTTTACCTGTGAGGAACCAACTAATTCTAATATTTTTCCATATGAAGTTTACACACTAAAAGGTAGGGAATCTTTCAATGAAGCAGGACATTGTCTTTTACACCCCAAAAAAAGTTTCAAATTTTAGTCAGGAGTTGTGTGTAAACTGTGTCTTAGTGCAATTTCCTCACCTTCTAACATGATGTCTATTCTCTTTGAAACATGTACCCCCTTCCTTCTACAACTATCAACTTGACATATGTTCAAATACTCCAGTTGAACATAAATATGATGCCCCTTCTCCACTGAAGTTACATGCAAAATGTATGCCAGGTGCTATAAGAGCAGAATATGGCCCTTAAAGCTACAGAATAATCACAATAAAGGGTTTATTTCTACTGCACCTCTGCCTTTACTAAAACCCCCATTAGATCTAATGTTAGTTTGTTTCTCAAAACATGAGAAGTGAAGTAAATGCGACATAAATCCACATTACCTCAACTTTTCTTTAATAAATGTACTTTTATGATGGGGCTATAACTACTTCTCCCCTCTCCTATGAACCTGCTATTCCAGAGACTGCTTTTCCTGTTAGCTCAGCCTTTACAGGAAAGTTAGAAGAGCCTTACAGCGCCTCAACAGTAGAGCAATTCCACCTGATTCTCACACATTGCACTATCTCCCAGTGCCAGAACATCCTTTTCTTCCATTGTATCACCACAGTTGTGCTTTACTTGAACAGACTGGCACTTTTCATTGCTGGCAGAACATCGACTCAGGAACAGAAGGAATCAGCATTCTTAGATATTGGGCCAGTATTCTTCTCAATGTTGCATGAAGACGCACCAAATCATTTAAGACACACAAACCCTTCTGGTAGTGGTTGAATTACAAGTGAAGATGAGAAGATTCACAGGTCTTACAGATGCATTAATAATCTAATATGTGACACTAGAAGACTGGTGCAGAAATAACAGCATGTGAGTTTGAAGCCCCAGAGAATCTGCCCAAGTAATTAGTCCTGGACAAACATACACCAGCTTAATAGGTTTGAAGTGTCACCTTTTCTGCAAGGAAGGCGCTTGAGTAGAATGTAGTCTCTGCTTATACCTCTGCATCTGCTTTGACCGTGAATGCAGTTTGTTGAAGAGCTCATGAAACTTATTTTGTGGAAATAAGGTTTCTAGGAATCTCTCCAGAAACACGTACACCATTCTCTTATTCAGTTGAGTGTGCTGGAACATTTCAAATACCCGCAGAATGCCTTTCCGTGTTGTCTCAGCGCCTATGATGTGCTTCAGTTCATCTACAAAAATGAAAGTTACACAGAAGTTTAAGCTAAATTCTGCTTCTGTGTTAACAATAAACTTGAACTGAGTATTAAGTCTTTCAAATTACATAGTTTGGAATTTGAAGTAACAGTGTTTCTATCATACATAACATGACTAAACTAAAAGTTCTCTTACAGCAGAAAAAATTTCTGAAAATTACTTCACTTTTACACTATATATGTGGAACCATGTTATTTTTCATGAAATCATGCTGTATGGGAATACAGGCATTTCATGCACTAAACTTAAATCCTCTAGTGAAACGAAATACTGGGTTGGTTCGAAGAGAATTACAGTCGCAAAGTCACAATATATGTGAAAATGTTCAGTGCTTTATTAATTAAAAATCTTTTTTATTTAAATACAGTTCACGTGTCAACATTTCTTTTCAACATTTTAACAATCAACAAGGATACTGACATGAATTCCAGTAACAATATATGGTAAAAATTATCAGGCTTCAATCCCAGACTCACTTACCTGGCATTACCTCCAGTAATTTGGTTTTCCCTGCCACTCTTGTTCTCATTCTAATAGCTTTGTCCCTCCGTGGAACAGTCTCTGCTAAAATGCCGTTGGGCCAAAAAGCATCTCTGTAACAAAAGCAAATCTGTCAAAATACATTAAAATTTTATCAAGTGAAAGGCTCTTTTTAATCCCTCAAAGGTATCTCATAAAATAAATACAAGAAAGTAATTTGCACACAACCTAACACACACTTCAAATATAAGAAAAGGGAAAAGGCGAAAAAGAAATCAAAAGCAAGAAATACAACACAGTCAACCTGTTAGTAGCTACCATACACTTTAATACAAGAATCAGAAGACAGACAATTTTAAGAAAATACTACACACCAAAAACGTTCAAGTACCATATAGTTGTTACATAAAATATACCTAAGATTTGCTTTTTTTTTTTTTGCTGATTCGTATCAGTCTCTATTGCTCCTGAGAGACTCTAGGCTTAGGTCTAATAATTGCTTCAATAGATCTCTGAAAGGAGTTACCCTATCAACAAGCTAAAGCTGAGATGAAGTAGTTTCAGTGTAGTACAAAGTCCAATGCAAAAAATATGCCTGTGTCTAAAAAGGTATTTTGCCTCAGTGAATGACATTCTTTTTCTGAGTAAGAAGCACACATTCTTACTCGGTTTTATTAAAGAATAACAGAATATTTGTAAAGTATGACCCTTTGGCTAATACATTATCCTACTTTACCTCTTTCACCCCTTCCAACAAAAAAAAAAAAAAAAAAAAAAAAAAAAAAGGCAACGGGGGTGGCTCTCGCTCAACAGCATTGCAGAAGCCATTTAGACTTTTAGGAAACAGAATGATAGAGCCTTTGATACAACAGAACTGAAGTCTGAGTTTGAAAGTATCTGCCCACATGTGAAACCTATTATCTTAGAGCTAGGGTTTTTTAGTAATAATTGTTTGCCTTTTAAGGCAAGGCATGCACATGCCTTCATCAAGGTAAACAAGACACTTCATCCAGTAATATGATGAAATTCTTAAATATACCCATACTCTAGCTCTTCTAGACTGTTTAACAAAGAACATTTTAAGGAAGAGGAGAAAACTAAAAAAATAGTCTTCATGTGGCTATTACTTTCTCTCACTTAACACACATTAAAAGCAGTGTATGCTCCAACTGGCATTCTGTACAGCAGTAATTATTTCCTCACATAAAAAGAATAGGAAGGATACACAGATGTTACATCAATGAGCCAGTACTTCATATTTAAAATCTATAATAAAAGACATACCTGAAGCGTTTTACCGCATCTGCTACTTGCTCAGGAGATGTCATCCAATCAACATGATCAACTATTTTTCTAAAATCAAAGCAACAAGTCTCTCTCATTTAATTTTTAAAACAGAGAACAAATAAGTATAGCATTTTAAAGAGCACTCTAGGGCAAACAAAGTATAAATTCAGCTTTCTGCAACTCCATAAGTAGGTTCTATAAAACTGCACATCAGGAAGGCAAACACTGATTCTCAAGATAAAAAAAATATAATCTCATTGATGACTCTTAAAGCCAAAGCCTTTTTCTTTTTGAGTAAATGTACAACATCTAAGCAGGCTGGAAAACTGATGTTGCATCTCCCATCAGCATTAGATAAATGTTCTGCTGGTAGAGCGCTCCTCTTCATGAAGCACTGTTCAAGTTTGGCTTCTGCAAACAAAGAACCTACTTAAAATCTCAATTACCATACTTATGTATGCAGTTACTTCATAATCTCTAACAGGAGATACAGACTGATCATAAACTTTGACCTTCATTGATCAACACACACACAGAGCTCAATATCCAAAGCTTGTATATTTACAGAAATAAGCACCTGTGTATCACCATAATCCCAGGATTATTACCCTGATCATAATCTGAATTTAATTTTCTAAGAAACAGGAAAACACAGTTTTGCTGCAGAATGCCATTAAACCCCAAGAATCTGCCAGGATGAGGCATGACTGCTGCACCATAGGAAGCTGTGTATATCTGGAATAGCTCCAAATGCAGAAGCAAAATCGTTCTGCACATATCTCTGCAATAAGAAAGCAGCAGCCTATGCACAAACTCTGCTAGTTATACTACAATCTGAAAACAGCAGAAAAGTATTCAGAGTTGTTCAACAGAGCAGCATGTTTTTGGAAGCACAGGTCTCAGGATAATTGTCAACTGGCCATGAGGAATTATTTGAAGAACACCCAGTGCTATTTTATTACATGGCTGCATCACTACTGGTACCACAAGAACTGTCTATATGTTTAACAGTGATGATAAAAACATCAAAAATATACTTGTGAAGGGTAAAAAGTAATGATACTGTGAGGAATGTCCTGAAAAAGTAATAGGAAACTACTTCTCACCTGCCAGAAATTAAGTTTTTGATTCATGGCACTAATCCACCGTGACAATTTAGTGCCAATCCTGTTGCTAGAAATTTTTTTGTTCTGTATTTTTATTTACATTTCAGAAACAAATTATTAGAAAAGAAAGCCTGGAAACAGTAGGCTTCTAAGATGAGGGCAAGAAACATTACTTCTTTAGCACTACTAATTTGCTTTGCATTTGCAGGAAAAAAGGTGTAAGTGAATTACAGAGAACATGGTGGGGTGCAGAATGGACCCCATGACAGTCCGGGGGGGG
>JAVKLA010000073.1:12076691-12087039 GCA_034782735.1 Sagittarius serpentarius | reverse complement strand
GGGGGGGACACGACACACAAATGACCACCAACAAAACACAGAAGCACTAGCATGTACACTCTAAGTTATTCCACTGTTGTACAAACCATTTTAGCACTAACAAAAATGTTAATTTTAGAAGGAAGCATACAAGTTTCTTTTTAAAAACTTACAAACAGTTCTTAAGTACCTGGTATAATATCAGAAAACAATAAATATGTAGTTTAACATAAAATAATTAACTCATTAATTTGGTTTAGAGGAGTCACCTTTGAAAGGACAAAAGCCAGACTCACATTGTCATCAATCGGTGCTGCAACACGGCAATGGTCAGGGTCTGAATAGGTTTTCTGGATCAAAGGAGGCACCTACAATGAAAAAAAGGTAATGTTTATGAAGTAAAAAATACTTCAGAATACCAATAAGTCAAATCAATTTTCATAATCAATTTGGTTATGAAAACGAAAACCTAACATTTGGTCAAAAGTCAGTTGCATACTACCATAGATAAATACACAGTAGTCCTTTCATCTTCCAAATTGAGCCTGTACGTATTCTCCTATAGCTATCAAAGTTACTGACACCTTTAAGACAATCCACATATATTTTCTCAAGTGACTAATGCTTCAACTGAAAAACACCTAGAAATTCACATGGGACTGATATTTCTTCTGGTATTTCCTCTTGATCTTAAGTCCTGCCTAGTCACAAGACTGCCCAGTGAGTGTAACTGCAGATATATTGTTAGTCACACACCAGGGAAGTTATTCGCAATCAGAAAGTCCAGAGCTAAACGTTTTATCTCACAAGCAATGAAAAACAAACAAACAAAAAAAAACCACACCACAAAAAAACACCCCACACACAGATTTATTATTCCCTTTCATGGTTTAAGGGTTAACTCATCTTGGTTGCTGTTCTCTATCTGCCACATATAACTTTTCTGGTAACACAAAATGGAACAATCTCTGATCACAGACCTTACAGCTACACACAGAAAGAGGAGAGCAACAGAAAGAAAGTTAAGATGTGCACGCTAATGTTACCAAAAATCCAGTTGTGAAAAACTAAAAGATTACTACTTTCATAGGACATCTAGATAGCATGCCATGCTACTATTCCCCACCTCTAACGTATCACATTTTAGGAATAAAGAGATGAGGAAAGGTGGCAGGAAAGACAGAAAGAAAATTTAATTACAAACAGAATTCAGCAAGGAATAAGCAGAAAAGAAGCTATCTCCTTATTCTAAGTTTCATAATGTATGGGGTTTTTTTTTTCTAATGAAAGCAGCTGATGAAGCAAACTAGCTTTATGAGAATGGGTGGTAAAAAACAAAATCAGTAACTCTCATTCTTCTCAAGTGGCTGCATTGAATTAAGTAAAGAAGGATCGCTGTAACAGTCTATAGATGCCATCCTAAAATGTGTTACTTAATAGCAAAGAGAACTCCATGTTTGTAGTATAATGACTGATGAACCTTATTAAAAGGGTATAGGTATAAAACAAGATTGCTTTCCTGTCTAATGACTTAACTCTTCATTACAGAATACAACATAAGTTTAAGCGAGTCGATAGCTAATCTCCTATTAATTCACTAATGTATTATCTACCAAGTATTTTCTTACCTTGAAAAATGATTGCTTTATGTCTTGTCCCAATCTCTCTGACATTTTACCCATGTTGTCTGACATTTTAGTCATTCCCTCTGCCAGGCTGTCAGGGAGAGACTTGACTGCATTTGATACATTTCTCATAGAGTTACGCAGTGGGTTTACAAATGTGTCCATCTGAAGGGGAAGATGTTTAACCAGAATTGTATGATCTATGAGGACACCAGTATATTAATATACTATGAGAAGTATCACACTGTTCCAGAGAACAATAATATAAAGAACAACTCAAATTGCTTAGTTTCATTACCAAATGCAGAATAAAATTTTAGCTTCATTTTAAATTTCTCATTCCTTACAGCCCTACCATAACATCTTTCAACAGATTTTTTTCCTGAGTCATTTCCATTTCCCACCCCTCAGTTTTTCTTAGCTTGAATTTATTTTCCTTTTCTTCTCCATTCAATGCCATTTCTCCCTTCCAAGCTTCCTTCATCCAGATGTTTCACTTTTGCTTTCAACTCTTCATCTTTGAAATATGCCTCTTTTAAACAGCATTGGAGTAACATGCTATAATATCATGGCATGTATAATTAAAACCAAAAAGTAGTTCCATAGGAACTGTTACAATTTTTCTTTCAATACGTACTCTAAATTCAGTCCAAACAGAGGCACAAGTACTAATGTGATGACCTTAGAAAGTTAAGTTTATGAAGAACCTGATAAGCTAGAAACCAAATCTTACTCAGTCATTACATAAACTTTGATAAATATTTAACTGTTTCACTGTTAAATATTTAAGGAATAAAGGCAGAACAACAACTTGAAGCGACAATACAGTTGCAGATGCTTTTTCTATCAAAATCACTGAAAGTTTAGAAATAGCTATATTTGCAAAGCAGATGCCCACAAAAACTGGTCAACTGAACAGAGAATCACTTGTCTGAAGAGAGTTCTGGTGGCTTAACAAAAAGGATGCACAGCTCAGAGCTCCAAATCTGACCAATGACTCTGGTTATAACAGCTAAATATGTAGCAGCTGCTTTTGAAGGGAAACGCATTTCATCTTTTGGGCTGAAGAGTGGAGAGCATGGTAACAGCAGCAAATACAGAGTAAAGAACTGAAAAAAGAAATTAGAAGGAATGAGACTACAAAAAAAAAAAAAAAACCACCACAGACGTCTGACAAAGTAACTTGCAGCGAACACACTTTCAAAGTAGTCTTGGCACAAGACACTGTCCGATTTGAAAATTTTATTTCCTTGTTATACAAATAAATTTATTTGTTTAAAAACAGTACATTTTTGGTTCCATATGTCCTCAGATACTTTCCCACTCGAACTATTAAAGCAACTCACTTGCAAGTTGTTTTGAAAGTGCTGTATAGCTGTCTAATACCAGTTCATCTCTGTTTAATGCAATGATGGCACTAACAAATGCTCTAAAGTTCCCTTGACAGTACAAAGCATTCTTACCTTCCGTGCAAAATCCCCCTTCCCTTTGCTGTAGGCTTTATTCTCCAGGAAGTCATACACGTAATGGGCTAAAGCTGGAGAAGCCTTCATCATTTCAGGATTTAACAAGAGCTGAGTAAAATAATTTTTAAAAGGTGCTTTTTAATAAATAATGAAAAAGGCTGTATCATTCAAGTTTAGTAAAACTTTACCATGCACAAAGACACTACATCTTGCAATGCATTTTGTCATTCATTCTCTAAATTTTATTCCAACATTACACTACTCAAGATGGAAGCAACATGCTTCTTGGTAATTCCCATAATTTTAACTAGTATGTTAATTATAGCATCTCACAGAAAAACACACCTTTATGACCACTCAAACTGCTTCTAAAACTCCAAGGGGAAAAAAAAAAAAAAAAAAAGCTATGACTGAAAAAATATTGCTATTAAAAATGGGTCATATATCTCACAAAGGAAAAATATTAGCACTCTAAACAGAACAATCACATTTCACAATGTTTTATTCATCTTCATTATTTGTTGTTAACATATCCATTGAGCTGGTCAACATACTTTACTGCTAAATGAGCAGAAAGTCCCTAGGAAATAGGACAACTGAATTCCTTTAGCTGGGCTGATACAGGGCTTATCTGAATGGAGAAGCTGTGTAGTTGTGCTACACCGCCAGAGCGGGTGCCACGCCAATCCTTATGCAACAGCACAAGAGAAAGTAACCACAAACATGAGCGTAATGGAAGAAAGTTAAGTGGCACAGAGCTCAAAACCAACACAGCTAGAACTTCACCAGCTCAGAGGGGGTAGGGCATAACCGGCTGAGAATAAACCAAAACAGCAAAGAAAAGGCAAACTTACTAGATAAAATGAAGTTCTTACAGTATACTATTTAGGATCGTATACCACCTACAACACAGCAGATTTTCTACTTCATAAAATAAGAATTCCAACCTAGAACACAACCAAAAAAACATAACAGCTTACCTGCAAATATGCATTTAAATCTTTTTTCCTCTTTTCCAGAAATTCTCTGTCCATATTGTTAAATGTCTTTTTGCCAGGAAGTTTGAGTATATTTGCAAAGCTTTCAAACTAGAAAAGAGAAGATTTTTTTTTTTGTTCTGTTTTCAAAGAGTTTCAAATCACCATATAAGCTCAGAAATTACAGGTGTCATTATATTCACCTGTTCTTGTCTACTATACAGCACCTGACAAATAATTTCTGCATCAAGCCCAGAAATCAGATTCCTTGGAGAAGCCAAAATGAAAGGTAGGCCGTCAAGAACAAATGCACAAAAATTCTCAGGAGACTGTCAAGGGCAAAATTTAATTTCTGAACAGACACGTGATACTCACTTTTAAAATACAGAGCAGGATAGTGTGCAAATTATTCTTGTCATCACACTTGCACAAAAAGGTTTGGGCTCAAGATTTATCATCATTATTTGTACAGAAGTTAGTAGGGTTATGAGACTACATCAAGAGAACTTGCAAATCTTTGTAAAACATCTTCCCTTTCCTTTCCTCATCAAATCTACTAAGGAAATGATTAAGTTTTTATCCCTGGAGTGGATGGCAGCACCCGGTTTACACATAGGTTATCATACCATGCTTGATAAACCCATCATCTGTGTCTTTTCTCCAGGTAAGGACAGTGATGGCAGTGGTTGACATGTCTTCCACTGTTCCAGTTTTACAGAAGGAACTGGTGTTCCAGGAAAGCGGCAGGGAAAGAAGAGGCCCTAACACTTACGAAGGTTGAACGTATCTGCTACAATGCGTAAAAATAAAGAAGTGACAAAAATAAAACTTGAAGAATCAGGATTATCCAACATACAGAATCCAGACTTCCTGTAAATAATAAAGAATATTCTGAAGAGGGTAAACAGAGAAAGGTATAGTATCTAGGCTTTAAGAAATAACCTGGAAGAAGGTTGTATCTTTTTCTCTCTACACAAGACCACAAAAGTAGAGATTTAATGAGAGATGGATTCCGTTCAGTCCCTGTAAGTGTCTTTTGCAAAGACATCATTAAACTTTGGAAAGTCAGAAAGCTCATAATGTCTATGGCCTGAGGAAGTACCAAAGAATAATCATTTCCAACTTTACAAATCCCATTCCCTTGCAAATAAGTCATGCGGGAAAACAACTGGACAGAACATTGTCTATTTTTCATTTGGATATCTGTATCTAAACAGAAGCAATGTAAGCAAAGAATAGCCTCTATTTTAAATAGGGGTGTCTACTTCAAGTGATATTTCTTACATTACTGACTAAAGAAACTGGTGTGAATCTACTCAATGTTTCAAGAAAAAAGCTCATACAGACACTATACACTGCTAACTTCAATTCCATTTTGGGTCAAGTACCTATTTTCTCTCAAAAACATAAATAATAATCCCTGCTCCTCCTATTAATTTTAAATAAATGATTCTAACCTTTACCCTTAACATATCAATAAAAATGTGTCACACAAGCGCACAAGAAGGGTGTTTCAGTGTATCAGTGACATTCCTGGGCCCATAAACTCGGTAGGAATGTCCATTTTATTGTCAAAACAAAGCAAAAGAGTTGGGAGTTTCTGAGATGCTACAACAAAGCACAGGAATTTCTTTAATTTTTGCAATCTTAGTGTTAGAGAATAACATTTCCACTTTTTGTAAGTTCAAAGAACTCAGATTTAGCAACAAGAAATTTCTGAGTTTTCACATTTTGAAAATTTTTGCTTATGCCATTTTTTTTTTCTACTCATTTACTGGTAGGTCAGTTTTAAATGACTGCCCCATATCGGCAGAACATTAACTCACTATAAGGTCAGGGAACCCATACTTGTTTCAACAGGTCAGGGATTCTTCAAAACAGTGAATTAATTTAAAAACAACACCAAAACAACCAACAACAATTTGAAGAGGAGTACAAAAATTGATATTTCAAATTTATTGACAGCACACTAAGATAATCAGAAATTCAAAGGAAAGTCAGACTTTGTTAATAATTAAGAAAAATATTCAACAAATTCGCTTTTTTAATAAAGCCTTTTCCATTTTTACTGTTGTTGTGACTTTACAATGCTAATCTACCTGCACAGAATTTGTTCTCTGTGCCTCTCTATTAATAACAGAGTACAGGGATGTAATCCAATACTTCTGACTAGTTCAAAGGTTATGCAGTCAAATCTGACTTCTCCAAAGGCTTTGTTTAAAAGTGTTTTGCCCTCCTCTTTCAAAAGCACTGCGTTTTCAACACTTTTTCATGTCAGCAGGTTCTGCTTTGTACCAGCTGGTGAATTACAAGTCTCTATTTTTTCTTCTTTCATTTTAGGAGGGTTAAGAGTCTGAGAAGTACAGCAATAAAAGGTGGATTGTCTAGCAGTATACTGAACTGCCAACAGCTGTCCCCTTTGAGATCCCACTGATCCTTAACATTTCACTTAAAACCTAAATACCTATTTCCCAAGCTCAGTTTTTATTTCTTAATCTGTGACATATAAATGTAACAAAATATGCCACTGTTTTGAGACCAACAGCACTTTCATACAAACATTTCAAAGTAAAATTAAGCAAGGCAGGGAGCTTGCCAAGTTCCATTTCCTTTTGTTAGAGCAATTACATAGCCATCAGATACTAAACTATACAAACGTGCACCTGTAAACTGCTCAGTACAAATAATGTATGATATAAACGGTAAAAAAAGTACACTTTAATGGAAAATAATGTAGTGCTAGAACTCCATATCTTAAGTCACTTTGAGAAAGCCACTACTCATGCCATACCATCACACAGAAAAAGCACCTTTCAAAGAAACCTTATAAGATTTTTATGAGATTAATTACCTGCTCAGTGATCCTCATGTGAAAGTCATGGAAGTCACTGTAGCGTCGATATGTCTTCCATGTCTCTTCGCTGTTTGGACTTCGCCGATGGACTGTGATAGCATACAGTGCGTATGTCTTGCCGTGGTCATTACACACTCCTGCCACAGCATATGGGTCATAGTCAGCATAGACTAGTAGTTCAAAAACAAAAATAAAAAAGGAACAAACAGAAAGAAGGAAGACGAAAGGACACACACGTGAAGTGAAGAAATGTCTGGAATGACAGACTTGAGACAAAAATGGACACGCAAGCAAGAGTAAGCCATCCCTTTATCCAAAACACTGTGTAAGTGATACCCTCCAGAAACTTACTACGTAAACTTAAATATAGAGATTAAGCAGCCCTTAAGTTAGACAAGTTTCAGTGACATGCAAAACAAAAGAATAGAAAAGGTTTCAACTTTTAAGAATAGTGAATAGATCTTTTAAAAAAATAATTTTAACCTAAAGAACTCAAGATATGTGTGAGACAACTGTGAAACCAGAAGAAATTCCAGTCTGCAAAGTACTCTAATTATATTGTAAAAATTTGTTCATCAAAAAAATCTGTAAATACAAGACAGTGCTAGCAAGCTATAAGCATTCGATTTTGGTACTAACATCAGCAATTTGTTACTAACTATAAGATAAAAAATACCCCGCACACCAAGTTAACAAACTATACACCCATATATGTATGTATTCTGTGTGTGTACATACACATAATGTATTCTGCGTGTGTGTACACACACACACCTTATGGAGAAGTCAATTTATAAATGGAAAGAACACAGACAGTTAAATAAAAGCAAACATCTTTTTGTTCCCCAGTGAATATTTAAGTTCTCTTGGACATGCCTCCATCACAGAATTCCTCCTAGTATAGTTTGTTTCAAAAACTTCCATTTGTTCTACAGAGTAACCTAGAACCAATAGTTCACAGTGCACACTGTTTAAACTGGTAACTTGTAGTATCTTTAAGTATTGAACCAATACCCAGTAACCACAGTTTTCCAGTGGCTGGATGAAAATACTTTTTAATCGAGTTCTGTGAATTGCTTTATGTACCCAGGCTCCATAAAATACACTTCTCCTGACAAATTATCAACTCAAACCTCTGTTGTGCTACCAGACTTCACTTCTCTCAAGTATAATGCTGAGATGTAAGCAGCCAGGGAGCACCTCTAGGATAGGGGCAGCTGCTGACAGTGTAAGAATTACTCACTAGCAAGGTGCACAGTGGGTACAGAGCATCTTTTCTTTGCCATCTACTTTTTGGCATCCTTTGGAGCACCTTTTCTTTGCCATCTACCCTCTAGAAGAAGAATGTTGAGTGCTGAACCCCAAGAGAAAAGAATGAGCAGTCAGAATGCTGCCGAAAGACTGTGCAGAGAATGGAGCTGGGAAACCCCGGCTCCATGGATGCTGAGCAAGCCCTGTCCTCTAAACTCAGGTTGACCACTCTGCCGTGCAGCTACCATACCACATATCAGGGGCACTGCTAAAGTTGCATCTTTAAGAGTACCACTCCAGGACAGGAGTGGCAGTAAGAAAGAAGTTGTCCCCACCGCCCCCTATGTCATAGCCTCTTAGCTTTTATTTTCCAACACAAGACAAGGTGAACCCTCAAAGATTATGAAGAAGATCTTGTATACACCCCACAAGCACAGTGAAGGGTAGTAACTGGTAGAGGATAGGAGCCCACACACAGATGCAAGAGGCACCTATTGCCTGAAGCATTCAGAAAGCAGGGACTTGTATTTCTTGTTCAAACATGAGGTGAAGACGAAGGAGACTGCCACTTCAATCCTATCTTACAACACAAGCCTGTATATATCCATGGTTCAACTGGAGTATTAGGAATTCATGGAGTCAAGCTGATAAGTTATCCATACACGCTGCCACCACAATTATAAATTTAACAGGATTTGTGTGGTCCTAAGATTACCTTTTTTCTTTGATCAAACCAATGAAACTTCTAAGTTTAATTCAGAAAAAAGTATCACATGCCATTTTAAATAAAAAAGCAAAATGGTGATTCTTAACTTTTAAATTATTTTTCCCCTTGTCTGAGGACTGACTAGACAACACTTGGATTGCACCACACTCTCACACTTAGTTGCAGTAACAGAGTTTAATTAAAATGTCAAGTAGTTGATTTCTCACTCACAGCTCAGGTATCTGGTATAGAAACGCATAGATTTTAAAGTCTGTTGCACAGTAAAATCTACCAAAAAAGGTATCTGAAGATTCATTCAAAATTTAATTACTCAGTGCAATCTCATGTAACTACAGAATTTGCAAATAATATCTGAGAAGTTTGTTGTTATTTACTCTCACATAATGAAAATTTTTGAGTACTAAGCAATTTTTTTAAAAGATAACCAAAAATGACACCATTGTAAAGACTAAAGTCACTAACTTAAACTAAGCTAAGTCAATAAGGAAGCACAAAGAATAAGGGAAAATATTATAGCAACAGAAGTAAACAGTCAAGAATTAGAATTCTGTGACTAGAAAAAAAGAGATGGCTTTTACAATTTCTTCTTTAGATAGTTGCTAAAATAAATGCTACTCAATATTAAGTTTAATGAATGATTCTCTAGAGACAAGAGAAATAATAATACCATAAACAACAAAAAATAAATCACATTTTAAGTAGAGATATATAGTCTACAACCTACAGCAACCAATTCTGTAAGGATATCCATCACAAGGACTTCATGGGAAATATGAATTCAAATGTTTTATGGAGGTTGAAAAATGAAAGGATTAGGATTTCAAGGGCCTGTAATATTAAAAAAAAAAAATCAAAATAAGTGGTGGGAAAAAAGTAAGCAGCCATCATAACAGATTCACTTACCAGTATCTGAGATGTACGCATGGAGTTGAACTGTCTCATCAGAAGGGACATTTGAAAGGTCATCTAAGGACTGCAGGGTGGGGGTGGTAGGGGAAGAGAGGGGAGAAGGAAGAAACAGGCAAGAGAATAAGATCACAGAGACATCTCATTTGAGAGATCCTTTTTGATTATCTATTTCATTTTCAAACCTTCAGTAAGGTACACCAACAGAACAGCTTAATGCACTGTAACAATGCAAGTGTTTGTATTACCTGGTTACTAAAGCCTTTCTTTTACACAGAGTGTAGGGTCCTCCATTTCACCTACCAATTTCACATAGTTTTGTGATCACTAATGTATTTGCCACTTTCATTTGGTATCTCAACTCTAATACAAGCACAGGTACAAATAAGCCTTTTACTGAGCATTTAAAAAAATTAAAAAAAAAAAAATCAAAAAAAACCCCCAAACAATTGTGGAATTATAGAATGACAAGTTCATAGGATCATTTAGGTTGGAAAAGACTGTTAAGATCATCAAGTCCAACCACTAACCTAACACTGCCAAGTCCACCACTAAACTACGTC
>JAVKLA010000073.1:12034746-12064734 GCA_034782735.1 Sagittarius serpentarius | reverse complement strand
CTTTAAGATTTCCTTCTTGAAGAATGTCCAGCCTTCCTGGACTCCTTTGCCCTTCAGGACTGCCTCCCAAGGGACTCGGTCAACCAGGCTCCTGAACAGGCCGAAGTCTGCCCTCCAGAAGTCCAAGGCGGTAGTTCTGCTACCCTCCCTCCTTACTTCTCCAAGAATCAAAACCACTATCATTTCATGTTTGCTATGCCCAAGATGGACTCCAACCATCACATCACCCACAAGTCCTTCTCTGTTTGCAAATAACAGTTCCAGCAGGACACCTTCCCTAGTTGGCTCCCTCACCAACTGTGTCAGGCAGTTGTCTTCTACACACTCCAGGAACCTCCTGGATTGTTTCCTCTCTGCTGTATTGTACTTCCATCTACTGCATTAAGAGGACTATCACCACCAACAAAACTGATCGATATTCTTAGTAATGACATCAGCAGCCCAGTGAATTCACAGAAGAGAATCAAACATTAAAAAGTATTAAGAAATGATACAACTTTAATCCAACTATCAATTTATTGATTATATGATAAATCTAAAATAGTACATGAATTACTGTATTTTAGCTTCTCAAATAGACAACCTCCAGTAGCCTTGTAATCCTCTAAACTTCAATCTAACATCTATAGTCATTAGTTCCATTAGCTTCAGTGAGACCAGCAAAAGTAAGACTAACGACTGTGCTGTTTCAGAGTCATTCAAATTATAAACCTCTAAGCAATTCCTGTTCTAAACAGAACAAACTTGTGAAGTAATAGACCAAGAAACATTGCAAGAACAGTCTTGCAGAGAGATCAGTATTGAAACAAGCTTGATACAAGCTTTTGGAAATACTGAGTATGGTGTTCTGAACAGTTAATTAGAGAGTTATCTGCAAAAACAGTTTTGGTTCCCTCTGGCAAGGGCCTTATACACATTTAGCTCTCCGTAGACACCTACATTTAGCAATTTCAAGTGCACAGTCTTGTGACTTAGCATATTCTTTAGAAATAAAATAAGATCAGATAAATTAACACTTACCCATAAAAAACTGTAGTGCAACATTGTCTACCAGAATATGGTCCAGAGGGACTGTGCAAAGTTTTCCAAAGTTTGCTGCCAGTTTCACAGTATCTATTTCCTGTAAGACACAGTTCAGTGTGTTCATAGGCTTTATTTTTTTAAAAACTTTAAAACTTTGAAGCTTTTAAAACTTCTACTTACCACAAAGCAGATGGAATGAAAAACAATTTACATTATAGATAATAAAGCAGCCTCTCAATGGTTAGTTATTTTCACAGTCACTAGTAAGTGACGATCTAGATCATAAGGTCATGTTCTCGTAATTATTTGCTTTCAGCATGCATGATTTCTGCTACACAGAAAGCTGGCTCTTAACACTGCCATTCATGTAATACTATACAGGTCAAATTAACCCCAAATCCCTCACCAAGAGTGACAGTAGCATGAAAATAAGTTAACAAGATGAACTAATTTCAGCATTTGATGGGGTGCAGGTCACCACAACTTAAATTCATCTCTGCCTGACTTTTTTCTGTCAATATGATGTTTCTTGGTATTATAGTAATGCTTCTAGGTCCAGCTGTAGAATACTTAATCATTTTAACAGTCAATATGCACAAGATTACATTATCTTGGAGCCACATCTAGGTCCAATTAAGAGAGTCAAGAAACTAAGCCAAGTCAAACATACTGTCAGACTTAAAATATAAAACAAAACATAAAACAAGCAAACAGAACAACATGAGGTTCTCAAATTTAACATCCAGTTTGCCTTAGGCTTTTCATTGAACTAAAGAGGTAAATATATCTAAAAAAGGCAATACATGGCATCTACAAGGTGTTCCAAAAAAATCAGCAAGTGGTACCTTTATCAAACAAGAAAAGGGATCTTTGCCAAAGACTAAGCTTGAGGCACACAAGGTATGCACTGGAGCAGCAAAAAAGACTGAACCTAGGTGTATAAATACAAAGAGGCTTTGCATATATGTAATATTTTGGTTTAACTCCTGTATTGAGAAGGTAAGAATAGTTTGAAAATACAGTGACATATCTAAACTGCTAAAGTTAGAATCCAAAAGACTCTAAATATGTGAACCTTTAGAAACTTTTTCCATACTTGAGCCTCAAACACAAGACTAACTTCAGTTGAATAATGTATTCCTATAAATGCATACTTCAAGTTGTATCTCAAAACGTAAGAATTAAAAAACTAAACTGAACTAGTAAGTCACTTGCAACTTCGCTCTTTCAGAATTAAAAAATTCTAAAACACTTACTTTTCCTGACTGCAACCTCTGAATTCTTGAATCACATACTTTAATAACATATAATAAACTGTTTATTTGATTTTTTATAGTGTTGATATCTGAAAGCAAAAACAAAGAGGATTAAGCAATGCAGATGAGTAAATAAGCTCTTGTCCTGAAATGCTCTAAAAATATCATACAAAAAGTAACATACCACACAAACACATCAGCTTTGAAGAGAACGGGGTTTTTTTTCCCCAATTTAAATACCTTACTGATGGAAGTGAACAAGAAGAAATATTTTTCTCTTTCCTTTTTCAGATTAACTGTTAACTGACTACCCATTAATACCTAAAGTATTACTGAAATTCACAACTACCAGTCAGGCAAGTTTCAATTCAATGGAAGTATATATACCTAGCCAATTAGTTTATATTTGGAAAAAACCAAAACAAAACACGCTTATGAAGATTCAAGTTTTAACACTTCTCATATGATTTATTTTTTACATAACAAAATATTTTATACTATGCTGCATCAGAGTTTTTACTTTCTAAATGTTTGGAATATTCTTCAGAGATCATGCTGGTAAATGCATTTCATATTTTGTAAAACAATACAGCACTAACCATCTCCTGCTGTATCTAGAGATCGAAGATATTGCAGTTCTTCACTTGCTTTATCTTTCACTGCTTCCAACTCTCCTACATTATCACTTAATTTAATAATATTCATAAAGGCCTCATAGTTACAGTTGGAATCACGAATCTGAAATGGAAAGTTTTACAGTGTGAATAATGCATAACAGCTAAAAACACGACATGATTTTTCATTAAGTAAATTATTTTGATACATCACTGCAAAGTGGCATTTGGAAAATACTTTGATGATTCTAAATCTTCCTTTTGATACTAAAGCTTTACATGTACCAAGAAGCATGCACACAGTCAAAACTTACTTCACACCATCATTTTCTCTTTTCAAGAAGTACAAAGACACATGGAAAGTCTGTCAACCTATTTAATGAAGATCGTGTCCAAAACCCAATCAACCTTCTTCTATGACCCATCTCCTTAGCTAAGTAGGCAGAAACTGGTGAGACTACTGAAAAGGTTTCAGCTTTGCCAAGGTCCCCTGCAAGTGTACATCCTCCCAATCTAATGGCTTGTTAAGATACAGAATTACAAAAAAAGAAAACATTCTACAATGCAATCCTAACCTACTGGGGGGAAAAAGAAAGGAAAAAAAAAAAAAAAAGGAAGTGACTGAACTAATATCCTCTCTGAAACCCTAATTCAGATACCCTTAGTAAATAATATTAAGCTATTTCAATACATATTATTTTCCCCATTATTGGCATAGGTTGAACCTGCTCTAGGGACGCAGAGGAATTTGTGCAAGTGAAGGAAGCCTGCTGTGCTGCCGAGATCACTAGAAACTGTGTTGTGAATGCAGCACGGAGATCAGGGGAAGGTTGGCAGCTTTACAGCACGTGCACGCATGTGCCATGGGTTCAGTTCTCATGCGGTCTTTACCATCTAAAGCCAAAAAAAGTCACTTCACCCACATCTTTCGTAAATGCTTACTTTGACATGGAAATGTTATACTTGGTCTGTACTGCAGAAGTGCATTGACATGAGTTCCAAGGAGCAGAGAATGAAGACTGGATACCTTTGACCAAAGTTAATGGAAAAATCTTCCTAGAAATCTGCTTTTAAAAGCAATAGTACAAGCAATACTTGAACTTCAAGCATTTTGTAAAAATGTGAATTTCACAGTGGAGAGACAAGTCTGGATTAACTTCTAATTTTATACTGAAGCAAGAGAATTAGTATCGAACTGTGGTGTGTCTAGAAACATGGAATTAAACTTCTCATTTTCAGAAGCTGATTTTTTTCATTCAAATCTGATTTTATGTCAAAGGCTCCAAAAGGAGCCAGACTATTTCAGTCATCTCTACTTCTGACCTTAACTTCTGCAACAATCTTCATTTCATAAGACTTGTATTAAATTTTTGAAAGCATTTATGCTTCCTTATCTTTCCCCCAGCACATTTACTTCCTCATCTCAGAAGGCAATGATGAAAATTAATATTTGGGACATCACTATCATAACAGAAAGCTTCATAAAAAACTCAGAATTCTATCTTTGGATGTAGCCAGGGACAGTGCTCAGTAAATAAAGAACGAGGCCAAGTTACAAATAAAGAACATGCGTAGGAGGAAAGAGGAAACAAAAATTGAAAAGCTTGGTCAATATGAGCAGCAGTAGGTTTTGTTATTAAAAATAGGTTCCTGTAGAAAAGCAGCTGCAAACTTTTACATGAAATGGAGGTGGCTGGAGTGAAGGAAACATTGTATGCGTACATTTGAATTCATTCCATACGTGAGAACATTTACTCTGAAATCCAAGGGTGTTTTCAGCACAGTACTTGAACACACACTATAAGACTGAAATATATGAATAAAACTATACAGGACTTGGAGGAAGGGAAAAAAAAAAAAACCCACCACCACCAAACTTGATCCATGCCCTATAAGGGATAAGAGTAAGTTTTAGCTTGCTTCGCAAAAGATGAATAACATTAATTAAAGTGTGAATATTCTATTTACATTAATTTTACTAGATATTACTACTTTTAAAAGGGGAGTGGGGGAGTGTTGCAGGTGCATGAGAAAGACTTTGTTTCTTCCCATTCAGTTAAATTATTAAGTGTTACCACAAATATCCCCAAACAATCACCCTGAGATTCCTTAGCAGAAGCAAAAAAACCCCACCCAAAACCAATCTTACTACTTGTCTTTCTGGAGGCCTCTTAAGCTTTAAAGAACACATCGTAAAAACAGTCAAGGAAAAAAATTCCACGGTTATTGCCATACTTCCTGAACAGCTGAGTAAAACAGTCAGAAGACTCGACTTTACACTTTGTCATACCATCTGTCCTTGGTCAGGCAACTTCTGCCAAACAACCACAGAGTACAGATAGTAAACACAGAGTATGAGTGTGTGTGTGTGTGTATATATATGTATATAAATATTATACATACATAAACACAGGTATATAAGATTTAATACAGCAGCCATAAGTTCACTATCTCTGCCAATACATCCATTAGTAACTTTTCTACGAGATACTCATCTGCCATGATTACAGAGAATACAAGTAAAGCATATGAGAATATTCTCGAAATACTCATTTTAAACATTATACATCTTACCATCCATATGACATACTGATTAATATAATCAGGATCACTGAGCTGGTTTATTAATGGAAGAAGAATTCCTCGGGAGAGGATTTCCTGAAAAACAAAATATAGTAAATCATTTTATACGTTTATTCGTAAAGCTAATATAACTGTAACAATTTAAAAATCACTGTGTAGAGGCTAAATAAAAAAAATGCGTAATTACAGAAAATATTCAATAGGCACTAGCACATTCCTTTCCAATTAACATTAGAAGATGTTAATATCTCAAGAAAAACAACATCTATTTTATCACGCTTTTCTAAAGTTGCTAGAGGCAAAAGAAACTTCAAAAACATTTCACACAAACTGTTCTCTGCTATTAAATATTTAACAAGACTGTACTGCATTTAAAATAACCTAATATTAAATTAGATCAATTTTACAAAATAAAATAAGAAGAGCAGTTCAAATCTAAATTTTTTTATGGCATTAAACCAAAGAATTGGAACGGCTTTTAGAGTCCGTACTTACCCTGACAAAGTATCGCATGATCTTGTTCTGGAAGTCTCCAGGAGGTAGCAATATATACAGTAAAACCTCACACAGATCCCTTAGGAATCCTAGGGAGGCAGAACAAAAAACCCTCAGCACAATTTTATATTATGTTATTTCACATCTTACCTGATATCATAAAAAACAATAGATAAATCCTTAAAAATAAATTCAAATATAGAGTCATATATACTCTTATTGTCCAAGCATCACAGTAACACCTTTCAGACAGAATATAAGCAGCACTGATGTTAACCCAACTGAGACAGGTCTAAAGTCTTAAAACCAAGACAAAAGAAAACCAAATTCCAAGAACTAAGAAACTAACTCCAATATATTTTCTTTATTTAACATATACAGGGTTTTCTTCCCCTCCTTCACACTTTGCCCAAAAAGATACACTGATTTTTTTTAATGAAGGCTATGGAGTAGTGATAATGAAGACAAATCTAACCAAAAGCAGTAAGAATCTGCAAAGCCATCCCCTCCCTCCCAAAAAACAGTATTTCTATCCTAAATTTTTTCCAATAAAAAAAAGGAATAGCTACATACTTACATACTTCACCATAATTATAGCATTAATATGTACAAATTAGAGGAAACACACAGGTATAGCAGATAACCACACTTTGAAAGTCACATGCTACGATTTCAGTATATTTCATATTGTGCACACAACTGTTAGTATTTTAATTTAGTCTGCTATACTGAAATAAATGCAGAATATAATACTGAGAGACCTTCTTCATCTTTGGGAGAAGTGCAGACTAGATCACGACAGACTTCTTTTTCCATTTCAACTTCAACCTCAAAGAACATATCTACAAGTTCCTCAGCTTGGTCTATAGAAAAGAAAATAAAAAGAAACATACTTTTTTGTAAAGATTAGAAACTTGAGAATGAACTTGAATTATAAAATAAAGCCAACTACATTTCACACATGTAAGATACCTGCCTACTCAAACAAAAAAAATTTTAATCAGTACCTTTCATCTGATCACCTTTCTCTGCTATTCTTTGCTGAGCTTTTCTGAAAACTCGAAGATGAGTGCCAAAGTCATCAACAAGTCGTGTAGTGAAATAAGGCTGCCAATCTGTTTCCTTTGACCTATCAGAAAAGGACATCCAGGAAAATGAATTATTTTATCCTGAACACAAAGAACAATAATAAATTTCTACTTCTTCCTCCCTGCCAAGAACCACACTGATAGTAAACACAGAAAAGCAAAGAAATAAATCAGTCTCCTAATTGCCTATCAACTAAAAACAAATCAAATACTGTAAAACACCACTCTCACACCACAAAGTAATTCAAGCATAAATATTAAAGGTCAACATTAGTATCTGGAATAGTGTTCTGATTCATGACATTGTCAAGTATCTATGAAAAATCCTGATATAAACAGTCTACAACCTAAAACTAAAATACTCCCCAGGTCTTTTTCAGCCATACTTTCTATCATTTTGGAAGGCATCTAAACAAAATCATTTTCTTCTAAATTTGCAGTATATGCCTGAGTGAGAAAACACACGTTTCACTTGAAACTACAAGCAACCTAATACTATCAACAACTGATTCCACAGCTTGTATGAGAGGTAACTAGCGTGCATCTCCAACAATGCACAAGGTTAGTGTCAAAAAATAGTCATTGTTAGATTTGTATAAAACTATTTCCTTAGTGCTATGAAAAAGATGCAGAGATATTTTTATGATGTCCATGCCTTACTAGTGAAACTGAAAAGGCACTTGTGTGTTATAGGTTTAATGAAGCTAGATATCAGTGATGGCTTTTACTCTGCACTAAGTATTCCACTACCTGAATTCTCTCATATACCTACTTTGTTATAGCAGAATCCTTCTACACCACTTCCTTTTTTTGTGTTTGTTCCCTCACCTGCTATTTCTTCCCTCAAAGAGAGAGAAAGGGATAGGGAACTCTGGAAGAGAGGGAAGCCTACTGCAAAATCTATATGTAGAAATAAGAAGCAGAGCTGTCTCAAGAGGCAGTCAAAACCACCAATAATCCAGATCCACCATCTGCACAATCAACAAAACCTACAAAAACACTAGGTGGCAGCCTTACATCATTCGCCCAATTGTGCGCCTCAAAGGGGGGAAAGGAAAAAAAAAACAAAAACAAAAACAAAAAACAAAAACCAAAAAAACCCACTGTATTCCTTCTCTCCAGAAGCTCACAGGGTATATGAAATTAGGGATGATGGTACTAATCTAAGACTGCTACAGCTATACCTAACTACAATCATTATAAATACACTAGATCAATTTCTCTTAATAAAAACCGCTGCAGCCCTGTGAAACTGACTTGATTCGTACAGAACACAACTGCACAGAAGTGGGAGCTATTTTTGAAGAGCTATAGTACTACAGGGGAAAAAAAAAATTGCTGTAACTTGATCTGCTTTGACACAAACCCAGTGCTTGATACCGTTCAATGAAGTAACTTTGCCAAATAGACAAAACCAATGAAGTTGGGTAGCCAGGTCCTCTTCATGTAAGCACAGGATTGCTTGCTGTAACATACAGTTTACTTAGCCTACTTTTCATTTTCACTATTTCCAACAGTTTCCTAGGATTTCCATTATTTCACAATCAATAAGATTTTACTATAATGAATTTTTTCCTAGCATTAAACATAGCTCTCCATCTTTGACCTTGCTTGCCGGAAAAGCACACTGACCTACATTTTCAAGTCAGAGGGAGGGGATAACACCTCCTCAAAATTGCTATTAAGTTTATTATATTTAGGTGACCCCCAACCTCTTCTGAAGAGAAAAGAGATTAACAATCAGCACAGTGGGATGAACACCTGAAATCATTACTTAACAAGATATAGATGGATATAAAGGCATGCAGTACCTGGGCTGAGAAATCAGCCATACTGAAGATGATAAATAATTTCCCAGACAAATTCCCTGACTTCCTGCTACTTGATTACACAACAGTAGAAAAAACAAGGGACAATTAACAAACTACCCATTTGTTCTGAATCAACCCTGTTTTTAAAGAAGACGTGCATATGTGACATATCATTTTGTTCCCCAGATTACCATTCCTTTAAAAATACTCATTGTTCTTACATATTGAAGAGCAATACCACTTTTAAAAGTTATCTGAGCCGATACAGATGTTTGAATTAAAGACTTTCAGATTGACTTAGCTTGGGAATAGCCCTGCTGTTTATATGAAACGGAGCTGCATATAAAAAGGTGATGATTTATGCAACTCAATGCTTAAGTTGCAGGGAAAAAAAAGCTATTCAGTTATTTTAGACATTAATATAAATCCTGAAAAGGCCATTTTGCAAAAGACCATGACTACAAACATCATCTCCATTCATTCCTTACAGGATCAGCAACAGACTGTAGTTCTTAGATTATGATCTTAAAATTTTACATGTTCTTTCTGTAAAACACACTTAACTATGCCAATAGATAATCATTTGTCTACTAGCACACAACCCACAGAGGTATTTGTCCACTTGCTTAGACAAGTGTATTGATGTAAATACAAATAATCTTACCTGGCAGAAAACTGAACAAGTGCATACTGAAGAGCCTGCCTGATTTCCAGAAGAAACGATTCGTCATCGCTTAGTGTGTAATACCAATACTGAACATAGTCTCTCAGGGAAAACTGGATTACCTGAAATTGGAAAGGAAAAAACAACAATGAACTAATGAACAAAAGGCAACAAAAATATAAAAATAGCTTTTTGTGCCTGGTAGTGCAACAGCAGTCATCTTAAAAGGTTAACACAGTGAACCATACTCCCATAACATTATGAAACCGAGTGAAACAATACAACTGACATACTGAAACCTCTTTTTCATATGGGTTTGTGTGCATTCATCACCGCTATGCTGAGAAACTATAATATACAGAAAACAGACGCAAATATTACCCCATATCCTGGTCCATCCTCAATGTTTTTTCACTTACCACTCTCAAATATGGTAAAATTTCTAAGCTTCTATTTGTCTCTCAACTACTTAGGTATTACATAGTCAATACTTGCAAAAATAAAAATAGATTAAATAGTCCTAGTTAGAACTTACCTGTTGTAAAGGCTCATCAATTATATTCGCACCCGTTAGTCTTCTGTCAATCTTAATAGGTCTGGCTTCACGTTTCATTTCTTCTATGCACTTGAAAGAGATTAGGAAATGTAACTTTGCAGGTTTTGGCTTTAATTAAAAATCAGCTCTGCTGTTTATGATGTATGTTTACTTCCAGTAATGACTTTATACAACATTTTCCCCATTGTTATAGAGTAGATAAGATATAATAATAGCATCATAGAATGGTTTGGGTTGGAAGGGACCGTTAAAGGTCACCTAGTCCAAACCCCCTGCAATGAGCAGGGACATGTTCAACTAGATCAGGTTGCTTAAGAGCCCTGTCCAACCTGACCTTGAATGTTTCCAGAGACAGGGCATCTACAACCTCTCTGGGCAACAATAATATCTGTATTTTTCACTATATAGTAAATAATGGTGAGGAACTAACCTGTAAACCTACTTCTTGCTTACTGCAAAGGAGCAAGTTTGCTAAAATACTAGATGGGAAGGAAATAAAATTCAAATAGTTATTAAAGTGGGGGGACACACACACGACAGCAGCAGAACATAGTTTGTGGGCAAGACCCCAGTTCCACACTTGATTATGAGCTTCCTGTGCAACCTCAGGCAGGTAAATCATTCAGTTTTTTCTCTCAGTTTCTTTATCCATCTCAAGTTTATTCTACATGCCAGAAGAGAAATTACTCTTTCATATCATCACTACTTGACAGACAAGTCTTTAAAAAGTAATTGATGAGGGGGTGAAAAATTATTTTATAGAATGACTTGCAACTCAAAGTAGCTAACTCCAAGAATGACTTCATCAGAGCTGACTTTTGGCAAGCGACATAGTGAAGAAGAACACCCTTTATCACTGTTTCTGAGTGGACTAATACAGTGTCTTTCCACAAACTTTAGATGAAATCTGCAATAAACTCCTTTATTTTCACAGAAATAACAACCCAACAACCTACACTATTGTTAAAAAAAAAAAATCAAGTTATTTTATTCTTTGATCCAGAAGGAAAGTTATGACTGTATCAGAAACACAGAAGAACTGCCAAAAACCATAAATAAAAGAGTTATAAACCATACGTCCATGTTTCTATGCTACGTGACTCTCCCCAAGTATCTCTCATTCAAACCGGTTAACAGTGAATGGCAGTGAAATACCTCAGGCCAGAAAACATTCCTCCTACTTAACCAGCTCTGAATCACAACACAAAGTATTTTGTTGCAAACTTCTGTATATTTTTAACTCTCAAGACAAGGGAACAGTTCAATGCTACTTTAATATGAATAAAGTTAACTCATATTCACACAATACTCCAGCTATATACTAATGAACTTGCAAAATATTTTTGTCTTGACAGTGTCAAAAATACCAAAATAATACAGAACAGAGTGATTAAGTATTTTTACTAAGCACAGGATAGTTCAAATTGGCAGACAAAATAGTTAAAGAGTTTTGAAGTTTGAGGACTGCATGCATAAAACCACATTTGGGAAACACAGAAAAAAAAGCAGCAGCAAAAAAAGAAGTAGCAGCCAGAAGAAAGAGAAAGAGGGACACACAGAAAATAAGCAAGGTTACTTGGTAAAAATCTGAATGTGCATAGGCTCATAGGATTGAAGTTTCAGTCTGGACATCAGGAAGTTATCTTCTCCAACCTCCCGCTCAAAGGAAAGCTAACTATGACGTTAAACCATTCTTTCATATTCTTTTTTCTCCAGTGAAATGTTTATGTACATGCAGTATAATTTCACTTGCTTTTGTTATTTCCGAAGACCTCTAAAATTTAGAATATCTGCTTTTATTTCACTGCAGCTACAACAGCTGATGGTAGTTCTCACTTGGAAAGCACTGCCAGTTTTAAGCCTGGCCTTCCAGACACTGACTTAGAATATGAAGTTACAGGAAGGACCCAACTCACATGAAAACTGTCCTATTTGACTGTCACTTCATACACAATATTAGTCTGACATACTCTGCCAGTATTAAATCGTTAGTTAGGAAAAATTAGTATTACTTGTTATTGTTAAATTTGACACCTACTTACTTCATTTTAAGTAGGTAAAAGCACTTAAGAGGAACGTGGGACATACACTCCACAAAGTGAGATGCAGTACAGAGTAAAGAAACCCAGGCTCCACAAGCACTTAATTGCAGTGACTGGGTAGACTTCAGACTTCTGCTTCGCTGCACTAACAGATATTTAAGTCCTTTTTTGAACTATGCTAGGCAACTGTCAGATATGAAAAATGCCTCATTTGGACTGTGCCACTATTTCCAAAATCGCAGGCTTGTGGTCACAGGCTTTCATGAGTGGACAAGACACAGGGGATTTACACATCCGCATCAAATCTATAACATAGCATATGACCAACTGACTCAAAATAAAGAGATTCAGAGACTAGTCAGGGATCAAATATGCAACTAGCACTTATAACTTATCACTGTTACCTTACAATAATTTGGCAATATCATACACAGCCTACGGAAACTCCTTGTCTTTTGGATGAAGCATAAGAGACCTCAACTATGATAACTGAGCATTCCACGCTTCTGTTGAAGTTGGACTGAATCTATAATTTTTATTGAAAATAGCATTCCAGTTAACAGTTCAGAAAGCTCTAAACTTGCCTTTCATTCAACATTACTTTAATATAAACCTGCAGACAACTGTGTATCTTACAGAGCCAGTATATTACGGCATCATCAAGTAAATTCCTGACAAGTTACGTAAAGCAGACTTGCAAAAAGACAAGCAAGTCTAATCCTAATTTTTAAACCTCCCTGCGTATATGCAAACAAAAAAAAAATAGCAGAAAGGTATATAATCTTCCATCAAACTTACATAACTATTTCTCCTTAATGTGAGGCATTCTTTATATATTCACTAATAAGCATAATAAGCAGCAACCAAGGAAACCTATCAGCACCAAATCCTGTGTTGTAACTTGAGTCTGGTACATTCTACACGTTATTTCCATCCACAATTATGGTGCTCTGAATTGTAACTGATTTCTTTAAAATCAAGCATTTGAACATTCATCTTCGCCTAAAAAAATCCCCAAATAACAAAAAACCCTCAAAACAATCAATAAAACTCTGACTGCCTTTGGGGAAAAGAGTTTCTTATGTCCTGGTTTCGGCTGGTAGAGAGTTAATTGTCTTCCTAGTAGCTGGTACAGCGCTCTGTTTTGGGTTCAGCATGAGAAGAATGTTGGTAACACCCTGATGTTTCCAGTTGTTGCGAAGTCGTGTTTAGACTAAGTCAAGGACTTTTCAGCCTCTCATGCCCAGCCAGCAAGAAGGCTGGAGGGGCACAGGGAAGGTGGGAGGGGAGACAGCCAGGACAGCTGACCCAAACTGGCCAAAGGGGTATTCCATACCGTGGGACGTCATGCCCAGCTTGGTGGAGGGAGGAGAGTGGCTCAGGCATCGGTCGGCGAGTGGTGAGCAATTGCATTGTGCATCGTTTGTCTTGTGTATTCCAATCCTTTTATTATTACTGTCATTTTCTTGTTGTTTAATATTAGTGTCATTGTTAGTTTCTTCCCTTCTGTTCTATTAAACTGTTCTTATCTTAACCCACGAGCTTTACTTTATTTTCTGATTCTCTCCACCATCCCACTGGGTGGGGGGGAGTGAGTGAGCGGCTGCGTGGTGCTGAGTTGCTGGCTGGGGTTAAACCACAACATCTTATAAAAGAACCTGTATCATCATAAAATACTTTCATATTAAGGTGAATTCAGTTTGTACTTTGTTCATGGAAGAAGCATAATCTATATTCTAGCCACTTGAAAGAATATTCATTGTTCAAGACCACTTAGGGCCACAACAGTTTTAAACATGAAAACAATTTCAAGTTAAAAATATTACTTTCCAATAAAGATTAAGTCAGCAGAAATTTAATACAGAAATGGCAAACAGGAATCCCAAGCAAACCACACATTTGGTTTTGGTTAGGACTCATCTCTTCTTGCACTGCTACCGAAAAGCTCAGCTAAACTAGCTAATGCTATTTTAATACAACAGCAAAAAAAGAAATAATGTAGAAGACAAACAGGTTTTACTTGCACAATGTCAAACAGCATTTGTTAAGCCAGCTAAAAATAAATGCATTTGTACTACAAAACTTAAATCCAGAGATTAGTTAAAACAGGTCAGCTGAGAAAAGTGATGTGTCAATAATCCACACTCAAATCAGAAGTCAAACTACTGAATTTGCAAGGATAACACAAAAAAAAACCACAACAAAAAACCCACAACATTTTATTCTTTTAGAAAGCAACCAGAGCATACACATGTGCTGAGCTCAAAAAAGTAACATTAGCATAGAGAAGTTTCAGCGATGTACAGGAAGTTTAAAAGACAAAAACTTTTGTAAATCTGCTCTCAAAACACGAGACATAAGCAACACTCCACAATCCATATAATATAAGCACTAAAGTCTATATACCACCAAGAACCTTAGTCCACTAAAATGAGGTTTCATTAATAGAACAGAATCATTAGCTAATTGCTGACTTGCCCTTTTTCAGCCTTAAACTTCATATTTTTCATTTAGACCAGTGACGTCAACTATATTCTAAACCATAAATTAAGTTCCAGATTTATCTCAACAGGTTCAAAGACTGAAGTGAAAAGGCCATTTACCAACTGACCTATGAACTAGTCACAAAAAAAAGTTCTGTGATTAGAAAATATACTGCTTAATCACAAAATAAATTTTTGTGTGCTCCTGATAAGAAAGTTGACCACCACCCCCCTCCCTTGACAGACAACATGAAGTGACCTGACAGCTAAGAAATGGCAGGATGTTTCTATCAAAACAGTTGTGACATTAAATATAACTAAGAACCTTTGGGTAAAAGTGTTTTCTTTATTCTGATGAGTGCAATCAGATTAGGCCAAGACATATCTAAACTTCTGAGCTGCCTAGATGTATTGGTTCATAAACCAAGAATTCCCAGAAATTCTACCTCTTGGCGATTAAGAATTTATTCTCTATTAAACAGAGGCAGGTTTATCCAATTAGGAACCCTGAATTTCCATCCATCAACCAAAATGTTGTGTCTGTTAAGAAGTCAGGGGAGAAAAAAAAAAAAAAACAGAGTTGAAAAGGGGATCCCACTGCTGCTCCACATTTATCCATGCGTTTCCAGGGTTTCTGCTTGGTCTTAAAGGTAGCCAAAACTACAACCCTGAAGCACTGTAAATCTAGACTTTTATTACAGTTCAACCTTCTTAGGCAGGCAAGCAACTTTCTGACGACAAACAATCAAAAGAATCAAAACTGGAGAGACAACAGATGTAGTGATGGAAGAATCCTAAATAGTCATGACAATCTTGCAAGAAAGAGCAAGAAGGAGCTACCACTCCTGACCAAAAAAAAAAAAAAAAAAAAAAAAAACCACAAACAAAAAAAAAAACCACACAACCCAAAAAAAACCCACCACACACAAGTAGTCTAGGAAAGAATGGTTTAGTAATTCCCTCACAGACAGTATCAGCCAGTTACATCTCACTTCTCATAATGAAGCCAGAAACAATACTTGAAACAAACTTCCCATAAATGCTGAAAAGCTTCTACTTCAAAAAGGAAAAATCTTGCATTTCACTTATTTCACTTGCACAGTGCAGCTGACTCAAAACATAAAAGCAGGCTTTTACCTTAGGAAATAGGTACAATTCTTAGACTAAAGCTGATTATTAGTGTCATTCTCATTTTCAAAGTTTTAAAATCTGATCTAGAAGTTAAAACCAGTAAACTCTCCTTACCTTAGGGATCCCAACTGATGTACAAGGAAGAAACGAATGTTCACACTGCTCAAGGTATTTTTCCGAGTTGCTTTTTCCAAATAAAAGAGTAACCACAAAACCCCTAAAATGGAAAAAGAAAGACCACCTAGAACAAGAGTCACCTCCCCATCCCCCGCCCTTGAAAATATTTCACAGTACGTTATAAAATAACAATACATGACAATTCCAGTTACTCTCCTAGTACAGTGCTCTTTCACAGTGTAGCACGCCGCTCAAAATGACTGACACAATACTAAGTATGAAGTTTCCCAGTCTGGTATTATCAGTCTTGATATACTCTTACCCCATAGCAGATCTATACAGCACAGTCCATACTACACAGCCTGCTGCATGAGAAGAACCTGTCTGTGATGGCATGCTACCTATGCTTACAAATACTAGTACACTGAAAGAAGGGTACATACATAAGCTGCTCTGGTTGTATTATACAAAGATTCTTTTACTTCAACACTATGAAGAAATAAACTTTTTAGAGATGCATTTAGGCCACTGCATTGTGGGATAAGCCACAAAAACACAGACAAGGAAGAAATCGATGTAGTAAGTGTAGTAACTACTGATTACATATGTTTAAACAAGAAGTAAGAAAATTTTCAACTGGGAACTTATTTTAAGATGCAACAAAAAAAAAAAAAAAAAAAAACCACCACCAAAACACACACACACACACACACACACACAAAACGAACCCACTAGTCCTGCCAGGCTGCATAAGAGCAGTCAAGGAAAAAGTCTAGAGGATAACTGAAGTCAAACACAAGCTGTCAGGTTTTTTGGGGGTTGTGAGGTTTTTTTGGAGTGTTGGGTTTTTCTGACTTTTGTTGTTGGTTTTAGCTAATTCAGCATGTAAAAATCTAAATAAATACACTCCTGAACCATTTATTTTAAAAGACTGTTAGATCAGAAATTCATTCTCTTCTTCCCTCACAATTCTATAATGATATTTAAATTATGACTTACAGTTAAGCAGGACAGCAGTTAATTTTATTATTGTTTTCTTTATGATATAATGAAGGCTTAAGGGAAAAAGCAACCATTACAGAAAGTTCAACCTCGCTACAACAGCAGTAACTTATTTACAGCTTATGACACTAGGGCACAAAACCACATAAACATAAAGCTGGTTTTACTAAGAAAGAAATGAAAACCTAAAGGCTGTGCCAATTATAGCATAATTAAGTATGTTGCCTTTGAAAACTCAAGAATAAAAAAAGAGAGAATATGAAGTTACTGCTGCTCAGACTAGCCTTGGGAGAGCTAAACACACATAGCTTTTTACACAAATTTCAAAGCATTCAATTTAAAGGCCAGCTGACCAACATTTGTGACCACAGGAACTCAAAGTTATTTCAGGCTTGAAACATGCTGAAATAATACATTCTTTTAATATAGATTGCTGTTGATAGATGATACTCATATGATTAGAATAAAATTCCTAACCAAGGTAAAATACGCCATTTGAAGGTTTTAACTCCCAAACTGGGAACCATTTTTTTTTAAGTACTCCAGAGGTTCAGTAATTCAGAAGCAGGGAGGTGGTCATTTACATACCTGAACAAGCCCATAAACAACTCCAGGCCAAAAAAAAAAAAAAAAAAAAAAAAGCTACAGAAAATTATCAGTAACTTGATAATGCGTAAGAAAATTTCACTTGATAATGATTCCCTTACAGCCACCTTTATCTGACAGCCACATGTACTTTCTGTATATAAGGACAAAAAAATAAAAGCAGGTCTCATTGTTCTTCTGCTCCAGATACTTCCAGATAGCTTTAAAATCATAACACCAGTGGTGCTAAGTAGCATCATAATTCAGTTCAAGGACAAAAACTTGCTTAGAAAAATCTCAATATTAGTTTCACTATGCTTAAAAGTTAACTAATGTTTTGGTTTGGGGGAGAGGGGGTGTTTTGTTGGGTTTTTTAAATTATTAAAATATTTGGGGTTTCTTTTTATTATCTACCACTTTTCTATTAGAAACCTCAATCTTCTTTTAAAGAAAACAGCATACCAAAATGCATTCTTTTTGGCCTAAAGGCAGTTTTAACTTCAAACATTGTTAGCAACTTGGGGCGGGGGAAGGCAAGGAAGAGAGAGGTGCTTCTCTTTTATTCAAAGGGATTGAAGCCTTTGATATAACTAGCTATAGATTATATGTCTGTTTTCTATCAAATGTTGTGACACATTTAAAGTTGATGACTCATTCAAAAAATACTAATATGCTACCAAAATAGTTTAAATATACGCTCATTTCTTAGATGCCTTTAAGTATTTTCATTTTTAAGCTAGAAATGCAAGGAGCTTCTACCTCTATAGCAGAAAGCAATACGTTTTGTTCTCTAATTTAAAGTCTTGTGCACATTAGAGAAGGATACATAGCCTGATCATTCAGTGTATCTATTAGCTAACCAGAAACTTCTAGTGCAAATGCTTATCTAATTCAGCAGGAGGATATTCAATACACTAAACAAGAAATCATTTTAGTCTTTTCTCTAAATGAATAGAGCAGAAAAAGGAAGACACTGTATTTTAGTTAAATTTTTAAGTTTTTCCAAAGATTATTGGAAGGCCAGCTTTCCACAGGGACAGATTAACAACAGAACAAAGGTGAAAGATAGAAAAATGAAGACTAGAGATTTATCATTTTCTCCTCAAGTCTGAAAACTAACAGCCTCAGCTGAATGCTCTGTGAAAGTCAAAAAGCAGCTTCAGAACCATTCCTAGTTTGGTCAGCAGTTAGAATTGTCAACGTGGGCAGCCAGTCACATATATATGGATGTAATTAAGTATCACTGAGCAAACTCCTTTGAATGGCAAAGCAACTGATGGTCCAAGAAATTTCAGTTCTCATCAGAATTGAAACACCAGAAGCCTAAGGCTGTTGGCAGAGCTGCAACTCACGTCATTTTCATTTTACTTCCTTAGGATTGAAAGGGGGAAGGAGAGAGTAAGGTAAGAAACACTCACAATACAAAGAAAAGGTAGATGGTGAAAGACAGGTCCAGCACTCAGGTTAAGGGGGTTGCACCAATACTTGAAGTAGAGGCAAAAAAATATTTAATGAAGATTAACACCTTGTAATAGCCTTGGCTACACAGGTTAAAGAAACAATATTTATCTTTTGCCTCCTGCTTTTGGTAGAAAGAGCTCAGTTCCTTAAGCAATGAGTTACCAGATCCTGAATTGACAAAGGATGTACTAAAAACCAAGTGCTAACATTTTGTAAATGAGTCTTAAAGCAAAACAAAATGGAACAGGAAGAACTTTTGATTTAGAGCTTTTATTCATATATAAAAATGGTTTCAGCATCTTTCCATGCACACAAACAACAATAGCACACTTACTACAAGTTATCTGTGCAAACACACAGTTAAGAGTGAATCAAGAAGAAATAGATAACAGAAGTGAAACAATATAAACAGATTAATTATGCTGATACAGCTGCAGCATCACCATTGTTTTCCTTCACAATTTACTGGTGTATAATTTAAATGCTTAGGTCAATACTAACAATGCAAGCAGCTACGATCCAACATTTTCTTTTGTTTCAACTGCAAAATGGTACAGAAGTAGACTCCCAGCTAGTGGAAGTCAGAAACCTCTGATACAAGCCACTGTTTTTGGGCAAGTATAAAAAGTTAGAAAACTGCATGACAAATTGGATAAGAACTCCAAGTTTCAATATAAAATTCTACCATAAAAATCCATGTCCAAAATTGTTATTTTGGTCCAGATAAGGGTACAGTAAGTATTAAGGACACTACTATTAATCATGAACCAAAATTAGATTTTTATTTTCTAAATTTATATAAATGATGTTATGATACATAATTGCTAATCATAAGTGAAAGAGTTACGTCATAACATTAATTTCTGTTTGTTTCTAAGAGAAACATGACTAAGTATTTTGTGTAACTTCACGGGAATTAATTCAAAAAGAAAAAGCAAGCAAGAATAATTTAGATATAAACCCATTTGACCTAGTTAGTGCTCATGGTTGTGTATGCTGAATGTTAAAACTTAAAGTAGGTGTGTCACTCGAAAAGGTTAACAGTGTAAAAAAGGGCCAGATCGCAGCCTTAGCCAAGACGACATGTACGTTAAAGTAATAAAGTAATGACATTTTACTGGAAAGGCTGAAACTTCATACCTATCTACGCAAATAAACACATAATAGGGAGATGGATGCAAATTCTGCTTTAACAGATACACTACCACAAGATGAATTTATCCTTAAAAAGATCAATGTTCACTGACTAGCTACAAAAATGAACCAAAGCAGCAAAACAATCACAGCAAAAAGATACCAGAGCTGACTTGAGAATGAGAGAGCTCAGGCACTAGAGGCAGTCTCACGGTGGCAAACTCTAGCTGACTTCAGCTACCCAACATTATTTTTCATACTGCAAATACTAAGGAAGTGGTAATACAAAACAGTAAATGGACAAACTCTTGCCCTTTGGAAGAACTCTTTGCCTTTTCCCCTGAACAAACAGCCAGCAAAATATGCCAATCATACATGTATCAAGACTTAAGACAATAAAAGCATTTACCTAAAAGGTAGTTTTACTTTAACTAAATACTCGCTCTGGTAGACTGACTATTCTGATTTCTCAAAGATGGAATTCCAAGTTTAATACAGTTGAAACCCAAGCGTAGCAGCTCTAATTTTAGCCACTAAACTCTATTACATGTTTTGATGAGACATACAGGAACATACATACATTCTGTACTATATCCAATAAGAAGGTTAAAAGAGTGTTTCAAAGGAAGGAAGAAAAAATATAAAAGATAGCCCAAACACCCCAGTAGAAGCCAAGCAGGTCTTTGAGAGCCTAGAAATGTTACTGCCCGGCAGATTAGTCCTATGAGTGAAAGGAAGGAGGAATACCCAACTAATACATTTAGACTTGACATTAAAAATAAACACTGTAATGGTTACAAGGCAACATTATAATAGACAATGTAATAATGGTGCTAAAGACTATAAAAACATCACCTGTTTGCTCCCTTCCTGCCTATATAGATAAAGTATGAAATGTCTACAGCTGCTGAACTGATCTACTTGTTCAAGATGTAGCGTCCTTTCCACACACCAAGGAAAACATCAACTCACTTTCCTCATGAATGAAGTATCTTAGGTAGGAAAATGAGATTGTTATAAGGAAAGGGGACATAATCACTTAGTAAGTACCCAGGAAAAGAACTGACATGGTAACAGAAAGTATGAACTAAAGTGAACATTGCTTTCATGTGAGTATTTGTCCTCTAACACCCATTATAAATAGCTTTTTTTTCTATTTTAAATCAGAAATCTTTTTTTTTGCCTGGGCAAAGGTAGTATAAGCACTATTCAACAGCAAAAAAAAAACTTGATAAAATTGGGATTGAGAAAAAAATTTTTGCTTATGAAAAGCTGCTCTAATACGGAAATATTAATTACAGACAAGACACTTTAGATTTTCAGAGCAAACTATTTGCTAATATACACATTAAATTTTTACTTTTGTAGTAAATTATACAAAACACTAAGTAGTATACTTACCCACCCACAAAGCAGAGGATATAAAACGCAAAGTAAAATATAGCGAAGGGTCCAAAAGTTACTAGAAAAAGCACAAGGCCAAGACTTCCCCATCCCCATATGGAAAGATTGGTCTGTAAACAAGAACATATGGAAAAGGAATAATTAACATGATATTCATAGAACTTCAAGTCTCCAAAGCAGTATCTGTAGTGTCTACGAAGCTTGATACATTTTAACTAGACATTAAATAAGTTTTGCTTGACGGAATAAAAATTATCTTTATTTTTTAAAAGCAGATCACTATCAAGTTATATTGTGGGCTAGTATTCCAGTTTAGCCAACATAAGAGCATTTTTCTTTCAAATATGGTTGCTCCTCTCTCACTTCAGATCCAACTGTCACCCTTTAAAGCACCATTTCTTCTCTATTCTCATTTTGTGCACTTTTGTTTCTTGAGTTCCCTTCCCCCCCACCCCGTGAAATTCTGCACTACTTCCAAGAAAAATGCCAGCTTTGTAACAGAACATGAAGGGATCAATACAACCTTGTTTTACACAACTAAACATGTCATTTTCCACAACCAAGCAACACTATCTTCTTCCGTAGATCAAAGCAGCTGCAACACCAAAAGTGTCCCTTTCTCCAGTAAAGTCACAAATGGGTCAACAGGTACACCAAATATTTGGTGCAAGTTTACTTTAACTCCTCCCTTTAAATAAAAGAGGGAAACTTAAGAAACTGATTACTACCAGTAACAATTTTTACCACAGAAATCAAGAGCCTTCAAACAACTCTTTGAAATATCTACATATAATTCTGTTTTAAAATCAGGAAATTTTATATATATATATAAAGATATCTCAGATTAACATTTTCTCCACACAGGCATTATCACTTTCCTAGAAGAGATCTGCCTTAGCAGGCAGGACTGATACTTCGGCAGTGGGGAGGAGACGGGTTGTATGGAAAGCCCATGGTGCAGCTGAAATCAGCCACAAGAGCATCTGGGGGGCTGGTGGGATTTTGGAGCTGCTGTCTTGCATAACGCAGCAGGCAAAACTTCACCTCTGCTGGAAGATTCACCAGGACTATGAAAAAAGCAGTAAGATTCAGGTTATTGTGCTGATATAGGGAACAGTGTAAGTGCATTCATATACACATATATATACATACACACTTCATCTATCTAGATTGAT
The DNA here is from genome assembly GCA_034782735.1 of Sagittarius serpentarius. NCBI lineage: Eukaryota > Metazoa > Chordata > Aves > Accipitriformes > Sagittariidae > Sagittarius > Sagittarius serpentarius. The sequence continues at coordinate 12,042,110 of JAVKLA010000073.1, read as the reverse complement.
GATAGATGTGTGTACATACATATATATACATATATGCAGGGTAATCTAAAAAGCAAGGTAGTGAAAACCTGACTGGAAAGAGCTACAGTAGTTCTGGACCTTCACAATGCTGCAGTGCAGTCAACAAAGATTAGATAAATTTAATTCAATCTAGTCTCTAGTTCAATATGGAAAGCATGTTTCAGCCAAGTACCAAGAGCGTGAAACCAGTGATAAGTATTTATTTATAGGCCACCAAAACTGTTCCAGCTCTAAGGTTCTCAACTTTTCTTTTTTTGTTGTCTAATTTACACCTTTCCTAGCAGTGATCAAATGACACCCTGATGGGAACTCAGACAACTGCTATGTCAACAAGTGACACTAACAAAGTATTGAAATAAACTCGTCTTGCAGTTTGACATTTAGAAAACAAGCAGAGATTGAACACCGTATTTGCAGAGAACCCTTTTTTAGCTTTCAATATGGAAGACAGGGGAGGCTTGCTCTTATTCCTCTAAAGGGACTATTTAGATTTTATCTTTCAATCTTAGGCATGGGATTCAGAAAAATCAACTTCCTCACAAAAAAGTTTTAAAAATCATATAAACAATGATAAATAATATAAATTAAGGCTCCTACGTAAAGCAGCTTTGGTTCTTTTCTTAGAGAAAGACATCAGACTGCCCAAAAGCAAAATCACAGCTCTAAGGAGAGACTGTTTCATAGAAGTAAATTGTAATCATCAGAATAATTTATTTGTTCCTAGTTTATTATAAGTTTAATGGAACACTGAGATGAAATTCTGTTTTCTTCCTAGTTAAAGTTTCTTAGCAAGAGATGAAGAAGCTATACTGGCTTTTTTTCTTGGTGTTTGAGGCTGGAAAAAATAACACTTGTCTACATACTTACATGTTTAATTTAAAGTGCTGCAATTAAAAAAAAGGATTGCAAGTTATTCAATTCTCTTTAAGCTGAAAAAGTACTTTATTAGATGTTGTTAACCATACAATCCACATAGCTAAAATGCTGAAGAGAGGTGCTACAATAAATAAAAACAAAAATCTGGCCACAGCCAAGTAGAAGATTTTGTCGACTCACAGGAAGTAAATGAAGTAGATAAACTGCTTGGAAGGTGGGAAGAAGAGATACAAGGAGACAGACACCAGTCTAAAAAAACGTGGCAAATACAATTAACTAAAAAAGACATGAGATCTCACAACACATCTACATCTCAATACACAAAGAAGATTCCTCACATTCATGCCCTCAGAAACATGTTGTAAAACTTCTGCACAGCACTACAAGCAACAGGAAGTAACATTTAATCATGGTCTTTTTTTGTCAAAATATCAGCATGCTTAAGGGCATAATTCAAAAAAGTTTAAGTTCTCAATATGGGATAAGCACTCTAAATGACTTAACAAAACTTAATTAATCTAGCTAGCAGGATGCATATTTAGAGTTGGATGAATGCATAATTAACAAAGAAAGTTCTATAACTCTAATAAATAAAACAGTGACCTTTTGTCCTATGCTCTAGTTTTGCAATTTAGCATACGGCTACAGAGATTCAAATCTCATTTGGTATTTTAATAGGATTTCTTAAAACTCACATAACTTGGTACACTGCAATAAGTACAACAGATACCAGCCCAATTCTTGTATACTTTAGATGACTGGTTTACAGTCTTACGGATTTCAAGACATTCAAAGGGATCTAATCATCAGCATGGTTTCCTTTAGGCTGATTGTAAATAAAACTTCCCCTAACTTCACACTTCTTAAAGGGACTTCAGCAGTACAACTCCCAAACAAAAATGAAAACTTTGTTTAAAGTTCCTTTAACATGTCAAAATCAACTATTAAAAGGAAAGAAAGTCCAAACATTACACAAATATGACTAATGCAGCTGGTCAGTATGGAAATAGGTCAGGTATTTAAATTCAAACCCCGCTACTTACAACTTATTTCCAAATTTTATTTATAATGTCAATTTTTCAGAAGATTCACAGATTTACTGAAGCTCTGCTTAGCCTTACTGAAGTTAACTGCAGGGTGAACAGTCGTCATTCTTGACGGAAAGAACAAGCCAGTCTTCTGAAGAGATGGGATAATGCTAGCGTTTAAGTCACTGCTATCCAGACCCTTTAAAAGAAGCCGACATGCCCTGTGCTGGGAGGGCCAACTTCCAAGCTGAACTGTCATAGTACTATTTACTGAATTTCAAGTAACTAGGGACAGTTACCTAAATGCTGAAGAAGAATATAGGCCTTAATCCTGTGGTAGGCATGTACGGGTATACACTGTATGCACACACACACACGCGTGCACATGGATAAAGCATCTTTATTCCAGATCAATAACCATTCCACCTCATCGGTTTTAGCCACTTTTGCTTACCATCACCACAGATGCTGTATGTTAGCCCTACCATCACCACTTATCTTTCACGTCTAAAGTCTTACAAAGAAAGACTTCTGCAGTGTACTAGCAAGGTCATATACGCAAAGGGCTAATGTAGCATCAGTCACACACAGTAATTTTCTTCCCATGGTATGAAATTGCTTTAGCAAAATAAACTGCAATTGAAGTAGAGGGCCGCCTGTAAATCCAAATAGCACACTGAAAAGCCTCATCAGGTGAGAGGAGACACACTAAGGTGAATATTCACGAGAGTTTGATTCAGCTGTTACAGATAACAAGACTATCACCTCTCAATGGCACCGTTGTTTTTTTTTGACTAGGCTTTGTCCATTTTTCCCACTGAATGTTTCTTCCACAGTATACAACCAACTACTAAAAGCAGTACATCAAGAACTTGCTTTTTTATATACATCTGCTTTTCCCTTCTTTCTCTTCTGCGTCCTAATTAATGCAGCATTTTGATGGTTCCAGTTGCATACAGTTACAGCTCTCAGCGCTGAGCTAAGACTGACTATGTGACTTAACATGACCACTCACACAGAAGCTTATGTAAATCCACAGGATTCACTGCTTAGAAACTGTGTACAAAGGCCACATAGACAATCTTAAACCAACAGTTTAAGAGAAGAAAAATCCCACTGTAATTTGGTATGCATGCAGTTATGCATAATTTACTAGTTATGAATTAGCTCCAGTATTTTGCAGACAAATCAATGACAGCATGGCAAGGATTCAATGTACCAACCACAACAGCAATGATTTACTCCAGTAACAAACACAACTATGTCTTGCTATACTTTAAAGTAGCTTCAATAGATTTCTTGTTCCCTTAATCCAGCTGACAGGCTTTCAGAGCTTTGCCTCTGTCCCATCTTTAAGCAAAATCCTCAGCCTTGATACACCTTTCACTAAAATAATTCACAAAGCTAACTATAGGTTTGTTGTTGGATTTAAACTGGGGCTGTCAATTTTAGCTTGCAACCAGCAGTAAGATACACAAGTGTTTCTACTTCAGCGCAAAACCAGCGCTACTCCAGAAGTCCAGCCGACAGGTAGTCCTTTTCTTCTTATTTTCCCCTTTGCCACCAAACAGCAGAGGTGGTTCCTCTAATGAGGCTCTGGGTACCACCATCCTCCCACTCCAGCCAGGAGCTCCTGCTCCAGGCACACTCGGCTCTCTTCACGATTGCCCCACACACTGAGTTATTGTGGTTTCAGGTTTGGAGACAGAGCAGGAGGGAAAACAAAGAACATCCATACATTGACATTCACTTGTCAGTCTTAAAGCTTCAGCAGAATACTACTTAAGTCTTACAGCTGTAGCATCCAACAGGCCCGTACCACTTCTGAAGACTGCCATTTGTGATTGTTTTCAAAGTTAATGGTTGCAACAGAATAATCTGAACATTGAAAGAACAGTGTCTTGTAAAAACAAAAACATGCTTCTTTGCTCACAATTCTTTTACTGTGTATATCCAATTACATTTGTCCATTAATATTTTAAAAGTGACAGTAGCTGACCTGTCCCTAACTAGACATTGATAAGCAAACTATTCTTTGCCATTTTGGTAGACTATGTGGGGTTTTTTTTATATGATGTTTTGCCAAATGTATTTAATGCCACCTCTGGGCTCACATGAAAAAAAAATTACAAGGATTGCATATACAGTAGATGTCAAGTTTAATTTTGTTAATTCTACACATCTGCCTTTTAATTTGACTTCCATTTTAAGTGTAAATGGAATGTGTTCATGTACAAACCTTTCTATAATTAAGGTGAGTGTCATTTTTGTCAAGTGATTAAAAACATTATTTTAGGATTCAAATTACTGTCTCTTCACTAGCATGACAAGTAAAATTGGAAAGCTGTATCAACTGGAATGCCAGTTTCATCTGTGGTGAAATTATGTTACACTACTAGAAGAAATATTTAACGATTGTGAAATAAGCCATTAACATCTTTGTAGTTACATTCTCCTATCTGCCAAAGTTATAGCAATCCAGTGAAAGACATGTCAAGCAGGGTTTTGAAGAGAGTCCTGCGTATCCTCGTTTCCTAACATCACTAAAGTTCTCTCTTTAACCTCTTCCTTCTTACCCTTTTGCCCTTTTCCTTCCTTAGGAAAAAACAAAACCCTAAGCTCCATTCCTACTTCAGACTATGTAAAAATAATTGTAGTGAATTTACACAACAATTTACTGCAGTACTCACAATAAAACTCTTTGGATTTTTTTTTTTAAAAAGGAATTTTATATAGTCTATTTTTCTTTTATTGTTCTAAGTTTATTTTTTCCCAAAGCAAGGTTAAAATAGTGAGGTATATAAATATACAGTAATCATCTTTTAAACAAAAAAAGAAAGAAATTACACAACTAATGTTAAGAGTTAAGAAGTTATGCAGAAGAAACTTCAATGGCCTAAGTGCAGGATTCCTGCTGATGCCTCCTGGTTACAGAGGCCGGAAACTCTCCTCTCCTCTGCTAAGCAAGAGTCCATCTGCCCCTTCTCTACCTCACTTTCTCCTCCTTTTCCACTCAACACGCACTTTATATATCAAATGGCTTAACTGGTTAAGTTGGATTAATTCAAGTGCAATCATGTCTAACTGTATTTACTTTGGATTTTCCTGCTCCTCCTTATACTGCATGACAGAGAAAAGCTTTTGGGATCATATCCCCCTACCCTCCCCCACAGTTATACAAGGTGGTGTAACAAAGCTCTTACGGACAGGCAATAATTTTTCATCCATATTCTAAAACCACAGTTACTGCACTGTTTCGACTATTCATGATGTTCATTTTTAGAAGTGCAAACCTTTAAATGAAAATATACACTAACATTTTCTTAAAGTACGTAACATTAAAGTACAGTATGTAAAAAAGTTTAAAACTGAAAAATTTTAAAAGCTATTGTGCACTTTACTTCAATTTCAGTATTTACCCAGAGAGCAACAAATTCCATTACTAAAATAAAACCTGCCTGTTTACTATAGTCAGAATATTACTATTAAAATAAAAACAGAAAAATTATGTTCCATATTTTTTATACAATTGGTTTGTGTAATGAAGCTGAAGAAAAACAGTCTTCTGATTAACACTGATAATTGTTCTACCAGAAATGGTAAATATTTTCAACACCAAACTTTATTTTCAAATGAAAAAGCAGAGTAAAATTCAGCCTGGATTCAAGAGTCAAGATTATTTTTTTTTTTTCCCCTCTCTCACACCTGCTCTGCCAGCATTGCTGATCACAACATGAAGTTAGGAAGCGGATTTTTTAATTTTAAACCAACCTTCATTTTCCGAACCTTTATTTTCAGCCCTAACAGCTATTTTATTATACAGCAGAACTATCAGCATGGGACAGAAGGCCTCATTTCATGTAACCTTATTTTGAAAGTGGAATAAGTATTTATCTTAGTATGAAAAACAAGAGGTCACCTTCAGAGACACACACACTCTTTCTGACAGCACGTTTGCATTAAAACCCACTCTGAATCGTATTCTAGTTTCAAAGGACATGGAGTTTTGGTCAAGTTTAAAAGAAGCACTTGAACATCTTGGATAACGATGGATAGGAGATGCAAGCCCACTTTCAGCTACTTTCTTTAATAAAGAAGCAACAAACTCATTTTTAATATAATTTCAAAGAAAGTGATCTTTTCCTTTGTAACAACCCATACTGACTTGTACCTAAACTAGTTTAGCCACGTGGACAGAAGACAAAGAGGATCAAAGCATTCTGCATCACCTTAGGAGATCGAAACAGGGCCAGACTTATTGCTTGACAGGATCACCTAAGGTGATCTAAAGTGAGAAAATAAAGTAATCCCTTTAACTCTATCTTGAATTCAAGCCAATGAGATAATCTAGACTGCTTTATGTTCAGCCTCTGGATAAACAGATTACATCTATTTCAAGTTTTGCTAGTGCAAAACACTAGCAAAGAAGAGAGATGGGGGAAGCCCCCAGAATCTTTATCAATTAAAAAAAGAAAAAGAGTCTGTTCTCCTAAAAGGCTAAAAATAATGAAGTCACTTGTTCTTTAGCCAGGAACTGTTATTGAGTATTTAATTTGTGACTACTGCTCAAGCAGCATTTTGAACTTTTTACTTTCTTGCCTAAAACTGCAGCAAAGAGTTATTTAAAAAATCCTTTCACCAATGTTTTCTTTCTTTCACTGCTAAAGAAACCTGATCCCACTAAACAAATTTAAGGAATCATCAACTTCGCTTCTGGAACAATTTCTACCACTTAGTCCCAATATTTATCTTGACAGAAATACATTAAATCAGTCTCTTTCCATAAGAGTCAGATCTAGTAGGCCATCTCTTTATATTCCATCTGATTGAAAACTTGCAGGCAGAGCTCAGGGCTACTGCAGAAACAGTTGCACAGGACACGTTTTTAAAAGGGTTTTTTATACCTTAACAGCTATGCTTTAGAGACTTAGAAAAAGTCTCTTTAGTTTTAAGCTCATGTTCCATGGTAGTGGTAACTTCAACTGAGCATCCTTTCTGCCAAGCAATAAGCAGCTGCCTGTTCCTCAAACTCAAACCTCCACATTACTGCCCATTTTATGCCATTACCCATACCAGCTTGTACTTACTAAGAAAATACATACAAAGATTATTTATACATAAATGGTTTGGGACACACCCTTCTGTTCAAAGGCAACCTGTTCTTGTCCATGATCTTTAGAGGGAAGAGAAAGTGGAAAAGGATAGGTTATAAGAGGTCTGATGAACAGTTATTACTTTCCTCAAAATATATCCATTATTTCTTCCATGGAGATACCACACAAATTCACAGCAGCCGCTGTATACAAAATAGTTTGCACCATCTTAAATTGACAGAATCATTTAAAAAAAAAAAAGGAGACACAATCATAGAATCATAGAATTGCTTAGATTGGAAAAGACCTATAAGATCATCTAGTCCAATCATTTAACCTAGCACTG
>JAVKLA010000073.1:12021774-12034646 GCA_034782735.1 Sagittarius serpentarius | reverse complement strand
GTGCCGAGTACAGGGGTAAAATCACTTCCCTGGTCCTACTGGCTACACTATTCCTGATACAGGCCAGGATGCCATTGATACAGTATCTACCTTAGGAAATCTCAGGAACTTCAAACAATAACAGCCCAACAAAAATAGAAAGTGAAACGAATTGAAAGTGCTTAGTTTTCACAAATACAGGACTGTCAAAGACATGAAGGTATAAAGAAAAAGATAAATTTCAAAGTTATGAACATTTTGGAACTGCAGCAGTTATTGTGTTTTTTTTTTTCTTTTTCCTAAACAACTCATCACATGTGAAAAGAGCAGATAACACTTCCAAATTTTATACTGAAAAAGAATAAAATTTTTGTTTCTACCACTTGATTTGCTTAAAAGCATCTAAAAGCAAATAATTTTTCTCAAACTCATTAAAACCAGTAGTTTTTTTTAAAGACTGATAAACCATACATTTCAATGACCTATCTGCAGGATGTGTGTGTGACTTCTTTAACTGAGAATTAAACTTATTATATGTGTTTATATTTATTTCACATATACATAAATATTATATATACACACACAAAATCCAGTACTTCAGTTTACTGTAGAAAGATTTAGTCATTAACTTCTGAATAATCTCTTAGTACTCTGGCTTCCTCAGGGTATAAAATCAGTCATCTGAGAGTTCTGTTTAATTCTTTAATCCACTGGTAATATTATATCTGCTATTTGCAGCACAATTTTTTGAGTCCTCTGAACCACAACGTTATCCCACCAACTTTAAGATGAAACTGCTTTGGATGTAGTATAGTATTTTACTCTGGTTTTTGTTATTTTAAAAAGTACATACCACAATCTAAAATTTCCCAAATAAGCAACACTCCTCATCAAGATGAAAAAGTTACTTTAAAAATATTAAGTTAGCAACATAGCTTCAGAATATTTTTATCTGAGACTGGACTAAATATAGAGAGAGACTCCAATTGCCTTATTAGGTCACGTTACAAATGTGAAAGAATACAAGTGGAAGAAGCTAATTCGGCTCATCTATCATAATTGCCAGAAGGAGTCCTCCAGTAACAGACACACTCAACAAGACTAAAAATTAATTTTCACATCATCCCTAGCGATCAAGGCTGTTGTCTCTAACTATAGTCAGTCATATCATATGTCTTTGTGGTGTTATTTTGGTAAATGAAATCACATGGTTAAAAGATCCCCATCCCTCTCCACCCCTGAAAAAAGTCATTTTTTCTTTATTAATAAGGAGGAGAAAAGCTATAAACAATAATGTAGGGCTCAGAAAGGAAAACCACATTGAGTTTCTCAGCCGTAATGTCAAATGGCACCTTGACTATAGGCAGGCAGTACTGCAGCTGGTATTATGGAATCCAGAAAGACAAAGCTGAACAGAAAGCCAACATAAATGATTTCTCAAATTATACTGGCAGCAGAAGAGGATCTGCAAGAAGGAAGGACCAGGCCAGGAAGGAAGGAAAACACATGCCAGTCAGCCTCACCTCAGTCCCTAAGAAGGTTGTGAGCAACTAAAATGGATTTACGAAGTGCAAGCCATGTCTGACCAACCCAATTGCTTTCTGTTACGAGGTGACTGATGTTGAAGACAAGAAGGGGGGCTTTTATGTTGTGCACCTTGCCTTTAGCAAGGCCTTTGACACAATATCCCACAGTCTCCTTATCACAAAATCAGTGAGGTACATGCTGGACAAGTAGGTAAGGTAAGTGAAAGACTGACTGGATTACTTGATGCAGAGACACATGATCAATGGTACAAAGTTCAGTGGGCAGCCAGTAACTAGGTGGGAACCTTCAAGGATCAGTATGGGGACCGATGCTGTTTAATGTCTTCATTAACGAGCTGGGTGATGGGACACAGTGCACACTCAGAAAGTCTGCACAGTATACTAAACTGGGGCAAGTGCTCAATACGCCGGACGGTACAGCTACTGTTCAGAGGAATGTCAACAGGCTAGAGAAATGGGTTGACAGGAATCTCATGAAGTTCAACAAAAACAAGTAGGCATCGGGGGTGGAATAACCCTGGGCCACAATACAGTCTGGGAAACTCTCTGGAAAGCAGCTCTACAGAAAGGGACCCAGAGGTCCTGGTGGGCAGTAAGGTGAACACAAGTCGGCAGTGTGCCCTTGTAGCAAAGGCCGCCCACAGCATTCTACCCAGCACAAGTGCCACCACCACGTACAGCAAAGACACCTTTCTTCTATATTTGAAGATGTAAGACCATTCCTGGAGCCCTACATCCAGTTTTGGTCACCCATTACAATACATATCCTTCTGGAAAAGAATGTACAATATCCAATTCCACCACAAGGGATGTTGTGCCAAAACAAGATACATCCATATACTGAAGCCACATACTGGCTGCATTGGCCACCAAGGAAATGGTAGATTTAGGAAATTTATTGGTGCTCCCAGTTAATATTCTGACCCCCTTTTATGGGACTGGGAAGTAACCCAACTTTTAAAAGTATTACCACACACACTCCCTAGCGCTCACCTCTGCCTTCAAAAATAAACAAGCAAGAGCAGTAGTCTCCTATACACCTACCACCAACATACTAACAGGCACCTACTGCCTAAACATTGGAACCTGAAGAAACAGCTACCAACATTATTTTCCTTGATTTTAATACCCTGGGGGGTTGTTTTGTTCTTTTAATTCCAAGCCCTCAATCAGTGCCAGCACCATGAATCTAGCTTCAGTTTGGACTTCTGCTTGCAATGATCACCCCTTCACTGCATCTAATTTCTCTTGTCAAAAATTTACTGATAATTCCCCAACATTTTTTAACCACCTTTTTAACCAGCATCATAATTAACAAACTACAAAATGAAATGGATGTAAATAGAGGAACCTCAAAGATCAGAGTACGTACCACAAAGCAGCAGCTTTCAGTAGCCAAATAACAAACAGATCCCAAGTTGCAAATACAGTGCATTTTTAAGAGGAAACTTAAATCCACTGACAGAATACTAGCACCTTCCTCTGAAGATTGTGATGTTACTCCACTGTTTGCTTCTTAAGTTTAAACTTGCTGCAGTTCTTTAAGTGCCGTAGTTTTCTCCAGTTCCAAAATATAGAAACTCTGATACAACCACTATTTCACTACAAGTTCCCAGTAGCCTCCAAGAGTACGCGTGAACTCCTACAAGGCCACATTTCCTATGAAGTATGCTTACTGGATGAAGATAAAATAACCGTGGAAACAGAGGTCATACAAAATTATTAAAACCTTTACAAAGCTAGAGTAAGCCTCAAAACTTCCAGTTGCTTGCAACTATTTTTCTGGACAGAATATCATGCAGCTGCACAAAATAAAACAAGAGAAAGAGATTAGTTCTCTGTCTCCAGAATTACTCAGTAATCCACAATAACCAAAGAAGACCACAACTTCTTTAATGAGCAGTTGATGCATAACTCTTGGCAGAATGGACAGTGCCAACAAAAAAAAACCAAACAAACAAAAAAAACCCCACCACCACCCCACACCACAGAAAACCAGCACTTTGAGGGTATGGAAAAAAATGCCCTTATTTAAGAGGGGGAAAAGAGTGTTTAAATATTATTGTCTTTTTCCAATAAGACAATGGTAATGAGAATATTAATAAAAACAATCCCAATCTTTCCCTTCATGTGTTTAATATCCCCTTTCCTAATCCTTCCTTCAGTCCTTATTGCTCGTCTGCTTTTCCCCTTCACTTCCAAGAGATGTTTGGTTCACCGTCCCTTTTGGAAAAGCATGGTTATTCTGTACATCTCTTCCATGGTCCTCTGTGCACTTTTGCCTTTTCCTGAATACTGTTATTGAGAAAACCATTCTGCCTGCTGCCTCCACAACCCCTAAGAAACTTAACAAGTTTTATCCAAGCGATTTGCGACCTGACACTGCAGTGTATAGGTCAGCAGCAAACAGATATGCATAAGCAGAGTAAAGCCTCCTACAATTTCTTCCAAGACCCTGCTCCATAACCTCTGTCCATCTGGCCTCTCCATGGAAGCCAAGGGCCTGTTGAGTATCCCCGATGACACTTTTAGCCTCAAGTAGTCTTCCCCTCCTTCCTCACAAAAAATCAGGGTCCAGAGTTACTGTGCCAACTAGGTATCTCCCAGGTGCATATACTACTTCCTGCCCACTGCAACACTGAAGAGGGAAAGCAAGCATGAACATCTGCAAATAAAGTTTACATAGAGGGACAATTCTATGAACTCGGTGGAATGCTTAGTTTTCAAATATTAGGGCATGGAATATTTCCAACAAATTACAATGAAGGGGGGGGGAAGGCGTGTAGAAAACCACAGAAATGGTGCATCAACTCTTGCCAGTAATACTTCAAGATTATAGACTGAAACTAATTATAGATGAAACTAATTAAGTCATTTGAATATCCAGCTCTCATGGCAAGTTTACAGAAGACATCTAAAAACCTCAATCATTGCCACTTGCTCAAGAACATCAAGAACAAAAAAGAAAGCTAACCAAAGCGGAGCTAACCAACCTTATTCATAACTTTTTCTGAAGGCAGAGATGCATTCAGAAGTCACAGAAGGAATGATGACATTCCCTGTTTTGAAAAGGACAGGAATTATTTTGGATATTGATTCACTTCAGATCTAAACAGAAGGAAATGCAGGAAAGCACTATGCACCTCCCTCACACCAGACCATGCAGCTGTTAGCTCCTGTGTTCCCACCCTCGTACCTCTCCAGAAGGCTGGTTCACCAAGACGAAACAATTCCTCATGCAGCTGCCGCTTAACTGCTAGACTTGATACAAGAAGCAGCATCACACCAGTTTGAGTCTGGTGTGAGGGAGAAAACCTCTTTAGTAGCAGCTCAAACTAGATCCAGTTAAGTCGAATGTGAAACAGCACTCTTAATGTCTTAAATTCCTTTATGCATGCAGGATATCTGAAGAAAAATATATGGCCAACCCAGTGACAAATGAAGATAGATATATAAGGAAGAAAAATAAAGAGGAAGGAAACACATGAGAGCAACAAGTAATAAACAAAAGAAGAACCACAGAGACAGCAAGGTGGAAGCATTCATAGACTAACCCAGGTATACTATTCCACACAGCAGCAACACGGTTACTTTCATCATTGGAAAACAGAAAAATGGTTTGCATAATGCATCAAAAAATATAGAATAAGAGAAGTAACAGTTATGGGCAAGTCTCTCAAAATCCAGAGAGAAAAATTAAGAACAGTGCGAGCATAACGTTACATTGAAATTATTAAAACAGAAAAATAATTTCAAATAGAAAACCAAAGAAAAGAGGGTATTGGTAAAATAAAGCACAATTAAAAGAAACAGTAATGGGCAACACCTGACCATCATTAATTGGAGAATTTGGTAAAGGAAAATACCCAGTAAAGTAATAGAAGAGCTTAGAAACATTCACAGAAACGTGAAGATTGCCTTTAGTCTCACTATTGTTAACTCATAATCTTTTCAAGAATTCTTTAAGAAGCTGTAGTAGGACAATTGCCAGCTGAAAGACACAAGACCAATACTGTTGAAAGACCAGACCTTAAAACCAACAGAAATAAAAAATTTAAACTTATTTCAAAGTTTTAGTCACACTTGCAAGTCAAATTAATGCAAGCATGAAGCACAAAAGGGAGAACACAGTATATAGTTGTAAGACCATAAAGCAAGGTGCTAGTACTAAATGCTTGTACACACAAAGCGAGAGTAAATTATGTTTGACACAACTACTGCAGAGTACTCAATTTAGAAAAAAATGTTCACTGTGAAAAGGAAAACTGTGGTAAAAGTGAAGATCCAAAATAAAACCTTGTTCTCCTAGCCTAGCATTGTAAAGAAATATTTTCTTATCAAAACAATGAAAATTATATTCACACAGAACAATTCGTTTTCCACAAGAATTTTAAAATTATATATAAGCAATAAATGAACCATAATAAGCAATTCACATTTCATTATTATGTATCATGAGATTAAACCTGTAATTAGGACATTAAATTGCAAGATTTAGGATTTCCACAGTATACGATTTTACTTTACAAAGTTAATGAAATTCCAATTAGTTAGCATTGTGATCAGAAATGCTAATTTGAGTATACAAACTATATTAAAAAAAATATTTTTCTTCCAAGTATGTTAGAAGTAGTTAGATAACTCAGTCAAACATAGATTTCATTAAAAATTAAGATATGTATTATTAACAAATACACCAAGATATACTGGGGGGAGGGAATAAAAAACACCACTCTGCATAGCATTTTAGGAAAACAAAAAGTATCACACACCAAAATACAGATGCAATTTCAAGTACAAATAGTTCCTTCAGTGGGTAAGGAATATGTATCATTAACACTGATCCTCTTATTTTCAAGTTATCACAAAAATCATTACATACGCTTCAGAAAAGTAAGATGTTATCAAATACTACAACATATAGGAATACTGAAAATACACAAAGTTTTGAGTTATTATAAAGGACATGGAATGCAAAGGTTTAAGTGAAGAGGTGCCAGGCTTCACACAGAAGAAAGGGCCTGAAACTCATCAGAGACATCCCTCCTCAGTCTGCAGCAGCAGTTGTTAGAATAGCAGCACGGCAACGGGCAAGGCTTCATGCTGTCTTTAAGTCAAACAGTTTCAAGATCATTTTGAGGATCAGCAAAACTTTAAAGCAATCACTCTTTCTACAGTTACACAGGTTGGATACTTATTTCCTAAAGCATATACACTACCAGATTTTTAACTCATCCGCACAGTCTGGAATGCCAAATGCTGAATACAGGATGACTGGGAACCTCACACACATTCCTTCCCCTTTCTTTCAGTGCCGATTAAGAGCCATGGGAGAAATTATCCCAAGTCAGAGGCACTGTTTCGTAATCAGTTGGTTAGCTGTGGCAAGAATTTTGTGATGAACTTCTAGAGTATTTTCTACTTGGCCTTGTCTGACAGCACCGACAGGAAGAGTGGAAATGCAGAGCATCCTACAGGATATGTAGCAATTCAAACTTCCTGCTCAAGTTTGTTCCCTTACATGACAGGAGACAGCCTAACCTACACTGCCTCAGAGGTGCCAGCAGAAGCGCTGAGCACAGTTATGTCTTAGAATTGCAAAAATATACTGAAGAACAGGAATACGTGACCTTAAAATAGTGATATTTATGAAATTAAAGCATTCTGATACATACACATTTGATTAAAATAGAACTGGGATCACCCCATTCCTCCCAGAAACATGGGATTAAGGGAAGAAAGGCAGGAGAACAGACATAAAAAATAAAAATCACACTGTAACAACAGCACAGCTGCATTTAAGCAGCTAATATTCTTCAAAGGAAGCCCCCAAATTCATGAACATTCTTGGAAAGAAAATGTGTAAAGTTCATCTTCCTACCCAAAACTCCAACTGCAATGGGATACTGAATTAAGCATTTTAGACATCAATGTTATAGACAACAGGCACCTATGAACTTAATTAGGTCATATCACCCTTCACTCAAATTAACACAGCACTATTTCCACTTGTGAAATAAAAAAAAAAGTTCTTGATATTTAATATTTCTGTTTATCAAAAATTCTTCAAACCAAGTCAAGGCACAGAAAGGACATCATACAGGCCATTTGATGTAGGAAGGGACTTAACGGAAAATAAGCAAGAAGAGATGAGCTTATCTCCTTCTCCTGCTGGCAGGTGGTGGACTGACTAACTGGTGAGGTTCACATCAAATTGGTCTTGTGCTCACTGTCTGACATAACATGCAAAGCAGGAGTACTGAAGAACTTTAAGGGCCACTGGTGAAATAGCTTCAAAATAAACTACTGAACTAACAGCTATGGTCATACTCTGTACTCTGTCCTGGGAAATCCCTGGATTTTCAGAGAATTCCACTTGAACACACAGTTAAAAATGTGTGGCTTTTTAAGTGTTTGTAAAATGCCAACGTTAAAATACAAGAATAAATTTGACTCACACCATTTTAACTGCAAAACTGCAATCACATTCCCTTCCATATAGAAAACAGAAAGCCAATCGACACTAACTTCTTCAGAAATCCACCTCCTCTGTCTGAGGATTTTACAGCTACTTCTGCTTCAGAGCAAGAAAAAAAATCTTAAACAGGTATTCCCAAACTCTGACAGGATAGGAATTGACCTTTTTTCCAAAAGAAATGGCAGTTATAAAAGGAGTCCCCTAGCTGAAGATATGTATCATCTGTGCTTACTCACATTAAAAATAAATGCCTGTTTCACCTTATACCTATAATCACAGTCAGACGGTCATCATTGTAAGGTTTAATACTATAGAAATTATGTAAACAAGGTTAGAGTGCTCTTGTTAAAACATTTCAATGTTTACATCATGAAATAATGCCTAGTTCTTTCAATTCAGAAATCAGACATTACTGGGGGTTGGGGGGGGGACACGACACGATGACGGGGACAGGGACAGAAGAGAACGAACAATTAGGCCCAAGATCACAATGCCTTGTACTTCTTGAAGTTTCTCTCTCATGTAACTGCAAGTGCCAGCTGCATTTGATTTTTCTATTATTCCAGCCTTGGTACTCTCAGCCAAGCAATGGTGAAAAGTGCTAATGGGACTTCAAAATATTAATTCTTTAAGTGTTGCCAATAACTTACATTCAACACCAACAATTTCTTGTTTCTAATAATAGCAGCTTTCCTACTGCTAGTTCAAAGGAAAACATGCTTTGTCATCTTTGTAAGGGTGGGGAGAAAGGGACAAACATATTTAAAACAGAGATAATTCCCTAGAGTGCAACCAGACAGAGGAAATCATCATTTGGAGCTCCTTCAGCTATCTAACCAGACACACTATTACTATTTTTAATGAACTAAAGAACTTTACACTTTTCTTCTTCCATGCTGTTTTGGGGAATGGTCCAGACTGACATTTTAGAGTAGTTGCAGAAATCTGCATTCAATCTCAGAAGTTTAGGCCCAACTGTTCACTCTAAGAATAGTCCTGAGCATTTAGACACAATCTTTTACTAATAGCTAGCAAAATATTTAAAAACAAATACTAGGAACATGTGACATCCATTCTTTGTAAAAGGTTAATTTTCCTAATTTCACCATTCCTCACGGAATTTTAGCTGACACTCCACAGAATATGGAGTTATTGAAAAAGCTGTCATAACAATTAGGGAAACAAAGCAGACCAGCAATAGGGTTCATTTACAGAATATATTGAAGGTTCATTTACAGAACATATTACCTCCTGAGGGCCTGCAACTGATGCTCCAGCTAGATCTCATCTGACACCAAGGCAAAGCCCCAGCATACAAGTTGCACAAAAGGACAGAAAACTAATTTCTCCCCACACCCTGCTGTCTACACATTTGAAGCTGTCTCTACCAGCAAAACATAGTTCAGTCACATGAAGCATCAGAGTAACCTTCCACAGCCATGTATCAAGGAACAGAAAAAATTAACAATGCTATAGTGTATCAAGCAATTAACTGTGTTCTGCATCTTTCAGAGACGGACTAGCATATACATTACAATGTGCTACTGTTTCAGTAAAGCTAATTCATTATTATACTAAAGCAAGTTAAGCTGCTGAGTCAACCTTTATTCTTAAAAACGAGGGTAATTTGCTTGGTTTTGCTCAAAACCAGTTCTCAATGGTTAGTAGCTATCCAACAAAAAAGTTTGTTAAACACCTCTTACAAATAAAGAGTAGATTGTTTAACAGAAAGGAAATACTACATGTAGTTAGTGAATTATCTTGACCACTTGCAATAACAAGAAACACCAATGCGTCAGAGCTGATTTTGTATGGCTCATTTTTAGTTGTGGACAAGAAAAAATAAGTTTTCCTGCTTTGTCAAATTTCAAACAACTTCTCAATATTAGTACTGCAACAAAGTACTCTTGCTAAGCTGAGAATTAAATTGTCGAAAATCTATCTGCTAATAAATTCAGAAGGAAGTCCTCACTAACCATCTCAAAGCAGTTTAATGAGCAACTGGAGAAAAAAAAACTGGAAAAAGACATCTACTCACTTTTTCTGAAGTGCCTTCTTTAGAGGCAACACAGGCTGCAAATGCAGACAGCACAGGCCATCAGTTTGAAAGACATTCTAAAGCTTCTTGTAAACTAAGTCCCATCAAAATCCTATTTAATGTTTGTTCCCATCAGAACTTAAGACAGTATTGACCAGCAAGAGCCAAAGTCATAAAACACCAGCTGCCTGGCTGTAGTCAGGGCGGTACAGTTGTTACCACACAAGAGGTGAGAATGGTGAAGCCAGTTATCTGAAAACACAAGAGACAAACTGTTGCAACTTGTCTCCACCATGGCCTCCTCAGATGAGAAAGTGCTCAAAGAGTAAGTTGCATGGGAACAGGCTGCATGGGGTCTTGGAAAGCAAAGGAGACATCTGATGAACAAGAAAAGGGGAAGAAGTAAGAAGACACAGAAAGGCCAACTCAGCAGACCAGGGAAATGATCACTGCAGCAGGACTCTGAACACATGCAGACAGAATGTATTCAACATGACTGCAGAAATAGGTTCTGATGGCCAAGATGATGAAAAACTGGGGAACGGTGTTTGCTAAGTAGGTAAATAAGCATATGTGCTTAGCATCCAATGACATAATTTCTGATGCAACTAAAATCAGAAGACCTGCAGTAAAGGCCTAATAAAAAACACACCCAGTATTTTTTCCTGACAAGAAGTGCAATCTTTCCTTCAAATTGCTGATTACAAGGTCCTAATCCTAACTGCATCCACACAAAACTGGACTGAATATGCTAGGGTCTGCATATGTGGATACAGTCAAAGGACGTAGGAAACTAATCTTGAGAAACCGTAAGTTATGTTTTAACTGCATAACAATACACATAGAACCAGATTCTACCTTTCCTTCATGCTTAAAAAAAATATTTAAGAATAATATTGTCTACATTGTTAAATTATAAAACTAACAGTTATAGTGGGGGGAATGTTTCTAAATTTTTAATAGCTAAACAAAAAAAAACAAAACAACAATGATCTTGACCATTCTAGACAGCAGCAAACTACACTAGACAGCAGCAAACATGCAGCAATTTTTTTTATCTCATTTCACTGTGTTCTCAAATAAAATAGTTACTTTGTGAGAGGAAAAGAACCAACGGACTTACTGGCTATCCAGTGTTCCTCCTCCTCAAAGATATTGAGAAAAATTTAGGCAGCCTACAGATGTGCAGTTTTCACTGTTGCCCTACTCTAATATCAGCCCACCACACATTCCACCTCAATTTTCACATATAAAGGAAAAAAAAGGGGGGGGGGGGGGCGAGATATTTAGGTGTTTATGGAATACTGCATATATATCAGTAGGCTTGAAGCAATCTGCATCTTCCTTCAAAGTATAGAAAGGGTTCATGGGTGTGACTGCATGCAGTTTTCACAAGGTGTTTTAGCTCCCAAGTCACCACTGAACATCCAAAAAAGCACGCTGTGAAGGACTCCTTCCAGTTCACATGTCAGGTGGGTCCTCTGACAGCCAAGAGCTGTCTGTTTGAAGAACTCCCCACAACTGCTTTTCAGGCAGGCAAGCAAAGTCTGCAACTTTGCTAGACCTCTCCCCCCAAAAAATTTAAAGTCATGTCCTTGGCAAAGACCAAAAGTGGAACACTTCACCCTGAAGCATCTTGTCTACAAATATTTTATATACAGAAACTAGAAGTAAAGGACATCAGAACCCAGTCCTTCAGACAGCAAGGCTAAGTATCATAACTGGTCATCATACGCGTAAGCACTAGGTTTTACCTCAAAAAGCCAACAGAGCAAGTACCATCCATGCTGCTACACCAGTGCTATTAGAAAAAAAAATTTAAATTTCAAGGCAATAAAGTGTCTTGGATAGGCGCACACAGCCATCATCGAACAGAACAGTCCAGTATGAGGCACTGACTCAGAATGTTCTACCCCACCCTTAAAATAATCTAAATTACTATGGTCAATGCTTATTTATCACTCACCAACACTATTTAATACAGATTATTAACCCTGACCACCCACCAAATACCCTTCATGCAAAAATAGGTCATGTATTTTTACAGGTTTAACTCACTCAGCAAATTTTACCCTCCTGGTGAAATCTGAGAGCTCATGGCACTACAGAACCCTTTCCTAATGCCCTGAAACTTTGAACTGATGCAAACTGAAAGCTTCAGGATACTGTTTTAGCTATCATTCAGGAAAGCAAAGCTTAAATTTTTCAGGTGTCAGAAAGCAAGCCTTCACCCTTCAAGATTTAAGACAATTCAGTTTTGGACAAATAACGTTCACTGCAGGAAAAAATGACAAATTATAAAACACAGGTAACGCAATCATCATGCTGGGAGAAGTATCTGTATGCCAGACACCTTGCTGGCATATTAAAAATAGCAAATCAATTGGTCTTTGTAGAGAAAACTGAGTACGGGGCAAGTCTCATTTCCAGCAACTAGAAAACACCGCCAGATTCCCCCTTTGACACAGTAGCCATTTCCAGCCCACGCTGATCCTCAAATACCTGCTGGCCTCACAGCTTGGCTGCCCTGCTGCTTTGGGACAGAAACCCCCGACCAGGGCGAGGCAAACCGAGGCAGCCAACTCCTGCCAATGGCCTGCGACCACAAACTCCTGCAACAGCAAAACTGTTCGCTTTAAGCCGTTTAAGAAGAAGGCGAACACGCAGCCTTTATGAAGCTACCGCAGAGGTGGAGGCCAGAGGAGCTGAAGTCGGATCCGGCGTTCGGGGCCCGGGCGGAGGCATCTCTCCGGCGAGGCCTAGGGCCGAGGCAGGGCCCCTCCTCACCAGGTGTGCTCCCCAAGAAACGGGGCCCGCCGCGGAGGACCGG
>JAVKLA010000073.1:12011497-12021636 GCA_034782735.1 Sagittarius serpentarius | reverse complement strand
CCCGTCCCGCCCTGCCGGCCCCTGAAGGGGGGGAACAGCGGCCGGCTCGGGACGAGGGAAGGGCGATAAGAGGGGCCCGGCGCTGCCCTGGGCGAGCTGGCCGGCGCCTCTGCCCTCGCCGGCCAAGGGGGAGGCTGACCACTACCTACGCTGGTTGGAGGCCCCGGCGAGGGCAGAACCCCTTCTCCGCCGCGGGCGGCGGCGCGCAGCTGCCCTCTGGGGCGGACGGAGAGCCGGTCCCTCCCCCTCCCGCAGCCCCACGGCCGCGGCAGGGCTCTTACCTCTGCTAACATTATTACCCCGCTGCGCTGCGGCGCCTCGGCGGCTCTAGCCCCGCAGCATGGTGAAGCCTCGCGGCCGCGCGGAAAGCTCCCCCTCACCCTGCGGGGAGGCGAGGCGAGCGCCGCCAGCCCCCTGCCGCCTCCCTCAGCGGCCGCCCGCCGACCCCAGCCCGGCAGCCGCCCTCGCAGCTGGGTCCGGAGAGGCCGCCATCTTGAGAAAGCTACGTCCACGGCCGCCGCCGCTCCCCGCCCGGCGCGCCAGCCCATTGGGGCTGCGGGACGCGGGGCCGCCCCTGCCGGGGCCGGCTCACTCCCCTCCCCGCCCCGCCGCGGCCCGGCCCGCCGTCCTCTGAGTCCGCGCTGCTGCTTGCCTGGGTTGGGGGGACCATAACCAGCACGGGCGGCCCTCCGTCAGGGCCTGGTGCCAGGGCTGCAGTGTGGCGGGCGGGAAGGCGCCGGGGCCCCGCAGTCTGGTAAATCCGGGGGCCGGGTATGGTTCGGGGGGTCAGTGCCGGAGCCCGTCCCGCGGTGCCGCGGCCCTGAGACACTGCGCAGCCCGGAGGGAGAAGTTGAGGGCAGCGGAATTTGAAACGTTGTTGTCAAAGCAGCTGTGCTGTGGGTTGTTGGTTCTTTTTTTCCTCTGTCTCCCTTGAGACGCTGGTGTGCCTTGTCTCTGAGGTCTTCGGTGCCAGGCAGCTGTACTGAGGATGCTAACTGAAGTATTTTTTTAAATTTCTGGCCAAGCAGCATGCCTGTCATCCACCAGTAACGTATGCAGCACTGCATGTCTTTCCCTCTTCTAGATGTTAAGAAAGAGACATCTATAAGTCTATTACCTACAGTGTTGCTACGTAGTGGCGTAAATTGCGGAACCGAAACACCTCCTTAGAAGCCAAGCTGTGTCTGAAGCAGACCAGCAAGCCCCGGTCATGAGGAGATGTTCGCCCACAACTCGGTATTTGAATACATGGAAAGATTCCTGTCTGAAACTTGTTGCTTTTCCTATAAACACTTATGTGGGTTTTTGTTTGCTTGCTTGCTTTTTAACTAGACTTTAAAGTTACAAAGTTAACCTTAGGTGCATTAGGAGAGTAGAAGCGAGATGGGATTTTTTGCTGCACTGCTAGTAACGGAAAATGCACACTGAAGAAGTAGTAATGGTTAGCAGTGAAGATGGAGGAAAAGCAACGCTGCTATTACAAGGTGAAGAAAACTAACCTTCTTCAATGACAATGTTTTTTCTCCCCGAGTTTTTTTGCCCTTTTTCTTGCAGAGGTGCAAAGGGTGTTAGGCAGCTCTTAAGGCTGGTGGGTTTTGTAGAAGTTCTCTAATTTTCCCAGGGATTGTTAAATATTTAGCAGTCCAAGGTTGCCCGCTTCTTAGTTTTGTTTGTGAGTATTACTGAGTTTCAGTTTTACTCATACGACTGCTTTTCCCCTGTCAGAGACCCAGCTGTTAGTCACGTGGATCACCCTTTCAAAAAAGCAGACACTCAATATTCATAATCATTTATTTGCCTTTTCTAAATAATCCAAAATACTAACTTTTTAAAGTAACTGGTAAGCGTTGTACTTCTGAGTCTGTATTTTTGAGTGTTTCATGTTAGCATTACTTTTTCCTCCAAGCTGGTCCCTCAGCGAAAATCCAAATCTCACAGCACACATAACTATTTTAAACAATAGGTTTAACAATAACAGAACCATGCAGTGGTCTTGCACATGGTATTTCACCATCTTGATAAATTAAAAATTGTTTGAAAACATTGAGCAATGGGAGTTGTGAAGTACCAATTCCATTGTATTGCTTGGGTCCCCTAACATTTATTTACAGCATTCTGTAGATGCTTATTTGGAAGACAGTCATATATATACACAGCTTTGGTTCTCTATTCGTGGCTTTCATCACACTTCAATTCAGCCAAATAATGCCCTTTGCTCAGGTCTGTGGTAGAGGAAACCCTGAGGGACCCATAATACAGCAGAAGGCTCAATAAATCATCAGTTGTGTAATTATGCAAAAACATCAACACGCACTTAGCTAGGTAGGAAACAGAATCAAAATACTTAAAAGACCTACTGTTTGCCATGTCACTTAGTCATAAATACATTCTCTGGGCAAGACACAGTATCATGCACTGATAAGATAAATTACCCAGCTTATAAAAGGTAAGGGGTAAAAAGGAGGTAAAAGTCTCACTATATTTATGAATACATATAAATGATAGTAGCTGAAGCAAGATGATGGTCTAGCAAATGAAACTCTCTTGGCACTGTATTTCTTTACCTTGTATGTTTAGACACATCGGATAAGGTTTTCAAAAGAAGTAATCACCTTTGAAAACTTACTGCAAAACTGTATATACCCTAAGTGTGCTAAATGTAAAAGAAGAGCAAATCTTATGCAAGTCTCACAGCAAGATGAAGTCACAATTAATACTTTGTACTTGAATTTGAATTTGCCCCTACTTCTGCTTGGGATTTGGCAGCCCAATAGCATACTAGTCATGGAAGCACCTTCCATTCTTGTACTGCTGGAATAAACGTACCAATACTTCTACCGAGAACTGTTGTCTGATTTTACACCTGTCAGCATAGCCTTAATATTGTTGCAAAATAATTATTGTTATAATCCATTGTTCTAATTTTTGGTTAATATGATCTCAACTTCAAAAGGGAAAGGCAGTATAATTGCAACAGCAGGAATGAGGCTGTAAGGAAGGACTGAACCACACAAAAGTAGACTCAAGGCAGAAGAGGAGGCAGCATTGTAAAGGAGAGGTGAGAAGAGGAGGCAGCATTGTAAAGGAGAGGTGAGAGGAGGCAGCAGCTTGGAAAGAGGATGATATGAGGGACTTCTTGAAAAACTAGTCTGCTGGGAGTAGCACAAAGGAGGAAGATCAAAGAAAGCTGCCCATCACTGAGGAATTAAACAGTTACGTTGCCTGTTCCCGTTCTTGGAATAAACTGAAAAAATGTAGGTACAATTTTATTTATTTTTTTTTGTGGGGAGGAGGGTGATTCTAAATTAGTATGAGCAGGTCTGGAAACAAGGCTTTCAACTGTGATTGAAAGGATTATCAAGGGTAGGCCAGAAGCACTTGAACACTTACTTATTTCCCTTAGCCCATCTTCACGTGACAATAATGATACTAGACTTGATGAGTCATCCATAAGAGAGTCATATTCCTTACATTTTATCCTTGTGTATTCATTACACATACAGCTTGGGCCTGGTGGTGCAACGAGCTAGTGTACTTAACGGAAGCGGTGCAGCCACATTAGCACTGTGCTCATCCAGGCAGAGCAGCACTTCCACAAACCCACAAGCACTCTGCAAAGAACTATGTTAGGGCAAGTATATATATCTGTAGTCAAATGCAAACCTGGCAGAAAGTTTTTGCACCCAGTCCTTAAAATACTCAGAGAATTTTCTTTCTCATAGGCCTAGACAGATGCTTAATTCAACTAGAAGGAGTACCTTAATGCTGATGGCTGCAAATACCTTCATATTTATAACTCCTACCTGTTGCCAAACGTCTTAGTGTTCTTTGCATTTATTAGTTTTCACTGACTACAAGCAACGAAAGTTGTCTGATGGTCTAGATCCACATTTTGAAATCCCACTGCAGACACTGGAAGCTGTGGGGGGTATCTACCAAAATTATGGATGAATGCAGCATTAAAATCTGAAATAGAGTAGGAGGAGATAGTGATAGCACCGGCAGGTTCTCCATCTAGAAGTTCATAAAGATTTTTGTAAAGTGAAGCATAGTGAGTACGCTAAGTTAAGAGGCAGGCTTAGAGACAAAAATAGTTGTGAGGGGGCGGACACAGCACACACAGAAGAAGGGGCACAGGCAAGACTTAGCAATAAAAAGCAACTGTGCCAACTTGCAGCGAAGTACAAAAGACAGCAAATTATTTTCCAGCCCCAAAAGGAGGGCAGTCCCACAACCTAAATAACTGTTAGCTCACCAGCTTATGAAAAGTGAAATCGGTGACCTAATTGCCATTAAGATAACCTCTGAAACAGCAGGAACCTGCATTTGGAGAGCAAAAGGATATGTTCTCTTGGCATATACAAGAAGACAAGTGAAGACTAAGGAAAGGGGAAACTACAGGCAGGGTTGGGGGAGGGACAGACTGAATGAACAACTGACCAGTTTTGCTTTACTAAGCAGTTTCATTAGAGTGGCTATGAGACTGTTTGTAACTTCATCAGCAAGCCTGAACTTTTGTACCTTTCCGTACAGTCTAGAAAAGATCTTTTACAGAATTATTTCTGTATACTATAAATTAGATCCGATTGTCCATAACCAACTAACGTAAACCAAAGTTTAGCTTCTGTTCTCTTGTTTAAGTTGTTCATAGCTCAGGCTGGTAGTATGGTTGGAGTTTGCTTAGGGTTGTTTAGTTTGGGACTCAATTTTTTGCGGGGGAGAAGGTGAGGTGGAGGAGGTCTGAAGAATTTGTAGTCATTAAACGTTTCAAGTATTAAGTCTTACTGTTTAAAAACAATTCTCTATGGTTGCATTCCATTAGATTTCAGGTAAGATCAGATGACCCCAAAAGTCTACAAAGCAGCATGATTTAAAGGGAAACTCAGAGTGTCTTTTATGTGTGAAATTTGAATATTCTGTTATTTCAGGATGTTGCCTATTCTAAGCACTTTGGTCTGAGCTGCCTGATCAGAAGTTTTGCTTCTGATCAGGATCACAACTGTATAATTTCCAGTTAAAGATCTCATTCACTTTCTGGTTTCTCAGCATTCACCTGAGATGCAGCACAGACGGAAACTGCAAGGGTGTATGTGAAAGGGCCACTTAATTCGATGTGAATGTTTGGCATTAGGTAAATTATTACTGAAGAAGTATCAGGTGAAATTCCTGCTTCATCCTTTGCAATAAGGATGCAGTATCTGCCCAGTGTTCATGTTCTCAGAATCGTTTACTGGATGGAGGCTGAAATTTCTTTTAAAGCTTTTGCCAGCTTATATGTCTTCACTGTAGCAAACTTTCTGCTACTTGGACAGCTGTCTCCAGCTAGGACAGACACTGTTTGCCTTAGCAGCTTAGTCCTAGTTGTCTAAGCAAGTATTGGAATAAAGATAAACTGTATTTCTTCAGACAAAGGAAACTCTCTCAAAATTGGTGTCTCTTTCAGAAGTCTATAATGACATGACTAGAGCCATCTCAGAATTGTAACATAGGTGTTAGTCATCAGCTGCTTAGCTTCTGGTTGCAGATTTTCTGTGAAAATAATGCACACAAACAGAAGGCTTCCTATGCTATTTACACACTGCTGCTACAGAGGGCAGCAAGATGGAATACAAAACATGTTTAGAAAAGTTACCTTCATTCTTAAAATTTCTTTCGAAGCAACCGATGCAATTCTTTATCTTTGAAAATAAAACTGTTAAATGGAATTTTTATTCTACAGTATGGTAAATGATCCCATTCCCTCCTTTCAAGTGGGTCAGGAGTCATGAGAACATATGTGTGGTTTGAAGATATTTCTGTTGCTCTTCAGAGTACTTGCTGTTACCCATGCTTGACCTGATGACAGCAACTACCTGTTGTAAAAGGGTTTGGATGGTTTCTCTTCTGAGATTTGAACTCCTGAATGTGTCTGGCAGGTAGATCAGCCTAAGTGATGGGTCCACAGGTCTGAAAAGTACCTCCTTTTGGTATCTTCTCGAGCATACATACGGCCATTTTTAGAACATTATTTCAAACAATTTGTGTACATGGGTTTTGGTGATGGAGACCCAGTAGATTCAGTTTACTTTTCTGGTAAGAAGAATTTGTTTGCATCATTATATCATGGTTATCCTTCCAGGCATTAGGTGTATGTCATAAACAGATGAAGTCTGGGCCTGAATTTTCAGGTTACATACTGCTTTAATAGTGATTACAGTGATACTGATACTGTGATAAAGTGTTACAGTGATACTGAACTTTGCCAGTGACTTAAGACCAAAATGAAGATATTCAATGGCATGGAGAACACAAAATGGGTTATATCTAAAATACTGTGGTAGAAAACACCCACTTAATAAGACTGACAGCTAGCAAAAGAAAGACAAGTAGGAAGCAAAGCTATTCACTGTGCATTAAAAAATTTATCTTCATTTACCATATTTGTATTCTGCAAAACTGGTATCAATGGTGTCCTCTTTACATAAACCCAGATGAAGATACCCTGAGAAAACTGAGAAATCTGACTAACTGTACTGCAGATAAAAGATTATATGGGAGGTTCTTTAGTTAGGAAATACATTTAAAAACCAAAAGCTGAACAGAGGAGAATTAGAAGAAATTCTAAAACTTTTTCCTTTTTTTTTTTTCCAAGTGATGTTTTCCACTGAGTCCTAAATGCCTAATCCAAAATAAAAAATTTTCTAAGACAGTTAATTTGTTTATGGGGGGTGGGAGGGGGGTGGGGTCGGAATGAGAAGAATGGAATATCTAAGAGTAAAATAAATATTCTGTCTGCAGTATTGGCAACCCCAGATGTTCAAAGCCATTAGCCAAGCTCTAAGAATAGTGACATTGGAAATGAAAGTTGTTTACGTTTTCCCTGTTTCCTGAACCTCTAAGCAGCAGTCAAGTCATATTTTCAGGCTTTGCTTTGCAATCATAAAGGCTACAAACTCTTTTTAAAGCTTATTTCTTCTTGCATTGAATGACATGGCTCCAAACACTTTAAGAAAAGCTAAATATTGTAAGTTATAATAAATCTGTAGAATTTGGCAAAAACTGTGAGGACACTGGAGGGCTTATTACACTTTTCTTCCATTGTGCATCACTGATGTTTACATCTTCCCTCCAGGTGAAGGAGTTTATTAGTATTGCATATGCTCTCAGAGCTGAAGCTCTCACTGCTTAGACCTTCGAGGTCACTTTGCAAATTGGCTTCATTCTTCTGGTCATTTGTTTTGCTGCCCACTTACAGCAGTTTTTTCACAACAAAGACTGATGCAAAAACCCTCTACAAAATGCAGAGATTTAATTTAATCATCAAAAAGAGCCACAGGAAATCAAACTCCTGAAATGAAATGCTGCTTGTAATGCATTAGGAAGAGCACAATAGAGGAGTACAACAATCATTGCTTATTTGAATGATGACATTTCCCCTGGTTTTGTTAAAAACAGACCCAGAATATTCTCCTCTATGGACTTTACAACACAAGTCAGTTGCTGCTCCCCTGAAGGAGGGCTAAAAACTGGTCCTATGTCAACTCCAAATTGTTTTTCATGGATTACAAGGACTACCAGGTCCCTCCTTCACCAGAAAAACCTGTTCCTCAGGCACTCCTCTTCCTCATAGTTAGACGCATAGTCAAAGAGGCCATTATGAAGAACCTTTAACTGGGTAGATTTTATATACAAAATGTGTCCTTGACTAAAGATTTGATACCTCTGACTGTTTCTATGGTTTGTTTGGCTTATCTTTGAGATTCTGTTTTTCTCCTCAAGTTTTTCACAAGATTTTTTATGTTACTTTTTGAAAAAAATTGTTCTTTCTGATTGTAACACTCCCTCTACAAGGTAGGAGACTTCCTGCAAGACCACTGCAAGACATTTAGGATTAAATTAAGGATCATTACACTCTTAACTTCAACTCCTACTCACATGTTGCCAGTACTCCCCTTTCCCTTAACACACAAGATTATCTCATCTATCAACCCGAGCCACCTAGACAGGGAGGTGTGAGGAGGAGCCCAGCTTTCCTGTGTGGGTTCTTCCTTCACTTTATCAGGAGGACTAATTGCCACTTATTCATTCTCATAGTTTACACCCAGTTCCCAGAAAGACAGACATGTTTCTCCACAGTTTATTGTGAAAGAATTGGAACAATGCATGCCACTGCTGCTGACATGAGGACATCACGTCATCATGGATCAGTAAAGGCATAATCTTAGATAGGCTTTTGCAGAGAGACTCACACACCTGAATATTAATCCTTGCAGAAAAGGCATATCCTAAAGTAGGATGTTGAAATTCTCCATATTGAATCCCATAATGCCCTGATAATTCCCGTTCTCTCTTGAAATAGTTCCTCTGGACATGCCAACTTGAAAAAGGATTTGTGAGCCTAAAATGCATGTTTTGTGTTCCCCTTCCTCCTTAATGTCAGTGGGTTTAACAAAGGGTATCACTTATTCTTCAGGCTGAGCATATAGTACTTCAGGTTTATTTATGCCTCATGTTACAAGCAGTACAGGTGCTGCAGTTAAATTATATCCTCACATTAAACCAAGAATTCAGTCACATGGATTTTATTTGGAAACACTGAATATAAACATCACTTGACCCAGACTACTCTGGAGTCAAAGTTGAGATTGCAAAGTAACAGACTAAGCTAAATTCTCTTAAACAGCTACGCACAGGAGTCTGCAATGCAGTTTTGAGTTGAAATTCATATCTGCTTAGTCATCATACTGGTAAGAGATTTTGGATTTATGCAGATCGATTAACAACCTTTTATAAACCTGTTCTTGCTAGATTCCCACAAGGATCACCATTTCACTTTTGAGATATGAAATAACTGCCAGAAAAAGCCTGATTTACTCCAAACTTACCAGTGCTTTGGAGGTGAAAAAGGAAAGGAGAAAAGAAAAGATGTGTTCTGTCCAACTCTGATACATGACTGCTTTTAATATTGTTATTTTGAATTTTAATTCATCTATTCAGTTAAAAATTTGCCAGTTAAGAACAATATTAGCTACATCAAGTTCTTCAATACAACATGCAATTAAAAATGTACTTAATATCTTCAGGTGTTTCCAGAGTTAAAGCCCAAACAGCAGCTAGTTCTCTAATTTAAGCTCCAAATTATCTCACAGAAGTGACAAAGGGCAAGGCTGGAACAGAGATTTTCCAGTTACAAAATGTAAATCAACTGCACCAGATCTTTTCTTGCACCTTTCTGGAGCAGTCCAATGAACACACAGTTAGAAAATATATATTAAGGGAAAAAAACAAAACCAAGTTAGAATAATATATTTATTGTGCAATTTTAAGATTTTTTTTTTTTAAATCACAGTCCCATCTGTATCCAGCTGTGGAAAATAAACATCTGCCCTGCAAAGTCTCCTAGTGTTCACCTTCATCCATCTGTACTCTCTCTGCTCACTCAGTGCCTTTTTTTTTTTGGTTCCTCACCCAGCAGTATCTGGACTTAATACTTCTTTACTTCTTTTCCTCATACTGGGAATATGCTTCCTTCCTCCTTTCTGCTCCTAGGCCTGTAGTGTGGCAACATCTTCGTATTTCTTACAGAAATACCTCTCTTTCTCACAGCTGAGCATGAATATGGGCTGATGTCTTCTGCTTTGCACCTGGGGAGGGTACCATCCCAGGGGAGCGAGCAAGCTGCCAGGCTTCGTCCATCTTCTGCCTCTCCCTCAAGCCAAAGAGCTTCTGTCTCAGAAAGGAAAGGTGCTCTGGGATAAGGCTGATGGTAGCTACCAAAAGCACTTCTGGATCCACTGAAAGGAGCAGGAAAACACACCAGATCAACACGTTCATCAGAGACTGGTGCCATTGGTGGAATTTCGGGTTTTTTGATCATGGGGAAGTTTACACAGCACCAGACCTACTGGCGAGAGACAGCGTACGGCTCTCTCAAAAGGGGAAAAGGATCCTCACCCATGAGTTGGTGGGGCTCATTGAGAGGGCTTTAAACTAGGTTCAGAGCGGGAAGGGGATAAAACTAGGCTCACTGGAGATGAGCCTAGGGGTGGCATGCCAGTGTCGGGGGTGGAATCAATAGCCTGGCTCAAGTGCATCTACACCAATGCACGCAGCACGGGCAATAAACAGGAGGAGCTGGAAGCCACCGTGCTGCTAGAAAG
>JAVKLA010000073.1:11999340-12011397 GCA_034782735.1 Sagittarius serpentarius | reverse complement strand
CCTGGAAACATTCAAGGCCAGGCTGGACGGGGCTCTGAGCAACCTGATCTAGCTGAAGGTGTCCCTGCTCACTGCAGGAGGTTGGACTTGATGACCTTTGATGGTCCCTTCCAACCCAAGCCATTCTATGATTCTATCATCTAATATATCAGTCATTCTCACTAATGGGGAAAGGAAATGTCTGCTCTGTAACTTTAAACTGTACAGCTTTTCAATAAATATGAAATAGCTTTAAATAGACAAACTGAATACAGTTACAGTTCATTATAGCAGGTCCTGTGGTTGGTTTTGTTGTTTCACCTAAAGCCACCGTCTGTGCAGTCACGTGTCTGAGCCATGTGATGATGAAAGATTCTTCTCTAGGCAAGTTTTCATCCTTCCCCTTGACATAGAATTGCTTATGTATGTGAATCCGAAGGCCTTAGAAAACCAGGGAAGTACAGGAGTTGCATTTCTGTTTTGTGATACAGATACCCCTTGATTCAAGACCCTCCATCTTTGTTACTCCTAATGCTTTGAGCCTTCAAAGCTTTTGCATCTGTTAACTTTGCTACTGGAATAATTTTTACAATCACTCAATGCACAGAACTAAAGCAAACACATTTAAGTGTCTGCAGGATTCTGACCAAAACATACTTAGACATCTTCTGACACCTGCCTACTGATTGAGAAGCTCTATTCCAAACAGTGCTCCACAAGCAGATTAATATTTCAAAGGATGTCATCAGTATTCTTCTCTGAAATCTAGAGATTTGCAGAACTCAGAAGACCTCTTTATGCCTTTAGCATTCTGTACCCAAAAATAACTATGAAGAGATAGAGCTTTGTTCCCCAAGGTCATTTATTTCTGGGATAATAAGGAAAAATACCTTTCTTACCTTAGGTAAGACTGTGAGTAGAATTGCATTAATTCATTGGAATGCATACAGCTAGGACTGGGCTAGTTACACAGAAGCTGTCATAGCTTTGTAAACTCCTTCTGAAATCTTTACACTATGTCTAGAGAAAGTTCAATTGTGGAATGAAATAAAATTAATTGGAATGAATCTAGAACAAATTGGATTGCTGCACTGGAGCTACAGAAAGCAAAATTACATCTATTTCCACAGAAGATTTTCTTTTTTTTTCTTTGTAGTTAACATTCTCATCATGTATGTAAAGTATGTAGCTGCTGATTAAAAGACTGCAAAAGGGATGTGGAAAAAAAATCTTCTTAAACATACAGAATGAAATAGTTTGAGTGGCACTTTGTGATTTGTTTTCCAATTACGAATGACATTTAATTGAAAGAGTTGAGCTGTTTTTAAGATAACATTTTGTTGGTTCAGGCGCATATGCCTACTAGTGTGATCACTGACTGTAGTTTTCAGGATTTTACACACGGAGTAGGCCACATGCTCCCTTGTATCTTTTTCCAATGGTCTCCCTTTTAATGTGTAAGACTATACTTCCTGTTGTGAGTTACAGAACCCCAAATTTATATTTCGCTCCAGTTTTTATGTATTTCTAGATTATTAAGGAAGCTTCTAGATCTTCACTGACTTCAGAAGTATTTGGGATAGGCCTTTTCTCTTCAAGAAGAACAAGAGAAAACACAGATTGTTATACAGATCATAAATTGTCCTAAGGTCAATTTTGAGGTCTGTAGGCATTAGCATTGATTTGACAGTTTTTGCATTAAAATCCAATGGTCAGACTAATAAAATGTACTTTCTTCATAATAAATATTTTGAGTTGTTTAGTTAAAAATGGCAACAGTTACAAGGAAAATACACTTTGTTAAAGTACCCCAACTGTATGAAATGCTTCATTGAAATAAGTAAAACTACATCTCCACCACTAAATTGCGAATAAGAGGCCGGCAGCGATGGCTGCATGCTCATGTTAACCTGACACAAATTGACTGTCTCCCCGTGCGCCCAGTTGCTTGCTCCCATAATCTTGCTTATGCTGGTACAAGCACTGAGGCTTTCGAGCGGGCGCAGTCAGGCAAGTTAAGGAGCTCATGCCACCCATTTGGCAGCAGCATTTAATCAGCAAGTTTTAATCACATTAAATATATAAAGTATAATCATGACCTGATTCTGCAAAACTGTAAGTTCAAGTTTTGCATCTTAAAAGACTGCACATTTTAATCATGCTATAGCTTATATGATACTAAGCACAAAGCATGAGACCTGTGGAAAGGAAATATATTTCCACTTCAATATGATACAGCTGACAGTAGTACTGAAGGAAAACTGTGATGAGGGAATTAGTAGGTTGGATATATGCTTTTTATATAATATCAAAAAATAAATAATATCAAAATTAGGTGTGCCACAAAGTAAAAAGAGGAAAGACAGGGAACTGGATTCTTTCCGGTTTTGCTTTCAGAGAATTGTTTACTTCAAAATGTTGCATGTCTTTAAAAAATGCTTTAAACAAACTGCCTGGATTAAATCAAAACAGTATGTATGATTGCATGAGTTATTCTGTGTCTTTTAGGACTGAGGCTTTGATCTCTGACATGCTCTACCATATTAGTATTTATTACAGACCACCATGCTGTTACTCGAAAAACAGGGAACCTTTCATTATGCTAGGACTTGCATAAAGAATCTTGCGGGGACTATAAAAATGATCTTTTTTCCTATATAAGCTTAATGCTATATTTCAATTTTGTTTTTCATGAGTAATAGGGAAATTTTCCAAACCAAATAAATAGTCAGCTGTTCTTTATGTATTTGCTGTTGTATAACATGCAGATTACTTCTGAAGAGTTTGTTTTAAATTGTCTTTTCAGATTGGTTTTTATAAGATAACAAAGTTGCGCGTGTGAGGGCGCATATTTATGTGTGTGAGTGTGTATGCATGCACACATGCATGTTTATCTCTCCATTTTCTGTTAGTACCTTTGAGCCCATTGGCTAATTCCAACCAAATTAGTTTAGGACCAGAGTTCTAAAAATAAATATGTTCCTACAAGGCTTGGAAAATGGCCAAGTGAAATAAGGAAATCTTATTAGTGTTCTGATTAAAGGAAAAGTTGTAGTGTAAGTGCATACATTATTAGACATTAGAGAATCTACCTCGCGGACACCGTGTATAAATATCTCAGATGTGGAAAAGAGGGACTTTCTTGGCCTATGTCTAAACTGGATGATGCATGTTATGATACATTCGACATGCATAACTGCCTGTTTTTTTGTCTTCTTTCTTTACGAGCCTTGGGAGTATTTCCAAATCCTCCATTCATGTGTAGCCTTTGATGTTACAGACATTAAGTCCCTAGAATACTCAGCTTCATGAAACTACCTGAAGAGTTTTAAAGGATACCTGTTGCCTCCATCCAGCCTGTGTAGATGTTTGTTGCCTGCAGACAGCAGCACCAAGCAGTCAGAGCCTGCTACAGGAACATACATCCAGCTCTGCTACCCGGTCTTCCACCCTCTGGGATCCCCCATGCTTTGTGGAAATAGTCTGCAATCAGATAGCTAACTGAAATGTCTAAAGATAGATTTGCAAAAGCTTCTCACCCCATTTTCACCTGTGAAGTCACAGGCCAGTCTCCATGGACTAGCAGAGACTTTGTGCTGCCAGCCACCTTCAAAGGTCTACAGAGCACTAGATCACATAGCTTAAAGGAATTGAAAGTGCCTGAAACTTTGCAGGATGTGCCCCACTTGATACTTTACAACTGTTTTGGGTTTTTATATTTGGCTGACACTTCCGAGCAAAATACTATATGGCAGTATAAAAGTTTATCCTTTCTTACGTGTCTCACGTGTGTCTCGGGTACTTTTGTCAAAGCTCTTAAACTTACTTAATCTTATGTGATCTTGATTTTCTTTTAAAAAAAACAAACACACAAAACAAGTTTCCCAATTTTGTGGTTGAAGAGAAAACTTTAAGAAGTGATATAATGATGAAAAAGCAAATAAAAAGAAATAAAAAACCCCACAACCCCGCACTTTTGAAAATAATCTCAGATTGTTTGTAGACCGGTCTCATGATTTTGACTCATGATTTCGAATGTACTTGTATTGTCCTTGTATATTAATAGTGTACCTTAACTGGACAAAGAAGTCAAAGGGGACATGCAGAAAACCCATAGCAACAGCAGTACTATATTTACATACTACTTTTAGAATTTTTTGTTTGCTGTAGCCTAGAAAAGGCGCTCTTCATTTGGCATAGGTTGTAACTCTACTATAAAAATGTGTTGTAAGTTGTAATTTGGTCTTTTCTCGTTATTCTATATGCAAATATATTCAAAATGATGGAGAACTAAAGTTTTCTTCTCTGTGAGCCTGCATTTAGTATAGAAACTGGGAGAAGAGACTGGTTTACTGTTACTCTTATTTTAACTGATGGGCATTTGATTCGGCAATAGATTTTCCAGGTTCTAAAAGGCTAAGAAAATATAAGGACGACTATTTACCTCTTTTAAATTAATTATGGAGGATGTTTTGGGAAATAGTCATCATCCCTGCATGAAACAATTGCTTTAAAGGCAAACAGCAGTCAAAAATAAGTGGATTATGTAACTTTTCTGTGTAGTGGTGTACATACATAGTAAGAAGCTTTTATGGAGTTTATGATTTTGTATAGAGCTTTTTGGGAATGTTGGTATTTCTAAAATATTTTCCTATAGAAACTCATATGTAAGACCACTGATAATATATAAAACAGAGTCTAATTAAAAACGTTAAGTATCTGTGAATGCATTCCATAGTTCAATCATAAAAACATATTTATAGCTGAGCTGTTTTATAACTAAATATATATTTACTTAAATCCAAAGGCTAAAATGCACAATGGAGAAAAGGTATTGTACTAAAGATACAGCTTCTTGCTATTTCAGTTAAGGTATGAGATTTCAGAATAAAATGGCTGAGCGTCCTCTAATGTCTTTCCACAAGACCTAGAATTACAAAACGTAATTTTAAGTTAAAAAATTACTTTCAAACCCTAGTTATAAATGATAAGGAGCAAAATAAGCTGCCTTAAAAACTCGAAGTTAACATTTAAAGTTTGGTTTTGTGTGGATTTATGACCTAGTCCTGCATATACTCTCGCAATAATCCCATGTTGCCCTAGGTCCATATAGCACACCCACTGCAGAACGCTAGTCTTCTCCAACACCTTTGCTGACCTCCTCCCTAGTAATATCTCCAATGTCCACCATGATCTGCAAATATAACCCAAGTACCCCAGCACCCAGCATATCCTAAATCTATCTTCTTTTACCTGCTGGCTGTACAAGACAAAGAACATGGTATGACTAGCTCAGTTACGCATGTGCTGGCTGGCTGGCGAGTGTATGTAGATCAGCCCAGCACTTCTGTTAAATAGGATGTAAAATGTCTGTATTCTTCATGTCTTTAATGAACATTAGTAGCAGCTCTCGTCTCTACCTAGATGTCATTTTTTTTCACTGAACTTGAGGACATATACCAGCTGTGAAACCGCAGTGCTTTTATTGTTGCTGATGCTACTAGGTTCCAAGTTATGAGAAGAAGAACTTGCAGAAGCAGAACCATTTCATAACCCTCATTTTCTGAGGAAAGCACACAAAAAAGAGCCAAATTCAATTTCAAAAAAGTCAGATTACCTTCTGACTCTTTTCCACGTTTTTTGATAGTGGTTTAATATAAAAACCATGAGCAATTATCATATACAAGAAATTCTGAGCATGTTCTTTTTGAAGCCCATGCATTTCAGCATAACACATTCACTCCTAAAGTGATATTGGGTTAATTATATGATTCTGAGCTACTACAAAAGTGGAAGACCAACAAATGCTGCAGAAGAATGAGCCTCTGAATCAATATGTCTCATTAAGTCAGACCATATTCCCTGGGTATGTATTCAAGGATGACCCTTTAATGTATGGGTCCAAGCATATAGTACACTAGGCCTGCCATTTTCACTGTAGTTTTGCCATCCCTAGATTCTGAGTACAAGTTGTCACTGATAAGCATTTCAGTTGTAAGGCTTGTTCTACATTGTCTCTGTCAATCCAATTATAATTATGTTTATTCATGAAAATCTGTAGTAGTTTCTGATGCTCTCCCAAGCTTCTAACATTAGTGCAGGAATACTGTAAGACTCTTTATTTTGCCAACTTTATAATATATTCTATCTGAATTTCCTCTTAATCACGTTATCTTCTTTCTTTTTCCCATATAAGCCCCAGGAGACCCAATTTAGTGCATTATATCTTCCACAGTGATGGCTCTACCTTATGCTTAGCTGAAGAACTGACTAAAAATTAAAAATAAAGACCTCTACAACCAAATGAGGTAGCTACTAATAGGTGTATAAATTCACAAAATTATTTAAAAGTCAGAAAATATATCTAATACAGTTGCTATCTGTCAAACAGACAACAATGCCAAAAAACACACTTACTTTAGAATCTGTGAGAAAATGTTTTCAAGAATTACTGTCTTTTATTCATCACCACAATAGCTTGGTACAAAGTCTCTTGAAGGCTAGAAATTGCATTCTCTGCTGCAATGCAGATCATAACTAATAGGAAATAAGTAAGTATTTTCTCCACAGTCTTTGTCCCAGCTGGTGTTGCTAATGTTTATAAAAGTGTACCTATGTTCAATTATCTTTTCAGGATAATTCTCTTTCTGAGAGGATGTCAGAGGCTGTCTGGTTGTTCAATTATATCAGTTGAGCCATTCAAGGCAATATTTTTGAGTTAATTTTTTTCAGCAGGATAACTGTAATTCTGTAACCAGAGGAATTTTCCTGGTGACTGAAGACAGATGGTTCATGTCAGGGCCTGGAGTGCACAGAGAGGCTGCAATTGCTGTGAGAGGCCTCACCTGGGACCTTCACCCACACAGCTGCTGCCACTGGCCCAAGACCTACATTTAAGCTCTGGCCTAGATAAGCCCACTCACCTCTGTTTGAGCTCTGTTGTAAGTGCACTTTTTTTCAGCCCTGTTTATTTGGGTGTGGTTTTGTTTAGATTTTGTGTGTTAAACTTGGATTTCTTTCCTTACCTTTGCCTGATGACGGCTGGATAGTTGGTGGGACCTGTTGCTATCACTGCCCCTGCTCTGCTTGCCCTGCTGCGGTGGGACGGTGCCCTGTTGGTGAGGTCCTGCCCATGCTGTGCTCATCCTCAGCTCTCCTTCCCTCATGGGGCAGCTTGTGCTGCTCCTTAACAACTTCTGACTCAGTCTGCTGGCTACCTTAACTTCCTGGCTTGGAATTTCTTTCATTTCTTCAAAGTCCATCTGTAAAAGGAGAACATGGTGAGTCTTCATCTTAGATTTCATTGTACCAATTAAAAATGGGAAGAGGGACATGCTCCTCATTTTGGAAGAGTATCGGGAGATCTCTGCTAATCTGAAAAGCTGCTGATACATACAGAAATCTTAGCAAACTTAGTCAATTACTTTTCTTTCCTGGCTGTAACTATTAGTCATTTACTTACTTAAGTGTCAGCTTAATATACTGAGTGTTGGTCTTTGAAGCCTATTACCATATATTAAACAAACTGGAAAATGTTTTGTAGAGGAGGATTGCATAATGTATTATTTCTATAAGCCAGAAACAACAAATGTTCAGTTTGGCCTGCTGAGTTTTATTAAGAGTACAACACTGAAGAAAAACTTAGTGTAATGTTGTCTTGTCTCTTATTTGAAACGTAAGGCCCTTACCGTTGACTGTAACGGATGGAGAACTATGCCAAAGCTGTTTTCCCTGTGTGCTACCAACCTATTTCTTCTGAAGCCCGCTTGCTTGACACCTCAGAATAGAGCTAATAAAACAAGTTCTGTCTAAAAGTCTGCAACTAAGTTGTTGCTTGATCTGTTTCCACAGTGGCATGTGAGCAAAGGGAGGAAGAAGGAGTGGGGAAAGCAGTATGAGTAAAATAAGCAAGAACATGGTTTGTCAGGAGAATCAAAAGTACTGGATGGTTGCTTATATTTTAAAAGGGTTTGGGTGGTGTGTCGCTCATCTGACAGATTATGGTGGGTTTATATTGGAGCTATGAATTGTCATGCTGATCTGTTTATTATGTGTAATTCTGCAAGAAGTGTTGGAAAATGTAATGCAATGTTTTGTTTTGGAATGTGCAGAAAACGATGAATTTTCCACTTCAGTAGAGCAAGTCAAATCATGGAACCTAATTATCTGTTCTGAGAGCTGGGCTCCACTTCCTGCAGAAGTGCTTTGTAGGTGCCAAAGGTTATTTTGGGTTAGCAAAACTAATTTCTGTCTATGAGGGATCATCTCAGCATGAAACCTAAAGGTTAGAAGACAAGTGTGGAAGGAATGCTCTCATGGGGAGCAGCTGAGAACTGCAGCTGCATATCCAAGAAGTGTAATGTATTTTATACATCACTTCTCCATTGACAGGTGTAACTTCAGATCAATGCTTTCACTTTGTTTGCTCTGTGGCAGTTGTAGACAACAACTCTGAACCTATGAAACTCCAGACAAGGGCAGGAAAACACAGTTGCTGTTTAAGACATCTAGCTCAAATTATTGCTAAGGACTCCTTCCGAAAGCCATTTCCCCTCCTGCTGCACACACTGGTGGTGTGGTCTCTGCTAGCACCCTGTGGTGATGCTCAGCAGGGCCAGCAGTGCCCAAGCATGGCTGTGAGGTGGGAAATAGGGCTGTGACTCAGCCCGCTCCTTCCAGTCCTCTTTTACCCCAGTTTGTTGCCAGTTTAGGGAGGCTTTATCAAGATTATTTATTAGGTTTAGGTTTTTTGTCAGAAGATATGATTTTTACATAATAAAACCATCAGCTATTGACTGATAACGCTTTACTGACTGGTGTTTGGAGAAATAGGACTTGACTTAGCTTGTGACATTTAGACATAAGAACTTCTTTCCTCAAGCAATGACTTTATCGAAACTAATCCTGCGTCTCTGTCAGTACTTGGTGTATGCATTAAAAGTATTAGAATTTCTGAAGCACTGTAAGGAAAACCTGGTGTCTGGGTACTCTGTCTTCTTCATTGTAAACTTACCTTTATCTCTTATTTCTGTTGTCACTGAATAAGCTAAGAGCAGGTTATTAACTGCTGCTTTTAGCTAAGCTCTGCAATTTGACTTCCAAATTGCAATACAAGGGTTTCTGCAGCCGGAGGCATATTCAGAGTGAAGCAGCATCCCTCTTCAGTGCAGCACTATCTCCAGTGTCACTTACATGATTTCAACGGTCCTAGATGAAGTTGGCAAAGCATGTGACTTGTGAATCAATTCAACTGCAGCAAAGCAAATAGTGTTTGGCAGGTAGAGACATGGATATTTCACCCTTTCTCTTGTCTTCCAAGATGGGACTGATGTTCAAAATTCCATACGGTGGCGGTCATAGGTTGTGTTTGTTCACATTAGAATTGGGTCATTACAGTTTATTTTTATACCTCCTATTTCTTATCTTGCAAGTATTCAGGCTGCTTATTGAAAAAAGGCTGCCTGGGCCACTAATAGTTAGAACCCAGCCTCTGCATAGGTTTGGTGTTTTTTTCCGGAAAAAAAAAGGTTATCAGATAGAAACCTAGATTTTGAAGGAGTTCAGTTGTCTGAAGAAAAAAAAGTATGCTTTTCCATAATGCTTTTCAGTACTTTGATAGTTGTCTATCACTGAACTTAGTATAGAAATGCACAACTACTTGAAGAAACTTGTCTGTAAATACTGTAGATGAAAGCAGTTCTGCAGTTGAAAAAACTTACAATGACCTGCTTCTAGGCAAGAATCATGCATTTATGGATAGTCCAGGTATTCATATTGCTTGTCCTGGGTATCTGAGGACTTCAAGCCTGACTGCTATGATAAATGTCACTTTTGTTACTGAGTAAGGTATTGTCTTGAACCTCATGGTGTGGTTCATCTACAAAGATAAATGTACATTTAATACAAAGTATGTATTTAAGTTGCTGGAAAATATCACATTCCGTGTCCCTTTCATAGCATCACTTAGTATTATTTGATCCTGAATATTCCAGGTACACTCAGAAGGGAGAACAGGATCCTTTAATTACTGCAGAAAAGAAATACCCTTTTATAATATTGCCTCTTTCTGTTCTATATTTAAAGAATGCTAGTGATGATGAAACTAAACAAACTTCTCCAAATGTGTGAAATGGATTATCTGCCATTACTATGTGTCCAAATCTTCTTTTCAAAGTCACTGGACTTATACACAGTTAAGAGGACAGGAAGGAAAGGAATAGCTGTGCATGAGGGATGCAGGAAAAGCTTAAAAGCAGAGCAGACTTACAAAGTAGGGAAGCAGTCATTTATCACTGTATAACTATCACTTGATAAACAATTATTTGTCATAAGCTGAACTGCACATTTTCCCTGTATTGTGAGAACTTGGTACTTCAACTGCAAGAATAGATGCAACTTTTTGAACATCTAATAGCTTGTAATGAATTTTGTGCAAACTCTTATACTACTTCAATATTTGATGTGTTAAGTTTTCACAAACTGATCATGATATAGCAACAATAACAGCATGGCTTCTACAAATGCTTCTAAAGTGCTAGTGACAGACTTAATGCTGCACAACAGCTCTGTAATGGGAAGTAACATAGTTATAACATTTCAGCTACTGTCTGAAATAGAATTTACTGGTGGATTTGAGGCTTGCTGTAAGCTATTACAGAGGAGAGAGACATTGTGCTTCCAGCATATAGTGACAATACAGTGAATATGCACAAATAACCTGAAGTAGTTAATAGCTATTGCTATCCAACTGTAGAAACGCACTCCCTGTGGTTTAATTTCCACTTTTGGGAGGGGGAGTATATAATTCTGGTTAGGATGATAGACGTGTTAAGGAGAGGAGTATGTATAGTCAAACAGGATTTAGCACTCTTCAGAAGAAGCTGGAGGAAAAATGTTGATGTATTTGAGAAAGGGATCATATTATCTTGTCTGTGTATCCTATACCTAGTGGCAATTTAAAGTTAGGATGCTAGGTGCTTCTGCAATACAAACGTGAAAGCTTCTAAATGAATATATGTTACTGATTTCTTTTAAAGGAAAAATAAATGTCTTCTATAGTGATACATTAGACTGACATACTTTTATACAAGGAAAAAGTGTTTTCACTGACATGAAATGCAAGAAACATTCACTTTGGATGTTGGACTAGAAGGCCAAATTTCAAAGATAGTAGTTGGGGTATAAAATTAATTCCAGAGAGGTCAGTTCCAGAAGAACTTAAGTATTCTTACTTAAATGAAGAAAGCCTTGAACCCTTCTGTTTGAGTCAGATGTGCAAACCTGCTGGTATGCAATTTT
This sequence comes from Sagittarius serpentarius, assembly GCA_034782735.1. NCBI lineage: Eukaryota > Metazoa > Chordata > Aves > Accipitriformes > Sagittariidae > Sagittarius > Sagittarius serpentarius. The sequence continues at coordinate 12,000,120 of JAVKLA010000073.1, read as the reverse complement.
ACCATAAGATATCTTGCTTAAATGTGATTTTTTGAGATGGAGGCAAACACTGAGAAAATGCAAAAAAGTAAAACTTACTAATTAGGAGAGAATGACATGATTATTTTGGATCCTCTGTATCTGACTATGGTTAAGTATACTAGACCGGTTTATTAATGGGATTGTTATTAACATTAATGCAGTAACTTGTCTTTACCACTAAGATAGACCAAGCCCTCAAAGCTAAGGTTTCTTTACTATGTTTCCCAACAGCTCTGCCTCTTGCACATCATTTAGATGTCAACTAACAGCTTAGACTTCCACCTTTATCAAGAGTCAAATGTGTTTAACTAGGATGGTCATTTTTTTTGTTGTTCCATTAAATAGGAGTACATGTTGATAAGATGCCCCTGAGCTTTCTTTTCTCCAGGTTGAACAGTCACAGTGCTTGCTCTCCTGTGAGAGGTACTCCAGTCTTCTCATTTTTGTGGCCTTTCACTGGACTTGCTCCAGTGTGTCCGTGTCTCTTCCTTACTGGGGAGCTTTATCCCTGGAACTGGACATCAGATGTGTCTGCCTTACCAGTGCAGAGGGTAAGGATCACCTCGCTCAACGCAGGGCCTGTAGCGACAGGACTAGGGGAAATGGCTTTAAACTAAAAGAGGGCAGATTTAGATTGGATATAAGGAAAAAATTTTTTACAATGAGGGTGGTAAAACACTGACACAGGTTGCCCAGAGAGGTGGTAGATGCCCCATCCCTGGAAACATTCCAGGCCAGGCTGGACGGGGCTCTGAGCAA
>JAVKLA010000073.1:11966300-11986360 GCA_034782735.1 Sagittarius serpentarius | reverse complement strand
CTCTCCCTGTCCTTATCTCGACCCACAAGCCTTTCGTTATATTCTCCCTCTCCTGTTCAATCAAGGAGGGGGAGTGAGAGAGCGGCTTTGGTGGGTGCCTGGCGTCCAGCCAGGGTCAACCCATCACACACCCTTAATACATCTGCCCTGCAGTGATTAATATGACTGATGAAAATAAACAATGGAAGAGCAATGCTGTATTGCATGACGAATTACTCTATCAGGTTACTTGTTTACAGCTCTTTAAAAAATGTTTTTGTTCGTATAAATAAATCAAAGCCTGTTAAGCTCTGTGCTGTATGTGAAACTATCATATCTGACTGTGGAACTTCCAAGGGGAGTTCTTCACTTTCAAGAAATTACGCTTCCAACTGCAAAATCTCCAGCCTTTTATTTTCTTCCATCCAATCCCTTTATTATTTGCCATGTTTGCAGCAAGGTCCTGTTTGAGTGTGAGAGTTATGTTACTTCTTTCCTCAGAGAGTTCACACTTGAACAAATCTATATACTAAATTCCTTCTAAGAAATCTCAAATAACTTTGGCAACAGGCAATCGCCATTGAGTCTGAATGGATCAAGGAGTATAGGGTATGACCACTGAGGGGTCAGGATCATCATTTGTCTTTTTAAGGTTAAAAATGAAAATGCCAGTGACTTTAATCCCAGTCTTCAAAAGAGAGTGCAAGAACATTCTTGGAAAAACAAAATATTTCAATCCAAAGAAAATATGTAATATTTAATCAAAAGTTGCAGTTAGTTTTATGTGAAGTAAGTAAAATTCTAGAAAAGTTGAAGAAAAATTTATATTTACATGGGATTTGTATTTGAAGACTCGATAGTTACTCTGTACAAGATAATTGATTTTAGGGAATATGATGCTTAATTAAACTGAATGGCTTAGAGCCTCTTCTGGGGAAAAATGTCAAAGAGTTTTTAAAACCCAGAATGCTAAAAACTTCAGAAATCACTGCAGTCTGCAAGCTCATACACTGACACTTAACAACTGGACAAATATTTAGAAGACTATTGTAAAGAGGAAAGAAATTAATTATTCCCCATGTGTACTGGTGATTGCACAAGAAGTCTGGAGCTTAAACTGTGAGAGAAGGTGCTCACGTGAATGTGTACATACCTGGAGGACAGGGGAAAGAGGAGCTTCTCTTCAGATTATTCCTGGACAAGACAAAGCCTGTCTCTTTCCCATAACCTTCATCACAGAGGATCCAAACAGGGCAAGTTTGTTCTCCAGCAAAGAATACACTGGAGATGACAGGCTTACTTCGATGTATATTTTCTATTACATTTAATATGTGGAATATTAAATACCTCAAAGAGAATGTATTAGGGCATTGATGTGGGAGCCTGAGTGAATCCAAAACATTAGGCAAAGTGGGAATTGGGAGCCTCCGTTCTATACGTGAATATATGGAGAAACAGAGAGACAGAATCTAGAGGATGAAGAAGTCACTTAAGGAATGCAATGAAATATCTATATGCAGCTTTCCAAAGGAACAGTCTGTAACAATTTGTAGGTGACATCCTGTTTATTTCACACGCACTCTTTCATTTCCAGTCCTCCAAACTGCAATCTGAGTCTCAGTTTCTTACGGGTATGTGATTTCTTACATTGTTTTACGAACAGCTTTTGTCTATTTTCATGTCACATGGAGGGTGGGTTATGTTGCCACCACTAAACTAACTGTGTTCTGTCTCATCAAAGACAGAAAATTAGTATATAAATGGGGTGCAGGCAATGTGGAAGCAACTAAGCTGTAGGGGTTATGCATTGTAAGCTGAGGGTCTGCACAGCGTTCACTGATAGTTCCCAGCTCACCATGGAGGCTATGTTGTCGGTGGCTTTGAGGTTTTTTTTTTGCTAGGCACAGAGAAGTGTCTCTTTTGTAGGTGACGATGAGTCACTGAATTGCCTTGGCCGTTCTGCAAAGCAGCATCAGAGAAAGTTTAAATTAGACAAGTCCACTTTTGGGGTAAGGATTGCCAAGTACTAGAATAGATGTCATGGGAGGTTGTGTAATTGTCTCCTTTAGAGGTTTCTGAGAGCAAGAGTAACGCAAAACCTCCCTCAAGTATGACAAGGCACAGCTGATCTATTTTTCTGTGACACACATTTTACTTTAAAATCCAGCACCCACAGGCTTTTACAGAAAAGGAATTGCATGTTGTGTCAAAATACTCACTTCCAGTTTATCGCATTTCATGTAAAAACCTGCGCATGTGATAAAGATGAACTGAACTCTTGTAGCCATTAAACTATTTTTCAATGAAATAGCTGCACCTTAGAGAGGACAACTGCAGAACAGAATTCAAAATTAATTTGTTGCCAGTGTATTTGTAAAGTTATCTTTTTATAGTCATAGAATACCATCAACACTGTATTTGAGAACAATAAACAACCGCAGCTGCGTTCCCCGCAGTTGAATGGGTAAACAGAAGGTGAGACTTTTTTCAGCAGCTAAGTCATCCTGTAATGATGGAATTAATGTGGGGCAAACATATTTGAGAAACATGGGCATTTCAGATAAACTTGTTCTAGTTTAAATGCAATTTCTTACTTGCTAATCCATTACCCGCCCTTTCTGAATCTGAAAATCTTACGGATACCCTTTTATGTATTTCCCAGTTCTCTTGCTCTTTTGCAGCACGTTTGTGAGGATTAGAGAGCAAGTCTTCCTCTCCCTTTCCATCAAGATCAGCTTTTTCTCTCACATGGAGCAGCTTTCTTGCAAGGACACTTAGCTGAGGCCTCCGACAAGCACCAAGCCAGACCTTCCCATAGACCTCCTAACAGACAGCTCATGCCAGGCCCTCTGCGCTGCTCTGATGGCCGTTCGCCTGCTGGCACCATTTCACTTGAAGTTACCATCTTTGTATCATAGCAACACAAGGGAGTGCTAAGCACGGATAATACAGCGGTGTTTTGTTACAAAGAACAATTGGAGAATTCCTGAATTGACTTATGTTTGAATGATCTTTACGTGCAAATCCACGAAGCAGGTTTCCCGCGTCAGATACGTAAATAACAGTGTTCTAGCATTAAGGCAGTTTCTAGATGAGCAAAATGACCTCTCTCTGTCTGAAAATGTACGACTATATTACCTGCTCTTCAATCATGCAAGGAGAAACAAGCTCCACAATGTTATTATGATGAGGGCAGGTCAGATGGTTATTTTTAGCTTGAGCTAGCACATTTAGCAAACTCCCACAAGAGGAAACATTCTTTACCTGCAGCTGATTAGCATTCAGAGCTGCACAACTCCATCCATTTAAGCATCAAAACAGCTATTTTAGTCGTGTTTTTACAACCAAATGCTTGCTGTTCGGTGTTAGGGAAAAGGTGCACTCAGAAGAAATGGCATAATATGTTTCTGATCTCAAAAGCTAAATGCAAATACTGATTACTAAAGTCTCTGACATTGCAGTAATAAGCACATGAACATTAGCACAGCTACCCTCTGTCACTAATGGCTGTAGCCATTAAAACTCTCCTGGAGCAGGGAATGGAATTTTCACTGTATTTTTTTTAAGGTTTCTTTTAAAATTTTCATATCTACATATTTAAAATTTTAACAGAAGCTGCCATTCAAGTTCAAACCCTTTTATTTAGCTCTAGTTAGGACGATATTTTAGGATAGGCAGGATCTCGTCTAATTGTGCTCCTTGACCTGACTGCATAGGTTCACACACCAAAGAGTTTATCTTAGCTAACCAGAGATAGGTACCCCAGGAGGAATGCCAAATTAGCATCTGAAAAGGCTTGGAAGTATGATGTACAGTTTAATATTAATTGTATACCTTAACAGAGTCATGTGGGGGAATGTTCTCAGAAGGAACCTCACAAAAACTCCCTCTGCTTGCTGTCATCTCCTGGATTTATTCCCACTGCAGAGTAAGATTCTGTCTGAATTAGTAGATATATACAAGGAATCATAAAAACGAAAGGACAGGAGAAAACAGATGCTTTGTTTAATTACTATACTGCACAGGTGTTGCAGTTGATTAGAAAGGTGAACTTCAGTCAAATTTTTAATTGTTCATTGTTTACCAGTAAAGAGCAGAACTTTCTTTCCTTCCCTTCAAAAGAAAGGCAACCTACTTAGAATTTGTAAAATATCTTTTTTTCCTATCGGTTCTCCTTATAGATACTCAATGATAATACTTATGACCACAAATTCCGACTTTTTGAAACCTGACATTGAAGAGGTTCTGTCATTCACTTTGCAGTTGCTGAAGGTGCCAAGTATTGCATTTATCAGAGACTTCTTAAGGTCCCAGCATGCCATTTTCCATCCCCATCCATTTTAAAGCTTTCCTGAAATCTCCTGCCTCCTTCTGTCTGCTTCCCTGTCAAGAACTCCCTGCCCCTCCTCCTAGAATCCCAGCCCAGTATCCTTGTTTTTCCTCCCTTGCCAAGGTTTCTGCATGTGTTCTAGGTGGTTCTTGCTTACCCTCACTCCCACAGAAAGTACTTCCATTCCTTCCTCTTGTGCTAGCATTTCTCTTTTCCAACTTCCCTCTATCATAATTTTATTTTTTTTTTAGGTCATTCAGGATGCTAATGTTTAAAAACTGCATAGTGCAGATCAATAGAGATATGATGAAACTATTGTTTCTCTGGAAGGTGTTACTAGCTGGCAAAACCTGAGATGTCCGTATGTCTTCAGTTACAAAGGCACTTGAAGTTGCTGGGTCAGCATCTAAATTTGTCCTATATTTCTAATATTTTCTCCTCAAGCTTCCATTGACCCCAGTAGCCGCTTAGGGGTAGAACTCAAAAGTTCTATTGCATTATGTACAACAGAGGAATAAGAACATGTAGGTAGGAGTCCAGCTTTGCTAAGCAAGCAACATCATTGAAACATGAGAATGTTGGAAAGTTCTTAACAGATAAGGGATATATAATCTGAGACAGATGCAAAAAACCCTCACCCAACCCCCTCCTTATTAGTTGCTCCAACTAACTGCATCTGATTTATGGGCAGACATTAACTTTAAATAAATCTAAATGGACCAATAGCAGTAATTTTGTATGCCCAGACAACTAATTCAGGTCTATGATCCATTTATTTACTTGCTTGCTGAAATAAGTTTTCCATTAAGGATACTCCTAACCAAATGTACTGCTTGGCAGTATCTCAGTGTAAACGTGTAAAAGCTGATAGATATATGAATTGGTTCTATTCCTTTAAGCATTTTCTGATGTCTTACCGAATGCCATGCAACATTCATGGATGTTGGACTGTCCTTTTCAGTTATATTTAAGGAAATGTATTTGACTAATAGCAGTTATTAGTTTGTAAGACTCTTTCTTCCTGTTTCTAAACTGGCTATCTGGTGGGTGTCAGATTATTATTTTATTACTTATTGTTTGAACTGAAACTGAGCTTTGGACTGACTACACAGTGTGGCCATCCTATCTGACATCCAGGTTTGCTGTGTGGCGTCACTGTGGACATCCACTATGGACAATTGTCTGTGTGAGAAGGAATCAGTAATGATTGTGATTTGAGTGTAAGACAGCCTTAGCTGGCAGTTAAAGAAAGAATATAGTATATAGGAGTCTTTCAGTTAGGACGGAACACGTGGAGAAAGTTACTTAATGCAAACTTGTGCTCTCACTTGTAAAGCAAATCCTTTTCTTTTGGCTTCCCAATCCATTTCCAAGTCAAACTCCAGTAAGGAGGAAATGTTTAGTACATTTACTGACTCCTCTAGCCAACGGAGGGAGAGTTTACCGTGTTCTTCCTCAAAAGCCCCATGGCAGCACAGTACAGACATGCCAGGTGGCAAACACTTCTCACCAACAGTGCACCTGGGAAGGGCAGGCCAGGCAAGCACGAGCAGATCTGGATCTGGGGACACCTGTTCCTCGCATGCAGTCCTGCTTCTCTGTCCCTGCTGCATCCATCACATGTGAAAAAGTACCAGTTCTAGCATCCATCACATGTGAAAAAGTACCAGTTCTAGTACCAATGCTCTCCAAAGCGCAGATTGTTCTTTAATTTTGTGAACATTCCTGTGAATAAAGTTTGATTGCTGGATGGTTTTCAGTAAATAAACACAGAAGAACCATGAACACTGCCAGAGTGAATTAAAGCAATACTGCTGGGGAGTGTTTGCTCTAGTAGCAGTGGCTTTTAGTGCTCAGTACTTCAAGAAAGCAATTAAGACGCAAACTCTTAGGCCTGGTAAGAGTTTGAGTACTCCTGAACGATCAGGGGAGTTAATCGGTTATGCATTAGTTGCAGTCCCAGCTATATAGACTGTTAATGCCCAAGAGACAGGTCTCATTTCCCTCATCCAAAACATTCTTTCCGCTCTCACGCCAGCAGCTCCCACCATAGGATGGGAGCGTACCACCAGCAGCTCCCATCTTCGTTCTATAGCAACGTTTATGGTTGCATTAGGACAACTATATGCACCGGACTAAAACTACATAATGTTTATTCAGAGTAACAAACTGGCAAATACCAGGATACTCTTCCCCCTTTTTCACCTTCATTCTGTTGTGATATTCAGCAGAGCGCCTATCCAAACCAGCTCGACATTCAGAAATTTTCAGTGGTGTCAGTATCTTGGTAGACGTCCTTACAGTATTTCTGTTATATTGCTATTGGTTTCCTCCACCTAATCATTCTTCTTTTAATCTGAAAAGTTCCAACTTCTGTCACTGGAAAAATACTGAAAAGAAAAAAGGAACAAAAAAAAAATCCTTAAATCTGACTTGCAACCCCTAATGAGAAAAGAAAAAAAAAAATCTGTCATCTCATTCAGAAGAAAGAAAAAATGCTAGGTTTTTTTAAGTGAAATAAATGCTTTCCCTAAACATGATCGCAGTTGACAAAATGCTGGATGTTTAGGTGGCAATTATAGCTCTTTCAGAGACTGTCAAATCTTGTCACAACACATGTTATAAATGAGGACAGATTTAGACATTCTTTCTGACAGTTATGTGTAGGATGTGGATGGTTGGCAGTTAAATTTCAAATGCAGGGAAATTTTCCTTCCAATAGATCTTTGCTTGTTTATTAAGAGGGAGTTACCGTGCGCTGAATCTTGTATCTACCATGTGCAGCTTTTCATCCCTACAGCTTTTGACATTTCACTTTAACTTCCTTTGTGACAGCCATCTGAACATTGTTTTAGGTAAAAAGTAACCTACGGTGCTCTGGAGATGTATGAAATTTTTAAAGCTCTTGGTGTTTTCATATTGAGATTAGAGTAGGAAATGTGTCATATTATGCATGGATGGATAGGTAGCAAGAAAGCAAATAACGGAGACTGCAACAATGCTGATTGAAGGGAGCAGCTTCAAGATGCACACAGAAAACGAGATAATGCACTAGTCCACGTTCATCATGTGAGACGTGCAAAATGTTGATGAAGTATTAGTAATAACAACATGCATCACAAAGCACAATTCATGTGATGATAAACTATTCAGGTGTCATCAAAGGCCAAACCTGACATGGATTTCTGATGTTATGAGGTCAAATGGCACGGAGAGAAGAGAAAGAAGAAGAATCATACTACCATGAGCAAGAGTCCTGCCTGGGTCAGACAGAACTTTTTTGGGAGCTCTGAGGGCGAGCATGCTGGAGCAGCCTCAATATCGCATTTGATGAGTGCAGCATAAGCCTTTTTGACTGCATCAGCCTCAGTCTGCTAACCAGCACAGATGGTGACAAGCTTTGCATTCACCTTTTCTGCAAAGGTCAATAAAGAGGTGGGAAAGGGAGAGGCAGCATCTCCCCGTTAGGTGATGTCCAGGATGGATACATTGCGTTATATACAGCTAGTGGAGAGAGGGGAGCTATAGCTCCTTTAGCCTCTGCTTCAAATTCTAATAGTCCCTTCAAGCTCCTGGAAGTGTCTCCTCCTGGAAGAAACTGGGAGGAGGAAAAAAAAAAATCTGTTTACCCATTTTGTAGTCCTCTCACACTTGAATGCGGCACTTTATAGACTAACTTTTATGAATGGTGGTGTATAAAAGCCCAGTGAATTAGGGAAGTGTAATGCTAACATTTCATAGAGATAGAGAAGACGAGATGTCATCTATGATATCAGGACCTTGTGACTCTTCTATTTAGCTATAGTAGCAGTTTAGCATAACAGAGTTATTCACGTGCATACCGTTAAGCAGATAGTTGAGTAGTTTGCTGGACTGGGACCAAAGTGCTCATTGCGTTGGAGGACTGAACCCATAAACTGGAACACTGTGGGCAGCTATACCTTTTGCAGAGCTGAAGTTTTTGTACTTTCTATTTTCATAAGAGTGACAGTGTTATGTAACTAGCATATAGATGAACTTGTGTTCATTCCTAAAGATCATAAAATATTCAGAAATATTTGTGAAATTCTGTCTTGAGTAATACAGCTTAAGCCCTCGAATTCTGAATGGGTAGCTCTCCTGTTTCTGCCTGGTTACAGACCATTCACTTAGCCCTAATGACACACATCCAAATAAATGCTTGCTATTTCACAAATGTGAAAATAAATGTACTGTTTCTATGCTCAAAGACATCAGCATTTATTGCCTCATTTGGGAAAATAACAGACTTACTTGGTTCATTTGTACTCTATTCAAATACTGTTTTGAGAACAGGGACCAGCATCTTGCATCTCGGAGCTCTTCCATGAATAGGGCTATGTATTCCCAGGTATCTTCCCTTCTATTCATTTGTATGAAAAAATCTTAAGGGGTAAAAGATTACAGGATGTCTCATGTATACGTAATTAATTTGCCCATAAACTACTAAAATGTAACGTATCAACAATTTTTTTATTATTTGTTCAGTTCCTTACTGAGCTGAGATTTTATGTCTCTTCTTGACTTTAGAGGTTGATTTACTATGTGCGAATGAATTCTACCTGACACTTGCCTCTCCTTCTCAATCATTTAACCAATGGAATCTTGTTGGTAATAAAATATTACAAAGTGTTTGTCTATTTGAGAAGTATTTTTGAGTATTTTTAACTTTAAAGAAATGTCATATTTGCATGTATGCATTCAGAATAAAAAAATTAGCTACTTCAGAAGTAATCTTCGTATGATCGGTTTGTTATGGGAGCACACCATCTAATTTTACAGCTTTAGGTAGTAATTCTGATTGTCATGGAGCCTGTAAGAAAATTAGAAGCACCAACAGTTTCAGCCCTTTCTAGTGCCAGAAAACTAATCTTTAGGACTGTAATTGTTTGAAGTTTTGTCAGACTTGTTCTCCTATTTCTACTCACATATTTCTAATTACAGGAGAAAAGGAAAGATATCCCCTGTAAGAACAAAATAAGCAACATATTCTCAGATAGTATTTGTAAAGGAGCCATTGACTGAACCTGAGAAAAATTAAAATGCAATAGCAAACCATCCATGTTTAGATGAAAGCAATTTAAGGCTCCTCAAAAAAAAAAAAAATGGCTTTTCTTCAGGGCAAATAATAGATCAATGTCCAGGGATATGCGTATTTCTAAACTACACCCGTTCAAAATCCTGACCTCCAAATTCTTACACTAAAGAGACCCACACGTCCCAGATAATGGCACTGCCTTTGATGCTGGGGAGGGGAAAGTCTATCATGCCATTCTGTCACTGTTTCTGCTCTCAGTGTCGCGGTGATGACAGAGGCCATCTGGATCAACACGGTACTCTTCAATGAGGAGAAATTTAACCCATGTGGCTACCATCCCTTGAAGTTAGTGCTAAAGTGAGTGAAGACACAGATACATATCGGGAAGCCCTTTTATATTTTCAGGGCGCTGGGGGCACTACCAAGCCTTACTGGCCCTGCCTGCCCTCCCCTGGGGCTCACCCCGGCCTGACCAGAACGCCATTTCAGCCCCGCACCGGGCTGTCAGTCCTTGCCCCAGCGAGGCGGTAGGATGCAGTGCTGCCACAGCCCTGCCCTGCCACCCCCGCCGGGGTGACCCTGCAATCCCAGCCCCAGGGAGACCCTGGCCTATGTATCTGGAAGGTGCCCTCCAGTAGGTAAAGAAATCTGGAAAGTGAAGCACCAGCAGCATGAGGAATCGCATCTCCTCGCTGGCAAGCTCTACATGAATTGCATTGTGAAACCAGAGCAAAAACGATCTGATCTGAAGTCTCTGTATTTTATTCAATTCAGACAAAAACATGTAACTGTAGATTTGGGTGCTTAATTCTACGTACCCATATTTGAAAGAATTTGGTGTAAACCGTAAGACTAGCACTTCATATTGAAGAAATGACTGTGTAACTCTTCACCCTGCAGCTGCCCATGTCTGGGATTTGGAGGTTGCTTTGTATTTCAGCTTCTCAGCCTACCGTTAAAAACTACCTGCAATTGCTGGTCATCTGCTTCTGTATCACTGGCCAAAGCACTGGCCCAAAAATCCACAGGATGGTTGTACGATATTCATGCCCGGTATGCAAGCATATCCTGACGAGTTGCTTCTAGTTTTCTTCAGGATCTGGGTGAAAACGTAACAGCCATTCCTTATCTGAGCAGTGTACTGGGACAGGCTGACAACTTAAAATGATGCTAGGTGATCTCAGTGAGAAGGCAAAGAGCAATAGAGAAAACACTGGAAAAACATATTTGGGAAGTTTGGTTTTAGACAGAACAACAGGAAAGAAGCAAATTCATTGCACCTAATGATTGCCAAAGATAGCCATGTTCGAACTGTTCTGTTCAGTCATTGTCTGAGGAGTCACAAGCAGACCTGGTATGTTCTGGATATTTTTACAGGGCCTGTTACTGATCACTTTTTCATTAATAATCAGAGGTAGCCACCAGTCAATAATATTAAGAAGCACTGAGATGCTAAACTTGATACCAGTCCTCAGTTTCTGTTAAAAAAAGTACTCTTCTGCTTTCAGAATCCCAGTGCAGGGACCAAAATAAACCTCACTGAGACAATTTTATTGGCACTGGGGTTCTGATGGGGTTCTAAAGGGAATGATTTTTCCATGGACTGATAATAAGGATTTCCCATTCTTTATCATCCAACAAGGAACAATGTTTCATCATTCTGTTTCAACAGTGCTGACAATATTTAGTTTTCTACTAGAGCCTGCCAGACATCAGCCACAAGTACAGGCACAGACACAGAAGTACAAAAACATGACAATTTTTATAGGATACAATACTGAAAAAAACTTATAATTCAAAACTACCAAATGTTCAGTCATCACTGACCAGTACAGCAATCCACACCACCACCTTTGAAGACAAAATCCGTTTGAGGCATCATCAGGAAGTAGTTTCTTCATAGATTCTTTTATTATGCTAAGAACTGTCTGTACTCTAAAATTTTAATGGTTATCATACTATTAGAAAGTAAAAACAAAACAGCTATAAAACAAGTGTGCAAATACCTTTGTAAGGATTTGGCAATTGGTCAAAATGCGGCTTGCTAGAGAATGGACAATTGTCCTTCCTTGTATCCTAGTCAAGAAACTGTACAAATGCAGAGTTATTTGAGGTGTGGAAGGAAAAACTGAGGACTGGAGTACTACTTTGATTTTCTCTTATATATATGCCACTGACAAATCAGTAAGATAATAATTGTTATATTTAGCTATAGCTTTGAAAGTTTATGTGATATATAGGCTGAACACTCACACAGAAAAATGTCTATATTGGGTTTTTACAAATAGCAGTAAATAAATAGAAACTTTCCAATCAATAAATCCTTGCTTAATATGAAACTTTGCAGGTGAGTTTAAGATTTTCTGGAGTTTTGGCCAGAGTGATGACTTAAGGTGCGTGGTTGTATTCCTCAAGAAACAAATACATAACACTTGTTTCATTTGAACAGGTTTACACAAATGTGTGTGCTAAATGAATTCTGTAACAAATAACGCTGCTGCTATTTTATTAGTCTTTTTAAAAGACCTCAATATTCTCTAGTAGCTATATTGTATGCAGAAAAGATTTAGGGCAGAGATCACAGTTCCTCTGTCCTACATACAAGGACAGAAACACAGAACAGGCTTTGTCTATTTTTCTTCTTATGTAATTCTAGTACTGTGACTTGGTGGAACAGGAGGAGTTTCAAAGGTTACGTGCAGGTGAATTTCTACACTCCTGAATTCCTTTTTCCCAGGAAAAACACTGCAGGAAGTTGAGATAAAATTTCTCACTTCATGCGGGGAGGGGCAGGGGGGAGGGAGAGAGAGAGACTTTCTCTCCAGCTCTCAGCTATAACCTGGAATATATCTGTATGTGCATGCTTAAATATTATAAATACATTTATAGATACTTATGGATAAATATATGTACACATATATGATATACCTACATGATAGCGATCATATATATGTGTGCATATATATGACATATATTATAAATCTTACATATATAAGATTTTATGCTGTACTGCATAATTATTTAATAATCATTAGCACAGAAAATACATAAGCCTCCAAAACCCAGAATATTTTACTCCTACAGAATAGGTGGTATTCAGTGAGCAAGTACATTTTTCTCTTCAGGGTACAACACACTGTGTGAAAGCTTTCAGAAACTGAGCGTTCATGCAGTACAGCAAGTATGTGTGACCTCTACAAAGTTATTCAGTTACATGCAAAAGAAATGGTAGGCTGATAAAACTTAAACGTGGGCCTCTTGTCAGCAATGTTTCCTGCATTTCTTTAGCTGAGAGATAATAATTGTGGCAAACAATCAAAAAGGAACAAATGAAACACAGTAGAGGACACAAAAAATTAAAGTAGAATATTTAAAATAGGCTAATTACTAATGGGATTTTTTTGTATGTAAATGACGCCCCTTGTTAATTCCCATTTCTGACTTTCCCCTGAAATAATCCTGGCCACTCTCAAATTTGTCAGGAGCCTATCAGTATCTCTAAAATGAATGCATTAGTACTGTCAGCGTCCACTTCATCCTATAGTGTTAAAATTGCAAAACTGCAATTTTAGAAAGAGTACCATTTGATAATCTTGAACACAATACATCACCTTGATGGCATATGCATTTGTAAATGAATATTAACTGTACAAATCCAGAATTTATGTAAGAGTAGACATGTCTCTCCTTGGTGGTCTGCAAAGGACATGGTTTTTTTTCTGTCAACTTGACTGATAAAAATTCCCCTGTAAGACTTCACGTAATAAAAAGAAACCTTGTAAAGTGTGAATAAAAGACAGTGGACACCTTGGGTGGGAGCCATCCCACCTAATTTTTGTCACCTGCACTTGTATGAGGAGTTGTTCTCTGGAGGTACTTCTGTCTACTGCCCAAACAGGGAGCTGTGGGTAACTTAAGTTAGGGCAAACGAGTTTCGCTTCATGTGTGAAAGCCGGGTGCTGATACAGATTGCTGTTTGTAGGATGCATCTGTTGGAGGACGCTGATACAGTGTGATAAAGAAACGTTTTTTGACATTCACTGGAGAAGGAAAGGCTTGACGCTGCAGGCACTGAGGCTCTGTGACTCCCGTTGGCTTGGACAAGTACTGATGGTGCTTTGTACCTCACGTGATTACAAGCTTAGCGTGTTGCCGTCCTCCTGCGTGCTAAGCGTCTGCTGTGAGGTGCTGAGTAACCTCAAACCTCATTAAAGTCATTGGAGAGAGCCCTGAGCTATCTCATGAGATGAAGTTGCACTATTTATACTCTGAGAACATATGCATACTGTACTATTAGTGCTAATATTTTTGTCAGAACACTTTTTTAAAGCAAAATGTGAGAACATTTGTGGGCAGTAATCGCAAAACAGGGTTGACAGCTCCTTCCTTCTCTTACTCAGTCACAAACGTTTTTCCTTTCAACAGATTATGAAATGTAAATGGAACTGGTCATTTTCAGAAACTAATGTTATTTGGTTGATAATATGTGAATACCAAAAGGGAGCCGACAAAGTTATCACCAAGTAGAAACCGATAATGGCAGGGTGCCTGCAGCCCTACTTTGAATTGAAAGAGGAGCTATGCAGCCTCACAGTAACACCTGTGAGTGGGGAGCACATACTGCATTTGCAAAAGTTCATAAAAGACAAGGGGGACTAAGCCCCTCTCTTCCGTCACCACCTGACCAGGAGTTATATGTCAATTTTTATTTCACCAATAGCCTTCCATAATCACAGAAGTCAATCAATAATAAGAAATACATATTTTCATGTTAATATCAAATGTTAGTAAAAAACTATCCTATGTCTGTGTAATTATCTGTTTAACAGTGGAGTGGCCATGACAATGGAATCTCTTTAAGTCAACCAAGACAACCGAAACATCTACAGCACAGCTCATCCACCTGTCGGAAAAGCCAAGACCAAGTCAATGATGACCTTTCCTCACGGCTGAGAACTGTGCAGGAAAAGCTCTCTTTCCACAGACATCATGGTTTGTACTGCTCTGGTACGAAGCTATGGGGTCTCAGACAAGAAAAACTACTGGATATTGACATTTCAGAACAAGAAGTAAGAAATTACAGGAAGGAATAGTAATGTCACCAAATTGTTTTGTCCCCCAGAAAATGACTTGCTCCGATACTCACACGGTGCTGTTCGTTGCACTTGATCATCAATGAATCTTCGTCAAGCCCAAGCTGCCTGCATCAAGCTTATCAACAGAGGCTCCCAGCAGTAACTTCTGCCTGTTCTCCATCACAACTCTGTCATCACTACAGAGCGTGGGATAATAAAAAAAAGATAAAGCAGAAAGCTGAAACAAGTCCTACCTGATGAATCACTACAGTGAGAAAGATGTGTGTCATTTCAGGCTCACTCTTTCATTCAGAATCACATATTATCTGCTAATGCAGTTAATTGTAAAAAGCACATAACAAAACCAGATGAAATCGTCCACCTGAACAAGCATGATCTGGTCAGGTTTAATGTCAAGGTGTTCCTCAGAGTTCCTCTTCTCAACTTAAACATAACGTTTTTAAAAGAGTAGTTCAGTTAGGAACTAAAGAAATACAGCTGTAACATTCTTTACCTTCTAACAATGATTATGAGCAACAAATAAGACACACCAAGTGCAAAGGCCAGGCATTTTATTTTTGCAATTATTAAGCACTTTTACAAAGACTAATGCATCTGGAATTTTGTAAGCTAGATATATTTATGATCTGTGGGCAGTTCTTGATATAGTTATGATCTATCCTTGTTTGGATAAAATCCATTTTCTATTCAGGGTAAGTGAAGGAATACTTTAATGCCTGCTAACTTAGTAATGGCAAAGAATAGAAACCTTCCAAATTGTGCATCAGCATGACAAGGCTGAAAAAGGTGCTCAGTCCTGTAAGCCGAGATTTGTACAATGTGGTGTGAATACAAATGTGCTTCTTTGGTGGAACCGTGCGTTGTATGCCAGGAAGAAACCAGGACATCAGAAAATCAAGGAGACAGCAAGAAAACACTGGGAATATGTAAACAGGGCACAGAGTGACAGAACTTGCTGCTCGGCCTGAACAAGACTCTGGAAAAGACAATCGGTAGAGTCTATCATCAGATGACTTCAGGGAAGACACCTAGTTCAGAACGAGCAAAGACAAGGTCAGAGATCAGAGCAGGGTTAGGACGCCTGTGGGGTCACTTCCACCAGTATAATGGGACATACCAATGTCTTCAGCACAAAGTTTAGAAAATTTGGCACCTCAGCAGCAGAAAAAAATGGGAAAAAAGGATCTGGACAAAAAGCAGGCAAGACCACAACAGTCAGAGGTGATTACGATCAGGACAGAAGAGGATTCAGGACCAAGAGTGAAGGGCAGTAAAGGAAAGGCTCAGCTTCAGCTCCAGTTAGGCCAAAGCTAACGGGAAATCTTTCAACAGACATCCAACCTTGTACTTAAATCCCCTTTTTATATGAATGACTGCAAGTTCTGCACAGTTCACCACAGCATTAGGAGGCACTTAAAACCCTTTGCTTCGTGTCAGTGAAAGAACCACTTTGGGGGCACAGCGCTGCTGCAGGGTAGTTGTGTGCAAGCTTGGCATTACGAGCAAGCAGCCCAGTCCGGTAACTCATTTCACGACTTACTGTGTTCAAGGAAACAAGATTTGTTTACATTCTCTGCAAATAGGTCGGGATCAAAAAACACTTGACTCTGTCATGTTTCTAAGAAATAGCCCACAGATTTCCAAATATTGGCTAACCACTGGCACTGAAAAAAAGAGGTAATAACATGTTTAATTTTAACCACCTGAATAGTCCTATCGAATGCGTACACATTCCTGAAAGAGCAGGCACTGAAAGAGCTAATCACACATTAAATTATCTCCAGTGTGCAGGAAATATATTTTCATAAGACATTTAAGCATATATAAAACTATTATTTTTTTAATGTTAGTACAAAAATTCCTATTATCTTTAAAATGTTGGCATCTGTGTTCATTTATTTAGATTGCCTGCTTCTGTAGCAGTTAAGTGGTTACTTACAAATTGCGTAAAACTGTCTGATCAGCTAAATCACTGATCTTTTTTCAGGAAAAAAGCAAACACTTTCTGTAAACAAAATCAACAATTATACCCCGTTTGAAACATGTAAAATTGTTAATGTTTATGAGCCACTAAGATACTTACTAAAAGGCTGGCAGTCTTACCCAAAAGAAGACCTGTTAACTAATTCTCAGTCAAACTAACAGACAGCACAAATAAGTTACACCACCCTCCTCTCCCCCCAAATTTTCATGTTTTTCTTGGAGAAGACAAATCTTAAAATTTTGGAGAAGGACTTAATGCAAACATTCTTAGTAAAATACAAGTAATTGCAACAGAAGATACTCTTGTAAGCATTAATACATATAAAAAGCATACATAGGGAATTGCACAACACTGGTTAGAAGGGCCACATTTTTTAGGTACACGGTGCATGGATGATCTGTGCAACATGCTAGGTATCAGTCTATTAATTCCATTAAAAAAAAAAGTGATCTGAAGCATTGGAAGGATCGACCCTATAAGGTGACAAATGAGAGGCAGTGGGTACCGATTTCTACAGAGGAGTACAGCATGACTTGAACTTGGCCTAACTTCGAAGATAAAAAGCAGACCCATGACTTCCACTGAAAACTGGACAGGAACTTAAGGAACAGACACCAGCTAAGATCTGGGGTGTTTGTTCATCTTACTCGGCAAGTAGGTGGCTGCCTCCTTGAACTTCAAGCTGAATTTAAGAATCATCTCTGTAAAGTACGTCTTGTCAGTCTGCTCTGGATGTGACTAGCAGCATAGGTGTGTTGCAAGATTACACCCGAGAATAATTGAAGCCTCTTGACCGCCAGAGATAATGAAAAGGATCTGCTGTCTGGCAGCTGAGGAACAAAATACATCCAAAAGGACTGATCGTTTCAGGAAAGAGATGGCACGTAACATCAGCTAATGGCGCAGACTTAGCTTTTGTTCGTTCCTCAACAGTTTTCACGGACAAGCATTACCTCCATCTTACTCAGATCTACACGTTAACAAGCATGTGTATGCTGGAAGTACGGTTTGGTTTTGTTAAATGTTAAGGATTTTTCTTCTGTTCGTCTCAGTGGGTTTCACTTTTCGTGAAACGATGGTTTACGAACCGGATTAGAAAGGGACACAGCTGAGTATCATCTTAATTTTAATGGTCACACAGTACAGAACATCCTACGCTTTTCCTTTTGGTATCATAGCAAGGGAATTGCTCACTGCTTGATGAGCTGTTATACCTCAGTGCCTTTTTAATACCTAAGATGAAGGCAGGGAACTTCCAAAAGCTATTTTTCTACAGTATTAACGATACTAAGGTATGTCTCATTGTGAGAAATGGTTTACTGAATGCTACTGAGTTTTGTATGTATTAGTTTTTCAATGTTTTCCATATCTTCAGTGTTCCTATTTGACTGGGGAAAAAAAATTTGTATTTTTTTCTCCTAGAGCCTTCACTAGGCACTACCTTAAGTGAGGAACCACAAGGAAGACAATTTCTCTGTTCCAGTGTGGTTTCCAAAACCTTTTGTGGCCCTCCCAAAAATGACCTTACAGATCATCTGTGTGATAAACATGCAAGCTTTTTCCATTAAAAAAATCCAGTAATTGTAAAACAGAGTGTATGTGAAGGGCATCACAGGCCTAATGGCTATCAGACACCAGTTCACAATGTGGCAGAGATGAAGCTGCAAGGATGATGCAAGTCTCTTTTTAGGGATAAAAATGTTTTAAGGATTTCAACACCTCATCTCAGGTTTTATAAATTAAACTTATAAATTACAATGCAGGCATACCACATTCTTTTCTCACCCTGTTTGTAATAACTCAGAAAGACAGTGATAAAATGGGGAATGCTAGGTTTGAAAGAGCTACGCATACTCACTCCAGCAAATCAGTCAAGTCTATAAATCATTTCAGTAGGATTAGGAGTAGATAAAGTAGTAATGGAATAGCAATAGCAGATCTAGCAAAAGCAAGATAAAGGCTGCCTGAGTATTACCACCAGGCATCACTTCATTATATTTATTAGCACTGAGTGGAAAAGAACAGGGCAAAGCACAGCAGTAACCAAAACATGGAGGTGTCCCAGAGATGCCTATTATTTTCCAGTATAAATTCAGGAGTTCCCCACATAGCATTAGAACAGTGACTAGTCTTTTAGATTATGATTATAACGCCGATGCTTCCTTTGAGTAGACAGAGGACAAGAGTACACAATGAAACAAAAGTATGTATCAGTTTGAAGCGTATTGATCTGTCAGAGAAACAGTGCTGTGTGATCTCACTAGCTAATTTGGACTTAGATCTGTCACATGGCACTCTGTGACTTAACATCTAGCAATACCACTAAAACCAATTCCCAAACTAAAACACAAACCAAACCACTGAGATTCCTCTCCAAGTTGAAACTTATGCAGACACAGTTTTATTTCCAATTTTGAGAAGTGAGATTTCTTTTGAGGGTCACAAAAAACACTGCTTACCACAGTTGAGTTTTCATCTGTTGTAGCCCTAGAGCAATCAATGAAATTCAGGCCCAAATTCCAAACCTCTTTGTTTAGCCACCAGCTTTACCTTTTAGTCCTAGCTAGTTCTTCACCAGTCTTGGAAACAACAGTTTTAAACACTTGTTTCAGAAAACCTAACACCTGAAAACAACAGAGTGGAAAGAATAAGTACAGTCAATCTTAAAAAAAAATTTAAAAAATTAGTAAAACACAGCATGAAAGTTCTACAGTAATAAGTGGAATATATATGAATACAAATGCAAATTCCAAAGCCTTTAGGTGGAAGATAGCTAACGATTTTTTTTGATTGCTTGGATTTCCAAGAACTAAACTGCTTTGAGGCCAACCTTTACCTGGACGGGGAGAAATAAAAGGAGACACTCCCTTCTCTCCCAAGTCATGAAGAAATCTATCCATAAATTTAGATTAGAAGTAAATGTGGTTAAGACAGATTGCACAGACTAAAGCGCTTCGTATGCCATATAAAGCAGTATTAGGAAAAGGGAATTATGGAGACTGTTAATCATTACCAAAGAGACCAAACGTGGATTCAGAAAGACGGGCATCCTCTAGCTGAAGGTACTAAGAGATATCGAGACTGATAACAAGACCACGAGGGGAAAGCAGCACTAGAGAAACGCGCAGTCATCTCACGATGCCGCAGCCCACGGGAACTGAAACACCCACCACGCGAGGACCATACACCACCTTGCACACTTTCTCCCTGAGGCGAACGCCAGAGACCCGGTGGAAGCAGCGGCGGCTGCCGCCCCAGATGCGTGTCCTCCCTCGCTCCCGCCCGCCGGCCTCTCCCCGGGGGGCCGCCCCGTCGGGCCCAGCACACCTCTCCCTCCGCTGGCAGGGGGGGCCGGCTGAGAGTCAGGTGCATCCCCCCCCACCCCCGCTTAGAGCTGAGAGAGGTTACCAGTGGGAAGGGTGGCAAGGGGCGCGAAGTAACCGGCCGCCAGCCAGTCCCCGCGGGGCCTAGGCCCAGCCTGGCGCCGCGGGGGCGGCAAGCGGGCCCTGCCTTCCCAGGCCCGCGGCGGAGCCCTTCCGGCCGCCACTGGCCGCCCCGCCGGGCCGCGCTCCCGCGGCCACCAGCACCCGCAGAGCCCCCGAGGCGGAGGGGGAG
>JAVKLA010000073.1:11945669-11958760 GCA_034782735.1 Sagittarius serpentarius | reverse complement strand
ACTCATCACCGGTCTCCATCTGGACATCGAGCCGTTGACCACTACGCTCTGGATGCGACCATCCAACCAAATCCACAGCCACCGAACTGAGGAATTAGTACAAGCTATTATGTGCTTTTAAGTATTTGTTATTGCAGCTTACATAGAAACACAGTTTATTCAATAGTTCTTATCAGAAAAGTTCTTGAGTCATGTTATTTTGGAGTAGGTAAGTAATATGACTTTATTTATTTTAAAACACTTTACATGCATTAAAATATCTCCGTTGTAGAAGCATGTGAAGAAAATGACATGACAGAGGTATTCTGTATGTCTAGGCTTTTAATTACACAAAACTCGAATAACTAGTCAAATTTTTGACAGTTATCATTAAGTCTCCAGGGTGCTTAACTATTGAACTGAAGCCTTGCTTTGACAAGAGGTGGGTGAACTGCAGGCGTGAATTTAAGATTTCCAAGGGAATAAATTGAAACACTAAATTTGAAATGGAAAATAAGCAGCATGCAGATAGTAAGATGGTAACTGTTTAGTGTGTAAAATGTATAAATTATTGGCATCTTACCTGATTTATAGATGGATAGCTATTCAGTGGTTCATATATAGCTTAAAATTAAAGGAATATGCTGACAGTATACAATAGATACAGTTACCACCTTAGTCTTTTATGTTTCCTCTTTTGGTAGATAATATAACGAACATTTAATTAATAGTATGGCTTATTAATCGTTGGAATTTTGATATTTTGTATTGTAGTTGAAGCTGTTTTATTTGGGATATAAATAGTTACTCTATATATTCTCTGAAAATGTATTATAAATTCAAAGATCAGTGAGTTGAAATGGAAAATAATATTCAATAGCTAAACCAGATCATAAAGAGTCTTCTAATGTGGATTAGGTCTGCCCTGCTGACCTCCATCATCCACACGAAGGATCTAGCTGGAGGTTACCATAGGATCCTTTTTGGCCTCTGTATGCTCAGTTTTCCTTCCATAAAAATTGGAGTAAGAATGGAGCAGTGGGGGGGAAGTGAAGTTCAGTCTCATCAGCAGCAACAGAGCGAACACGTGGTCAGGATGCAGTCCCGTGGCAATCAGGACCACAGAGCTGACCAGAATGAATAGTTTGGAGGGGAATCCAAACCAAGATACAAGTCAGACAAAGGTATTTTCATTTATAGATGATGTATCTAGGTTTAATTTATGGATGCTGTCTGTAGTAGCAGCCTAGCAATCTATTCCACTTGCATGGGTACATTCCTTGCTTGAAGGTGGACCATTTGTGCTGAACACAGAGTACTGTTGATCATAATGTAACAAAGAAAAGCTGAGTAAAACCTTTTAAAGGTGCAAGTTCTCCTATTTCAAACATACTAGTCTCTTCTGAAGATCTGTGAATGAAGTAAGCATCGAGGAGAATATTGAGCTGCTCTCGATAAATCCAGGTTTCCTATACAAAATCTGTTGGAAGAATGTGAAGTATCTATATTTATTGTATGCTGTCACATACACCTTGACTCCCACTCCACCTGGCTATACTCTTAGGGTTTTTGTTGTTGTTGTTGTTGTTGTTGTTGTTGTTTTTTTTTCTCCAGCAAAAGAAAGAAGTTAGAGTCTTGATCTGAAAACATTATTGAATATTGTTGTCTTTTAATTGTTTGGAACAAGAGAGTTCAAAGCTTCCCTTTGAGTGGAAAGTGAAGTTACCAAGTGCTTTTTTTGGTCAAGAAGCTTTCATCAGAAACTAGTGGAAAAGATACAGGATTAATGTGATTAATGCATGTGTCACCCTAGGTTTTTACTGCATCTCAGTAAAAACAAAGATACATATGACTGGAGCAATACCAGCCTATTAATGTGATGAGACTTCTTTTAGGATTTCTAAGAGCTGATCAACCATTCTTTTTCCTTGTGCTAATGCATGTCATTGCTACTGATTCAGATTATTCAGAAGAAAATGCAGATTTCAAAAGAAGGTGATAGGAATGGGCATCTAAACAATTTGCTGAGGAGAACACTGATTTTAAGTGTTAGGACCTTGATTGAAAAGGTCAAGGATTTTATTTACTGATGAGGAGTTTTGCCATTGAGTGTAATGAGGTCAGGATGTCACCTTTGCACGTGACATTTTCACCTCTTGATGGGCTATTTGTATTGGGAGAAACAGATAAGATTACAAGGAGAGCTTGTGAAAGCCCTGTTCAAGGTTCAGATCTACTGAAGACATGCATTGTAGAAGACCACAGTATAGTCATCTCTTTCCCAGCCAGGAGCAGAAACGGCAGAGAGCATGGAAGTTGGGATTGCAGCTGGCAGCAGTTAAGGGCTCATTTAGTCATTAGGGCAACCCAGGGAGGCTGGTATAATTTAGACAAACCATCAAAGCAGTGGAGGAGCTACAGAAGTGTATAAAAAATAATTCTTCTTTGCCATTTTTTGTCAATTACCTTTAATTTTGACAAATCTTGGCATGCTCTCTAGATGCATTTTCCCTACATCACAATATCTGCATGCTTCTGTGCCCTCCGTCACTAGTTTTCCTTAGTGAAGCCTAAATATAAGTTTGTAGTTCCTTCAGTGTATTCTGATTACATGCGAACAGAGTGTGGTGGTATGTGTAGGAGACTTTTTTTGGGTGTCTGGCAAATGAAATCCTTTTTCTCTAGGCCACAAAGTAGCAACAGAGCTGCTTTGACAATTTCACTGCAATTTTTATGGAGAGTCTGTATACATTGCATGTGAGAAAGGTGAAAGTGCTGATTGACTTTGTCGTGACAAATCGAGTGTCATTTTTGACCCTGCTTCCCACTTACTTATCCTCAGAATGGTCATCCATGCTTTTTGGAGAGAGCTGCTGGGATGTTTGTTGCCTGTGAAGTCTGTATGCATAATTTCTCCTCACTCCTTTCATTTCTGTGGAGAGTTTGCATTGCTGTTTTTGTAAGAAGAAACTGGGCTGGGAGAGAGGACAGCAGACACAACTGAGAGTCTTGTCTTTTTCCGGTGACATTTGGACCATAACTTAGGTTTTATGCATGGAAATGTCAGAAAGATCAAAATACACTTCTGTATAGATAATGAAGCAACATAATAAATCCATTATCGTGTCAAGAAAAAAAGATAGGTATTCTTTGCAGTGATTTCAGTCTAAGTACTTCAGGAGAGAGACTGAAAAGGCTTACTTTTCATATTTTAAAACTACAGAAATATAATTAAAAACAAATGAAAAGTAAGCTAGATTAAAAAATAGTTCAAATTATGCTTGGTTACTCTGATGGAGGGTGATTTTCTTGCATGAAATTGATTAACAATGTGATATGTAAGCTGAAGTATTTCTCTTAAAGCACCATATGATTGCTTCTTTTTCAGGTCCCTGTTGCTGTGGTATGTATATGGTGATTCTATATTACTCTGAAAAAGAACACTATATAGCTCTCTGCTCCAGATACCTTAAAATAAAGATAATGAATAGACCAGAAGCTGTCATTTATGGTATATAGTTATGTTCTAAAGTAAATGGGAGCTGCATAGATTGCCAAGGCCAGAACTGGGGTCTAATACGTTTATTTTTTTGTTTGTATTTGTTGTTTTTTAAAGTCCTGCATCACAAAGGGATGTGGAATATGTGCTAAAGCACACACAAATCAAAGCAAGGGCTATGACTCTTCATCCTTAAAGCAGTTACTGAACATCAGTGCAATGATCTGTCAGATTTTCATATACAGGCTATTATTCTCTTATCTACACTATATCTATACACTATCTCTTATCCACTAATGTTGCTGCTTCAGTTAGGCAAAGGAATAATTAACTGTAATGATGCTAACGGGGCTGATATTACTGACATATATCAAGGTAAATAAAATGAGAATCTGACTTGCATCAGGTTGAAAATGTGTTAGCTAGCGATTCAGTCTAATTATACTGAATTAAATCTAATTGCATATTGTCATCCAGGCCCCAGAATTTTAATAGTAATTGGATTCTCACACTTTGGGTGATTTTTAAAAATCTGAAGCATAATGTAAATTATGTGGAACTTTTTCTGTAAAATATAAGTTTCTGGAAAAACTAAGCACTGTTTAAAGACAATTACCCATTTTGGTCAGGAATCTTGTCAGAAACTACTAATAAAGACATAGGATTAAGGTGAATAACCAGTGTATAACTCTAGGTTTTTCACCTGTTTTATTATATATTACAATACTTTATTATGTAATACAGAATTACAGAGGTTTCATATTTTGTTATGAAAGAGGGTACTAATAATAGTATTTCTGTTTTGAAAGGTGACTGCTACATTTGAATTCTCTAAGTTTACCTTGGTATAGAATAATGTTGGCTATGGCATCACTAGAACTACAAATGTAGATACAATTTTTGTGTAGAAGACAGCTGAAGAAATAATTGCCCCTGAATCAGGAATTTGTATGGTTCTAACCATTTTCCAACTGGTTAATTGTTTGAAGTCGAAGTAATGCTGTGCATATGGGCAGTAAGCATTGATGCTTACCACATAGCAAACGGTACTTGAAACCAGTTATGTTTCATTCTGCATCCTTCTTTAAAAAATGTACTGATTAGACACTAAGAACGGTGCTGCCAGAAGAGATAAAGGGAAGTTTAAGGAGTGAAAAAGGTGTCTGTTTGTTTGTTTGTTTTTTAAATCTGGAATAGATGAGGAAGCTCTTTGGTTTAGTAACTGCAAGGTTATTCAGTGCTGTGGTTCCATTTTCCTAATAGTAATAAATTGGACTTCTGTTGTTTCACTTTACATTGATTTTTCTTTTGCAGTGCGTCCGAAAATTAATAGAAGCTTTGCCTATTTTATTGCAATTTTGTAGTAAATGCATCCTAAGAATTGCATGTGAGAATAAAGCCAGTAAAATCTTAATGGAAGTGAATATTTCTAGGCAGCAAATGGAGGCTTTGGACTTGGTATAGGGGCTAACACAGGCAACTGGATTAGTCAAGATCATCTTGGCCGATGACAAGCAGAAAATACTCAGAGCCAACCAGTATCGCTGACAGAGAAGTATCACCTGGGAGCAATAGGAAGTGAGTATGTAATCAAAGAACTCTTCATTTCCATCCTGCCTCCAGCCTCACCCTGGAAGCTCTAAGAAGAGATCACTACAGAACTGTTCTCCATGGTATGGTATCTTGGATCTATTTCAGAGAGTCTTAATTTTTTTTCTCTCGCTCACTTGATCAAGAGTCATAGCAAGGGTCATGCCAACACCTTATATACTGTAGAAGGAAAACATCCCTTTCACATAGCTGTAAGATGTATCATGAGTCAGATAAATACTGAAAGAGCTAATTAAGAGAGTCTCAAAGTAAAAAAAAAAAAAAAATTCACCACATTTTTGTTATTTGAATACCTATATTCCCATTGTGCTGGAAATGTATAGGATGTACAGAGTTGAATAATTAATGCCTGGATGGGCAAATAGCATCAAGTAATAGTGAAGCCTGATTGTTTCTTGGTAT
Source organism: Sagittarius serpentarius (assembly GCA_034782735.1). NCBI lineage: Eukaryota > Metazoa > Chordata > Aves > Accipitriformes > Sagittariidae > Sagittarius > Sagittarius serpentarius. The sequence goes on along the minus strand of JAVKLA010000073.1, from coordinate 11,953,269 downwards.
TTTTGGAAGGCACACTCTATTTTGGTGCTGAGTTCCTGATTAGAAGGAGTCATTTTTCATGTCCCAATGGAAATAAATTAGATTTAATAATATAACAGAATTTATTCACTATTCAGTACATAATTAGTGGAATGAAGAAAGATCAACGGAAGAGCCCTCCATTCTGCGTAAGTTTGCAAAATCTGCCATTTTGTTATAGAATAGGCTGTATTTTCTCTTATTTCTTATTACTGACACCCAGAAGGTAATTACAGCTTTCTGTATAAGCACTGGAGACAATTTGGAGTCAGTTGAATAACTGAAGTAAAGAAGCTGAAGGAAAGAAGGCACTTTCAACACCTTGTTTTTCAGAATAATGACCTATGAGGAAACTATGGCCTCACCTATAAGAGAAAGAGCTAAAATCTACATTCCTCTCTACAGTGAAGTTAAATGCAGTCAATTTTGGTCTGCTGTTTCAGTAGCAAAGGAGGATATTTTCTGCATGAATCAGGGAGGAAGAATGTTTGTTTCTTTATAATCTTACTCAAATTTCAGTAACCCTCCAATTACTGTGTCCTGTGGGCCTAAATACTATTTAGATAAAGCGGAATGCTCTGACTATGTCTAAGCACGTAGAGTTTTATCCATGATTGCTCATGAAGGCTGGGATTCATCTTCCTGCGCAGTGAAACGTTAGATGCCGCTCTAAAACTTATGAATCTGAATTTAGTTGTGACAAAATTGCTCTTAATTACAGGACTAATTCCCCTGTGTGTACAACTTTTTATCCTCTAGATGCTCAGGCATACATCCCAAGCCATTGCATCTCTCTGCAGGCTCATCTAGATGTCTAAGCATTTTTAAGCATGCAAGGCGCTGGCAATACTGTCCAGCAATCCAATCAATTTTTTACTTTTTTTCTTCCATCTTCTGAGTACTTTGCTGTGCCATGTCCCACAGAGAAGGCTCTGGAGTCCAGGAATATTGCAAGGTGCCTGTGTTCATTGTCTCTTCTCAAACCTGTTGTAGACTAGCTGGTTAAAACAATGATGAGAGGGAGCATATTACTCAGGGAAAACAGCTGGCTGGTATATTGGCCTAGCGGCTATGTAGTCATTACAAATCACAATGATACTGCGTATACACACTAAAGGGCACACACTGAGCCCTTCTTAGACATGATGGTGCTTCCTCTTGTGAGTAAGGATGTTTTCTTTCCCTGTGTTTTTCCCCACAGCTTTTTCCCACTCTCCATGTCAGCCTAAGTCCCAATCTGTCTCACAGCTCTTAACAGAAAGCTCTCTACCAACCATAGGCATCTAGGATGGACAAATCTTACCCTAATTTTTTCTCTCTTCTGGCCTGAACAACGCAGATTTTTGGATTACAGGCCTCTTAGTGACTCGGAATCAAGAGGGACGACTCGTAGTGGGAAGAGAAGGAAAAAGAAGAGCTCATCTTTTCCTGAGATGAGTCCTGCCATGCTCAGCATCCAAATCACAGAAACCCTCTCGACAATGAGTGGATTCTTCCAAGTCACAAGACATGCAACAGCTAGCATTCAGCTCTGCCTCCAACTTCTAATGCTTCTTGCCCAGCTTTCATGAAACTCCAGCTATATGCCAGGAGAATGTCTGCACGTAGCCAACCTGTGATGGCGGGAAGGAGATGACAACCAAAGCAACACAGGCTCGACAGACTCAAAACAACGAAGCTTGAGCAGCATCCCACCATTGTTTAGCATACAAGTGATTATTAGCTCACAGCGCACAATTCTGGACAAGCTGAGTACAAAACTTGGAGATGATAGAGAGGCATGAGTGCCTTCTCAAGTGTCGTCCGCACTTGGTGCTCCAAGCCTAACTAGAGGTAACAGTAGAGTATGCTTAAGCAATGTGAGTTTGTGCTCCTAGCGTAGACAGTCAGCAGTTTTGGCCAGGTGCTGCCGCATTCAAAACCAGCTTGGGTTTACTATTTATTCCTCAAGTCTCTGGTTCTCCAGGTCAGTAACTCCCAACATGATTCTGATCCTTTGCCTGCTTGTGACCAGGAGAATAGGTCTAAGCAACGTCTGGTGTGTTTAAGATACAGGGGAGTGAGCAGGTGTCTAGAGACAGTAGTTGGGATCTTTGGCTTTTCAGACTATGAAATACATCCTGGGTAGGGGACCTAGAGAAAAAAATGGTTTAAAGCAACTTGGTAATGTTCAATCTTTACTTTGGGTGTTTCTAGACTGAGCTGAATAAGTAGATCAAGACACTCTTGATTCAAGTCCCTCCCATTCAGACTGGAGTGGGCACTTGAAACTAGCAGTCATGTGTTCTTTCTGTTTATGACAATGCTGCTTCACTTGATGATCTGTCCAGTCATATCCAGGAGAGAGCTGACATAGCAATGCTAGGAGCGGGATAGCTGTATTTGGTCTGAAATCAAGCCTGGAGGTCCTGCTGTGTAAGAAGTTTTCCTGTTTTACATTTCTTAAGTAGTTAGGTGTCTACTGAGCTACAGGCAGGCAGTTGGTTCCAGTAGAGAACAAGAATGCTGGGAGAACTGGAGTCTCTTGAGCTGTACTCAAGAGGTCATGGTGGTGCTTCAGTGCAGGGCTCTGTTGCCTGCCTTGCGTGGTCGAGTTACAAGTCCTTGTTTCCCTTTTGTTCTGCAGCTGCGGGGTGGCTGTACGTAAAAGCTCCTATCTTCTCCTCCCGTCAGATACGGTGTTAAGATAGGTCTGAATTCCCCCAGTTCTGGGGTCTGGCAGTTGGGTAGGATATATAGCGTATCACATCTGGCTTTCTCTTCTGTTGAATCAGATTAAGTTACCTGTACATGTGTCTAGCCTAGAACTTTCGCTTCTCTGAGGCAATTTTCATGTAAGAGCAAGTTTTGGGGCGATGAGTGGGAAGGGACAGTTCTGACTTCTTCAGGTGTCACCTTCTATGTTTTTCCTGCTTGGGCAGGTTGTATCACAAATACCTAAAAGAGCATGTGTCCTCTAGGCAGAGCATATGTATCTTTATCTTTGAGCTTCCTTTCTGTCTGTCATGGTTTAACCCCAGCCAGCAACGAAGCACCATGCAGCTACTCATTCGCTCTTCCCTCATCCCAGTGGGATGCGGGGGAAAATCGGGGAAAAAAAAAAAAAGTAGCGCTCATGGGTTGAGGTAAGAACAGTTTAATAACTAAAATAAAATAATAACAATAATAAAATAAAATAACAATAATAATAATTGTAACGAAAAGGAATATAACAAAAAGAGAGAAATCGGACCCAAGAAAAGACAAGTGATGCACAATGCAATTGCTCACCACCCGCTGACTGATGCCCGAGCAGAGATCTGCCCCTCCTGGTCAGCTCCCCCCAGTTTATATACTGTACATGACATTCTGTGGTATGGAATATCCCTTTGGCTAGTTATGGTTAGCTGTCCTGGCCATGCTCCCTCCCAGCTTCTTGTACACCTGCTTGCTGGCAGAGCATGGGAAACTGAAAAATCCTTAACTTAGGGTAAGCACTACATAGCAACAACTAAAACATCAGTGTGTTACCAACATTATTTTCACACTAAATCTAAAACACGCTGTACCAGCTACTAGGAAGAAAATTAACTCTATCCCAGCTGAAACCAGGACACTGGCCAAAATCAGTAGCTATAGACACAAACTTAATCTAGCTCTTTCTCAGTACCGTAGTGAGTCAGTGAGATCCAGGAAACTTGTCTGAGGGATCTGAGGATTTGTTTCTAGGCTGTGCCTCCGGTATGGGTCTGGGAGAAGGTCCTGAGGCAGGAGAGGTTGTCTGGAGATTATTCTGGTGCTTCACTGAAGGTGCCCCTAGGATACACTACCAGGGATGGTGGCAGCCTCTGAATGTCTTATATAGAGCTTCATGGAAGGGGCAGATGCTGCATGAAGCCCACGATAGTGCTGACAATTTCTGGATACTGAACTTTTTTAAACTTCAGCTTAGAATGTTTCCTTCTCCTGCAGTACCTGACATTATTCATGGTCCTGACATATGACCTCGAAATATTACTGGTAGTGCAGTTATACATCCACATGTGGCCTTCCAAATGTGGTCACATATGGCTCCCAGATCTCCCCATTGCTGTATAATCTGTACCACCCTGACTTGTGCCAAGGGATTTCCTTTAAAAATGAAATGGCCATTTCTCTAATTTTCACACGCAAGCTTTGATTAGAGGCTTGCTAAGGGGAAGGTGAAATATGATGGCTTGACAATGTGGCAACAAACTTTTTTTAGCTTGTTCCTTGAATGTTTTTCCTAGAAAGTTGCCTTTTAAATGATACCAACATATTTCTTTCTGAATTGAACATTTGAGGAAGGAGGTGAACACAGAGTATTCTGCAAGTGCTACAGAAAGTCTCACATCCATAAAGACATTAGTGAAGAACTTGCTAATAACACCGCTGCTTCTCTGCAGCTCTGAGTACTCTGCTGTCACCTGAAGAGGTCACTTCCTTTCTCCATTTGGAGTGATCATAACAATTCATCCTTCCCCCTGTGGCATTTATGGATCCCTTCTGTCAGATCTCATTTAGATTAGCTACACCGTCAAATGTAGATGTAAAGACAGGTTATAATGTGAAAAAAGGACCTTGGTTCAGCTTTTATGGGCATAGATAAGTGAGAGCCCAAAGCTTTCTGGGCTTAAGTCAGGCTTATGCATCTGAACCATTTAAGACTCTTAAAATAAACAATAATTCGTTGTTGTTCTTAACGGTTTTAACACAACCAGATGGAAAAAAAAAAAAAAAAGTGGTTCTTTACCTCTTTCTTCCAAGTGAGCTTTTAATATTCTGGATGAATGCTTTTTCAAAAATACAACTTTGTCTTTCAAATTCCTCTTTCAAACTACCTGTTTCAGAAATTCTTCCCTTTCTTCCAGCTCATTTCTCCTTTCTGCTGTGTAGTTTCTTGAATGGATTGTAAAAGCACTCATGCTGTGGTCACTCTTCCCTAGAGTAGTTTCCACAGCATTTTGTCTTTGTATCACAGTCGTACCTCTGATGAGTCCTTGTTGCACTGGGTGGGATTACTTTTTCAGTGTTTGTAGATTAAATTCTCACAGAGATTTCACTTTTCTCTCCAGGTGCTTTTATGAGCCATGAAGATTTTTTGTCTTAGAATTCTTAAACACAGTATTTTGTGTAGAAATGTTCAGATAACTGCAATTTTGAATATTTCACCTTTTTCACTTGATTTATTTCACAGGGCTTTAAACTGAACTTCTTTCTTTCTAAAACACATGCCATACCCTTTTAAAATCAAATTAATGTAATTGAAAGTAATGGACTCAGTAGTAAAGTATACTTAAAACGGTGTTCAACAAAGCCATTTCTGCTAAATAAAAATTTTAAGCTGCAATTTATTAAAGCATGTGGTGTGACAATTTTGTAAAAAGAATGAAACATATTATTACAATACTTACATGCAATATTATTGAATACAATATATTTGTACATACATACAGGATGTACAGAACTTAATTTCTTGTCTGTACAATTTAATATATGCAATTTATTTTTCATTTATTTTAAATGCAGACTAACATAGAGGAAAAGTGTCACACACCTAGCACCAGCAAATGGAATACAGTAGGCAAGTTATAGTCAGTAACTAAATTTCATATATAAATCCATGCCGTAAGTTGATGTTATCAGAAATACATGTGTCTGTTAAATCTAGCCTTATACTTTGAAGTTCGTTCCTTTCAAATTTTGATTTCATAATTTAGAACTTGGTCCTGTAAAACATGCGCTAAAGTAATCCAAGTGAAACCAAGGACTGATACTTTTCAAAGTATCCATGACAGATACTCTGCTTCAGTGCTCTGTAGAAGTAGTACTGTACCTGCCGAAATTTAAAGATGCTTACCCTGTTTTTGATCTTTTCCTGTCAGTTTGGTTATAGTAGTATTCTTTGAGCACTTAGTAAGTGGTTTTGGTTTTGTGTTTTGTTTTTTTTTTTAACGTAGAGACGTTAAATAGGTTTTCTCTAATAATCTTCGTAGAAAGCTAGGGTTTTAGTTGAAAGCAAAGATTGCACAAATTGAGAGTTTTATCTGTGTTTTCAATCCACAAAGACCTTTTGAAGAAAACAATGATGTCATGTTACCTAGATAGCAAAGCTCTTTAGATTTATTTTGTGAGTTTCAGTTTTTCTTCTATGCCTTTTGAGTTTTAGTGATGAATATGAGTCATAGGAGATGAAGGAACCCTTTGACATTCTTGTGTTCCAGCAACAGTGGAAGTGCTGTAGCCAAAGAAAAAAACATGGATGGGGGAAGGCAAATCAAAGAATTTGGTGACATCAGTGGGCAGTGTTGAAAAGAGAGGTTTTTTAAAAATCAGAATAATTAGATTGATGGCTGGGGAGCACAACTAAACAGGACCATCATTGTTATATTATTAGCAAATAAAAATAAGTACATAAACAGATATCTGAAAAGAAATTACAGGAATATATAGATTTATTCCTATGCCGTAGATTGACATATGTTGACATAGATAACCAGACAAAATATTATCTTGATCCAAGCTGATGAGAGAATCCCAGCTTGAAAATGGTGCTGGATGAACACCTGGGACACTCAACCAGCTGGATGCATATCATCTGGGAGTGGGAATGTGCCAGTAAAGAAGGGGTTTATAGAAAGTTGTTAAAGCTTGATCTGAGGAGGAGAAATATCAAAATTAATTGATTGTGAGTAACACTAAAGCTATGTAAACAAAGATGTACATTGGCAAGGTAGTTGCTGAGGCTCTGTAATGAGATCACAGAAAATGGTTAATATATGAGGAAATAAAAATTTAGAGGGAAAGCTGACACACAAGATTGCTGGTAATACTGGCACCTGGAGAGACAGGCGTAATGAGTAGATGAGCAAATTAAGGTGATGAGAGGGGGCATCTGAGTAGTAGGATGATGACTTGTATGGAAGGGCTGAATTGATGATAGCTGGTTTGGGGGCTGTTTTGAGAGGATGGGTCTAAAATGAGCATGGAAATGTAAGTTTTGAGAGATAAGCTAATGTTTTCTTTATGCTCGAAGAATGTTCTGCTATTGTTGTGGGGATGTCAAGCTGTGACATGCTGGAAGAATCTGGTTTAAGTGTCAAGACTTAGTACAGGTGCTTAGTTGGAGAGTTACTTTGATGTAAGATAGAGTGTATGGAGAGCTAATGACCTTGGAGATGTTACCAGTTCAAGCTAGCTGTTATCTGAAAAGACTGCATTTTAGCCTTGTGTATGTTTGAAATACATATTACAATGTAGGTAGGACCTGATCTTGAGCATTTCAGTATGTTGACAGCTCAAATTTTTTTTTCTCTTGTTTTTAATCATACTGTTAACTTTTAAGTTTCCTGATACACTGATTAGGTCTTTAATGATGTTGATGGTAACAGCCTCTGGTTTATTCTGTGTTCTGAATATATTCCTTAAATATTCATTATTAACCTAATCAGATTATTTGTAACAGTTGGGTTACAAACTGTTTTCAAGTGCCAGCAAGATGTAATTGCATTTAAGCTTGGGTTTGGGTGTGGGTTTTTGGGGGGGGGGGGGGGGTCGGGAGGGGTAACGGGCCGGCGGCAGT
>JAVKLA010000073.1:11926523-11940819 GCA_034782735.1 Sagittarius serpentarius | reverse complement strand
TTTTTGTTTTATATTTTTTTTTCTGTATTCCCCCCCCCGCCCCCCAGCTGACACTGTCATACTTCCATTTATTTCTGAATGGAAATTCTGCGTTTGTGAATGCCATCACAACTTTTACTTACTGCTTCTTTTCCTTGTCTCTTTATCGTAATAATGGACTATTTTAGCTGAAGGCATATCTTGGGATAAAGCTCAGTTTCTTGGATCATCTTCTGGCAGCCTAGCAAATTCTCGTAACCTTTTCCATGTCCTCTTCTGTCACCTGTTCCGTTTCTCAGCTTCAGTGTTATTTTTTCTTGACTGGCTGCAACTGGGTCTTTTCACCTGCCTCTGAGAAATTGGGTTTCTTCCTAGTTACACTAAAACAAAAAAAAAGAGGGGTTGAAAATGTAGCATGCCAGCTTTATAAGGCTTTGTCAGTGATAACGAGATGCATGCATCTTTTTGATCTCTGTAGGCATTAAAAAGAAAAAGCTTTGTAAGATGATTAAACTGAACAATGTTAATGGACTAATGCACCACAAGTGTAGCTGCAGCATCTGCAGAGCTATTTCTTAGCGCTGAAAAGTCAAAAGGCTGCGTGCTCTTAACTTCTGTCAGCATAGGTTCAACTGTGTGCTTACTGTACTATTTATGGAGATTTTCTTGTAGTAGTGTTAGTAATACTGTAAGTTACTGCTAAGGCTTTTCTTTGGTTCATACCGGCAGCTGTTTCATCAGTATTTAGCTGTTTCGCCACTGTTAAACCTTACGCCAACTTTTATAACAATTTTGAATTTTTAGCAGAAGCATCAACTAGTCTTTCTTTTGGCATTCAAAAAAAAAAAAAAGTGAACTTGGAATGGATGGTTTGTGTTGGAAAGGACTTTTAAAATTCATCTAGTCCAGCCCCCCTGCCATGGGCAGAGACATCTTTCACTAGATCATGTTGCTCAGAGCTCCATTCAAGCTGAATTTGCTTCCAGGGATGGGGCATCCACAGCTTCTCTGGACAACCTGTTCCAGCATCTCATCACCCTCATCATAAAAAAATTTCTTCCTTATGTCTAATCTAAACCTACCCTCTTTTGGTTTAAAACCATTGCCCCTTGCCCTGTCATTATAGGTCTTGGTAAAAAGCTGCAATGAGATCTCTGTTAACTTACTCGTACAAGATAATATAAATTCCATGAAACCAATTCTTAATTTCACTGGGAAGTCAGGTTGTGGACTAGTGCTGAAGTAGCTCAATACTCAATAACTATCTTTCTGTGGGCGAGTAGAAGGTTACTTATTATTATTATTTTGTTTTCAATCAGTTACCTGTGTCACTTATTTTCTTAAATTTTATAATTGACTTATTAATCAGAAAAATCTTTAGTCATAAATCCTGAGTATTGCTTCGTAGTCTTACTCAATTTTTAGCTAGACTAGAGATCCCTGAAAAGAAGGCTTATGCTACATTTTGCCTGGTGGTTGTTTTTTGAGCCTGAAATGACCTGAGATTTGGCTCACTTGGAATTTGAGTGGGTTTTGAAAGGAGATGACGTCACTACACTCATTTCTCGGGAGACCTCATCTGGTTTTACACAGGCTATTTTAGCCACAGGTTTATGGTTAGGGATGTTTATGTTCATGAGGAAAGTAGCTTCTTCCAGCTGTGGGACAATGTAGTTGTTCTATAATTACTAGTTTTAAGCTCGATTTTTATGTTGCCAATAAAATGTTGAGTTTGAACAAAGAACTTCCTCATTGTGAATATCTGTGCCTTTATTTAAGGTGTCTGTGTCTTATTTAATAATTTTAATTATTTAGTAATTAATTAGGTTAGGCATTTTCACTAGGGAGGGTGTATTTTTTTGCTGTTCTGCTTGCTTTCAAGTTTTGTGTTAGGTTTTACTTTGCCATAACACTCTTTAGACAAATGTAACCATGAAGTTGTCCATGTGTCCTAAAGTCAAGAGGAATTTGATTACCGTGCTATTAAAGTTTAAAAATAAAAAGAAAATATAGTAGTAACTTTATACTAAGTTGAAAAAATGTGGATATACTGGAAAATACTTGTGTGATGTTTATTTACCAGTCTGTGGTATGGCGTGCATAATATTCTCAAACATGATGACCCAACTTCTGTTGAAACTTGTTTCTAGTTGAATTTACAGTATGGCTGGTGTTGTAACAAAACAAAAGGAACTGGGTATCTGCGATGAGGAGTCTGCAGCAGGAAATCTGCAGCTGTATGAGCTGTCAGGGACTGCAGACAGGTTGTTGGGACTCTGCCAGTAAAAATAACATAAAATCTATTCCTGTTTATGCATCTGGATTTACTTGCTACAAGAGTTTGGCAGTAAATCCAAACATAACACTATAATTTTAATCATTTTCTCTTATGCTTCTTGCCTGTTGTGGGGAAAAAAATCTAGGAGTGCTTCCATTAACTTCTCTTTTTCTGTAGAAATACAGTTACCAAAGTGACTTACGCTTGAATGACAGGTGACAGTTCATTTGGGTACATATGGAATTTTTATACGGGGGAAAAAAAGGTGAAAATTATATTTCTATCAGTTTAAAACCTTAGTTTTCCTAGAAGTGGACTGTTAATTCTGTATTGAACGTCTTGTAAACTCCTAACCCCCCTTTCCTTTCTGGTGTACTCACAAACCCTGCATCTGTGCTTTTATCTTAATTCTAGTTTGCTCAGTATGTACCAGTATGTGTTAGGAATTACAGTTTATAACTCTGGTTTTGGAATTTTTTTTTTTTTCTTGCTACTGGAAGATCCATCTTGCTGAAAGTTAGGTAGAAAAGTTGCTTGTCACATTGCTCCCCCCAGAAGTATGCTGGAAACGCGGTTCGGTTCCACCTCCCCCATTTGTTGTGTCCCTTCCTGCCTCTGTGCCTTTGCTAATCTGTCTGTGCACTTTTCTTTGAGTCCCAAAGGCTTAAGAAATGTCCTATTTTGTTTGATGTTAGTGTTGTTTACATTAGTTTGACAGGTGATGGTTTGATTTAGAATTGCTTCTGCAACCAGAAAATCTTTTTTTAACAGTGACATATTTCCCTTTCAGTTTCAAAGTCTACTAGTCTCTTAAAGTTATGCAGCATTAATTAAAATCATTGCATTATCTAATGTTTGTGATTAACATATGATAGATTTGGATAAATTACAGACTAAGTGCTGCGTTACCTACCGGCTTAGATGGGGATGAATACTCATTTTTTTTTTTTTTTTGGTGCAAGAAAATAGCTTTTGCTATTCTTTTACCTATTTTATAGCTAATGGAAAGAGAAATACAGTCTCATTGAAGCATAAAATGAATTCTGTGATTTTGTTTAGTTGACATCTGCATACCTGCTCACTCCTACAGAATGACAAAAAAAGCCCCCAAACCTTCTTTCACATCTGAGCACTTTTAAGTTCACATCCTTAGCAAACTGAGGGGCACCAACTGAATTTAACGTCTTTGTTCACAGATGCAGTCTCTTCCATGGATATTCAGGTTGCTAATTATGAAAGCATACGATGAAAAAACCCATGCTTTTAATGCATTTAAACAACATCGTTATATGTTTTTTTTATAATGGCAGGTGCAGTGGTCTGCAGCGCTCCTTCTGATGTCTTTGCGAAAACCATCGAGTTTTAGTTCAAACTGTTTTCTCCAGCAAGAGTTGTTTTTTTAAGTGAGAACAACTGTTGAGTCATCTATAGCCCTGGTTTTGCTTGTTTTGCACGTTTTCACCTGAATCAAGTGGGATTTTCGTATGTGTGCGTAGGCATGGTTTTGTGGTGTGGTGTGTTTTGGTGTTTTTTTTTTTTTTTTTTTTTTTTTTCTTTTGTGTTGAGTGTGTGTGTATTCTTCCGACGCTCCCCCACCCCTCCAAGTCTTCATGAAACTTGGTGGGTTTAGCTGTGATTTTTCTTGAGGTCTTGAGTATATTCAATCTGCAATTCAAAACTGAATTCTAGTGTTGAAAGAACAAGCCCACATGGTTGAAACTGAAATGACTGTGCATGTGAAATACTTGCCACAGTTGTAATCCTAACAAGAAGGGAAACTCAGTCACTTGGTAAGAAGCCCATTATTTCTTGTACGTATGTAACTAGTTGCACAAGTGCATGGATACAGCATTCGTTTTATTAAATGAGGAGATTGACCTGTACCTTGTTGCTAGATAAAATTTTTGAAGCTTTTTCTTGGAACTGATACCTGAGCTGCTGTTTGTATCTGAGATTACAAATGTGTAAGCTTCCTTGTAATTAAGTTGATGTACAAAAATATTACACTTAAAAATAGTTGCAGCTATACGTATATCCATAGTATCTGATGGGGGCAAAACCGACCAGTTGATTTGATGTGTGTTGGGTGTCTTTTTTTTTTTTTTTTTTTTTTCCTCCCCCCCCCCCCGACACTGAGTGAGAGTGGACAAGAACTTGGTCAGAATGTGGGTTGTGTTTACCCCACACCGAGATTTATGTTCCATGGCCTTTATGAATGTCATTAGCTTTTCCCATTATTTTGCCCTAGTGCTATTGCTAAATGACAATATGCATTTGTAGCAGAGGTCAGAATTTTTTCCCAAGTTCTGCTTTATGAGTTCAGTTCATTAGCCAGGTACATTAATAAGTCTCTTGTGTTGTGGCTGGCAAGTTCCTGTATGAAGGATGTGTTATAATGTTTATTTTTTTCCCCCAGTGACATTGGTGAAATCACAGAAAACTAATAGCACATGAAAATAATTTTCAGACTTCTGCCTGCGATCTCGTTTAACTGCCTGATGCAGAAGGTCTGTTTCCTTGGTTTGTATTCCACTGCTGAAAATGCCAAATTATTAATCAAACTTCCATGTATTATTTAGTCCCTGCTGAACCATACTCTTAACAAATGTCAGTTTTAATCCTAAACTTGTCTTGTGAAGACAAGTGAAGCTCTACTGTAAAGAAATCCACTGTCAAAGGACATTCAATGTAAATATGCTTCAAAGCATCAGCTTTAGTGAAACGTTTGGTTTTTTTTTTTTGTAATACAAGCTCTACAAAAATTCTTGTTCATCAAGCAATGCAAATAACTGTTTAAACAGTTAAAGACCGTGCTAATAGTTCTATAGATGTTGAAAAGCCAAAATTGAAGCCGAATGTGTGTAGAAGCTAGTGTAAAAAAAACCTTGTCCAAGCTTTGATAAAATTCAATGACAGCAAATATAAATTTTTTTTTTAATGGTAAGTTTATATACAGAGATGCAGCTTAAATGTTCTCTGGCTATCCATATGCTTTTCCTGAGGAAAACTTGACTGAAACTTGTTTTCAATGAACAGAAAAATACTTGGCTGTTAATTAAGCAACAAAAGCTGAAGTATTCTTGATGGCAAAACCAACAAAATCCTTTTGCTGTTAAGCAGACAAACCCACTTTTCCATCATAGATTTAAATGGAAAATTGAGTCAGCTACTCGTAATGCATGAAATAGCATTGGACAACATCTCATGCCCTGTAGCACAACTGAAAAAATTCCACGTAGAGGTTGCCTCTACTTCCTGCTAAGCTTGCTAACAACTTTTATGTACCTGTAGCCCCTCTCCCGTGTTGATTCTCTCATTAGCCTGACTTTATCACTTTACAAAAATCTTTCTTAGACGAAAGGTGTCAGTCGCCACTCGTCATTGTGCTTGGGGCCTGTACGAAGCCCTGTTGGCCCCCTCTGCCTGGTTTGCTGGCAGAGGTTCCAAGTTCCTTGCCAGGTGGAACTCCTTTAGGTGCTACATAAACACAAGATGGTCTTGTTCTCACCCAGGGCCTCTGTGTGCTGCGTAATGGAAGTAGCTGACTGCTTTCTGCAGGTGATTACCATGGTTCTTGGATTGTGTTTTACCTATTTGTAGATGCTTCTCTTTTTTTGTGTTCTTGGGCCTCTTGACCTCCAGTGAAGTTGTCATGAGTTTGTGTTTTGCATGCTTTACTGCTGTGTCATACTTATTTTTCTGGAAAATTTGCTGGCTAGTGGAAGTCAGAATTACCAAAGATCCAAATATCCCTGTGGATTTGAAGTTCTCTGCGTTATGTTTTTTTCAAATACTCAGTTCTCAGGTTAATATTATAAGGCTGATAAGTGATAAAATTCAGAAACCATTTTTTAAGGGTTTTTTTTTCTGAAACGGTATCTTGTATCGTAAGTGGCTTATATTTCTGATTTTGAGAAAGTCTGTGTAATTACAAAGAGGATAATAATTTAACTGTAAATGAGGTACAGCTTTTTGAACATGCCTGTGTCATGGAAGGAATGCATCCAGGACTGGATGCTGGTTATTTAGTGGTGGAGGTGGTACACATGAGACACCAGAGTGTCATGTTTGAGACCTGTGTTCCACCGTCCACGTGAATGTACTAAGTGGAGACCATTGAGGCATGGTGTAAGAGCTCTTTTCCATCTCTTGAAATTTCAGAAAGCTTTTGATAACTTTTAAATGTCCATTAAATAAAAAGAGTACTGAATGTCTTACTAAGTGGTTTGAATCCTGGATGGGTCACCTATGTCCTAATTTAATGGAAGTAGCAACAGTGGTTCTGGAGAAACCATGGACGGCTTTGTAGCCTCTGTGGAAGGGCTGGAGAGCAACGGAGTATTATGATGATTCAGCTTGAGGTTTGTCTGGATTCATCCAAACCAAGTGTCAAAGCAAAGCTTACAGAGACATACTGTGCTCTAAAAATAAAAACTGTTTGCAAATCAGGTTCTGTTTAATATGAATATCTGTGCTAATATCTATACATAAACATATCTAACATGAATTTGGATTTTTCAAGGGTATTTAGCTGTAACTTCACTCTAGCCTTTTTGAATGCAGTGGTGATAATCCCAAGTGTTTATATTGATCTTTATGATCATATCAAAGTGTTTCATTGTTATGTATTGAGGAAAGCTTTCAGTGAGGGAGAGAATGTCCTTTTGTCTTAAAAGACAGAAAAACTTCATTGCAGTACGTCTAAGTGAAATGAATCGAAACAATTATACTGAAAGTAAATGTTTGGTGGTTCCAAATAAAATTTTTATGATGTCTGAGGAAGTTTATAAGTGAAGCTGGTCTTTTAAAATTTTATTTCATTTCCTTTTAACTTAACCAGCACATACCCTCATGCTTCCTGTAAGAGCTGAGGAGGAAAGCAAGACGGATTCCTTCAGAGGGCAATTCAGAACCCAGGCCAGCTGTCTGAGATTCCCTTTGGAGGCTTCCTCTTCTAGATAAGTAGTCTCTTCCTGTAGAGTCTAAGCCAGACAGACTCCCATCAGGAGGCTGATAATTCTTGTTGTTTCATGAGATGCATTTGGTTATTCTAAATAAGTATGATGTTGCAGAAATGCGAAAGTGCGTTTCTGTATGAAGCTTTGATGTTCTGATACGTTCTAATTACAAAGTCCCCCTGCTGTAAATGTTCAGATGCTGGGCACCTCAGAGTAAAATTAGACCATAATAAACTAGTTGTTATGCTGCCCTTTGCTTGAAAAGATAGACTAAATAAGGAATAGGGAAAAATTGTGTCACTTATCTAAAGTTGCTATATGTTAGTTACAACACTGTGCAACAAGGTTCAGTAGAAGCTGAAATGTGATTCAGTTTAAGAAAAAAGAAGGGGGAGTGGTTGAGAGAAATTTAGTTTTCAACTGGTGAAAAGACAAATATAAACCAAAGCTGAAATACCGTGGACTACATATTACAGGCTCCAAGGGTTTCAGAAGTGCTCTATTTCTTGTTCATTTGAAAGATTGTTTCTAGTTCTAGTGCTCTGAACTAGGTTGGGTTACTTGAACCCATGGGAAAAGTCGTATTTTAATAACATGAATGGTAAAAGTTTACATGTTTACTTTTTTCTTCTTGTGTAAGATGATTTATTAAGAATGTGTGTTGGAGTGGTGTGTTTTTTATTCTATATATATATATGCATATGTAGAACAAACAGTCCATCGCCTTCCCTCCTTCCCCTGTAACCTGTTGTTAATACTTTTCATGGGTTAAAATTACATTTAATCTCCTACGTTTTTAGAGAAACGGACGTTCTTGGACACGCAGTAGGCAGAGATGGGTAAGAGTACGCTCTTTTGGCTTCAGTAGAGTTGTTTCCTTTTACATAACTGTAAAGGGTTTTGTGTGGTTTTTTTTTAAATTATCAGTGAACAAGTTATTGATGATGATTGATAATAAATTATTGATTAATGAAGTCTTGCCTTCCTCAAATATCCCCTGAGTTAAGCACAGTTTAGGTCAGTAGTGCAGAGCTCATGTAAGTCTGTGTACTCCTGCTGTCATTTAAATTTGCCTTTGCTCTCCACAGAAGTCCGCTTAAAATTTTCCAAAGGCAAATTCAAGAATTTAGAAAGCATTTCTTAATTAGGTGCTTCGGTTCTGTCTGAGGCTTCCTTCCCAGGAGCCTGGATAATTAGTTTTGGTAGTGCTGGGGAAGAGAGGCAAAATCAAATGAACTTAGAATTTGAGATTTCCTTCAAAATAATCTGGGCTCTGTAATTTCTTGTAGTGATTCACTTCGAATTTTCTTTTTCTCAAAAAGCTGGACATAAGAGACACATGCTTTCCTTCAGTTATATTAATCTGGTGGAAGTTTCTCCACACCCTTGTGTGTGGTGCGGGGACTATACCCACTTTCGAACTACCTACAAGGGCTGTTCTTTGTGTGTCTTGGAGCAGAATGGCTGAGGCTGGAAAGCACCTCTAGGGATTGCCCAATTCAATCCCAATGTACAAAGCACCCTTAGCTGGAGTAGGCTGGTCAAGGCCATGTCCCCTTGGGTTCTGAGTATCTCCGAGGACAGAGACTCCACAGCCACCCCGGGCAACCTGTTCCAGTGAAAAAGGTTTTTGTTTGTTTCTTTATTTCCTTATGTTTAACTGGATTTCTTCATGTTTCTGCTGATGATTTTTTTTTTTTCATTGCAAGCCACCAAGCTTCAGTTTAGAAGTAGTATCTTCCTTTGTGAGGTACTTTCAGGGCATAGAGAAGCATTAACTTCCGATACTTCCATCCCTCTTTTTTCATCAGGCTTTGTGAAGAATCTGAGAAGTCCATTATGTTTCCCTGGCCCCAGCAGAGTCCATTGGCAGGACTCTGGGAATGCAGGAGAGAACTCTTTCTTGCTGGAATGGCCTGTGTATGTTGACTAGTGATAAAGTCTTGGCGGTAGTTACATTTTACAGTGCTTCAAGTGGCAGAAGTGATAGAAGTCAAATTTGTGCTTCAGTGACCTCCTAATTTTATGTTTCACTTTTCCCTAGCAGAAGCTTTTTTTTTGTTTGTTTCCAAAATGTTTTTAAGCAATACTGATTAAAATCTGGCATAATTAAAAAAAAAAAAAAATCAAAACGTGGAAATAAAGTACTACTGCCTGGTAGTACTCGATGCAGGATGAATCTTGTACCTCAGCCCTGCTTTGTAGGGGCACAGCTTGGTGTGCGCTCCTCTTGGCCTGGCCAAGGGGCTAGCGTGGAGGAGGGAGCCAGGACAGCTTAAGCTGCAGCAGTAGTATTTCTGCAGCTGTGCGCTGAACAAGTTCAAAAACCTGATGAGGCTGAAAAAAAAAGGTTGTGTTTAGCTAGATCATATTTCCAACTGGCTTCACTGGGAAACAGAGCAGAAGCTTGTGCCAGTTTGTTGTAACTGGCATAGAAGTCGTCCAGCCAGCTGCTTAGCAGCACATTATTTAGTCCTGATAACTGAGGCCTAAGAGTCAATTTTGATGGAAGGCATCATCTCATCTTGCTTTTCAGAAGTCTTGTTTGCTTCATCTTTGTAGTAGGTGGTGTGTATAAAAGAGATTGAGGCTGTATGCCTCTCTTGCTTGCTTAAGAGAGCTCCAGAAAGGAGGATTTGTCTTACTGGATGCAAGTCTGAGTCTTCCCACTTAAAACAGCGTGAGTAGTATGCTCACAGCATGCTTGAGGTATAAAACTGCTTAATATTGCATTTGAGTAATTGGAAAAGTGCAGTGGTGTAACTTAGTCTTCAAAAGAAATAGCTGTATGTTAGTAGTATAGCTGAGGATTCCTTACAGACTCTGTAAGACTACTTTTCTGTTAGGCACTGTGTCAAAAATTGCTTTGGTGGGGAAGTATAAAGACTATGACAGTCCGGAACTTGCTGCTAGAGTAGTTCTTCAATACACAACCTTCAAAGATATCTTCTACAAAATTGTTACAGACTTCAAAAAGTTTTTAAGTAGATACCTAATTAAGAATAAGATACCTGAATACCTTATTGTAAAATACTTAATCCTGCACTGAGCTCTGGATACTGAAGGCTTTGCTTTGGAACCACTAAATTCTCTCTGAATACAGTTATATACCCCAATATCTATTGGACTAGACTTTGATAATGCTGCCAGTAAATCTCTACTATATGTGCATATAAAGGTCACTGCATAATAGCATTATGCTGCATAATGTACTGGTTTTCGTCTAACTTACTTTACATTTGTAAACCAAATATAATAGAAATAGAATAAAAAAGCATGTAGCCATTTGCTCTTTGAGCTGATGTCTTTAAGTCCTTCATGTTTAGAATTCACACCAACATTTCTTAACATGTGTCATCTTGTTTTTCTCTTTTTCCATATGCTAGCTTGCTTCCTAATCAAATTTTGGAGGGTCATCTAAGGTTAGAAGGGTTGAATTTGGCACTCTGGGTTCGGCTTATGTGGGTGATATTCACTTTAGTAACAGTTCACTTTAATTTGTCTTCCAGTCTTTATTTTGTAATGCATTTTTTTTTTAAAGATCTATAGCTTGATCTCTTTTTTTTTTTTTTTTTTGCATCTTATTTTCATTATATGCAGTATGAATACCTATTCAAGAATCTTTCATTTGAAAGACTTTTTTCTTTTAACCATTGTGTTTTTCATGTCCTGTAGAGAACAATTGTTGTTTTATTTATTTTTATTTTCTTAACCTTTCAGATTTCTTTTAAATGTGCTTTTTGCTAAACTGCTCATTGGACAAACAGAATTTGTACCAATTCTGACAGCTGTTTTAGATACTTAGTTTTTTTAACACACAGGCTGTTCTGAGGAGAAGTGATTACTGTTTCTTTCTTGTGACACTTGAGATGAATGGCCTCCAGCATTTTGATCTCAATTCCAAACAACAATTTTGTTGATAAGTAACTGAAAGCTATTTTAAAACAATATATGCAGTAGAGAATCAACTAGATGTGTTATTAGGGCTGCCAACCTGGCATGTTCAGAACTTAATAAGTGTATCATTCTATATTTTTATCCACAAAATCTTTGCCTAATGACTTTCTAAACCCCTTTACAAATAGAGACATTTTGGAGTTGGGTAAAAAACCCTCTGGAAGAGAAAGATCTGGAAGATACCTCCAGGATGTGGTTTTGAAAAACGTGTGCCTATGAATTCATTTCAGAAGTTCTCATGAAAAATTCATCTTGGGGAAGGGGGAAATAGAAGTAGAAATATCTATTTCATCTGAATTCTCTTAATTTGTATTCCTTGCATCCTATTTCAGAAACTCGATTCCCAAAAGAATTTTGAAGTATAGACACAAGACAGAAAAAAAGTAGTATGTGAATATAGTCTTGGGACGGCACAGTGAGAGATGACAGTTTAAAGGAATGGTATTAACTTGAAACGCTTAGTTGTGTTTGAAAATATTGTACCTATTTATAGTCATGAGAAACATATGCTTTATGGTGGCCAGTGGGCATGAAGACCTACATTCCATCTTGCACTGTTCTTCTGTCGCAGTTTCAAAGATGCATCAGTCCTTGGAGCACATGAACTATTGAATTCACTTTGAAGAAAAAGGGGAAGGTTCATTGTTCCTGGGTGAGCAAATGCAAATCACTGATGTATAGCAGCACCTCCAGTGATATATCAGAAGGTAGAAGCTAATTTGCTGTATATTGTGCTAGAACCTAATATGCCAAGTTGATAAAGACTGAAGGATGAATTATCATCCAGTTAAAATGGGAATGCCTTAGGAAGCGCATATAGTCTATACTAAACCCTGGAGCCACTTGCTGTACCTTGGTACTGTCAAGATTTGACTGATCAGGAACTGTGTGCTGGGTTTTGTGGGTGGAGGTGGAATACAAATGCATCTCCCAAGGACTGTAGTACCCCACATGAAATTACAATGTACTGTGGCCAGCATTATGCTTTTTTCCTTTAGTTCAGTGCTAACATTAAAAAATATATGGCACTGCAGTTCACAGTGTCTAATTTACACTAGGAAAGAAATGAAGCATGTCACCTTATCAGTAGAAGCGTTATTTGAATGTGAGTGTCGTGTGTTGTGAATATAATTCTGTATATGGTGATGCGGAATTTTTCATGGCTCTAAATATGAGCTTTGACAATATGAGCCTTGTATGATATTTGCAAGGAGCTGTTAAAACTGAACCTGAACAACAACATTCAGCTTAGTGAAAGCTTTGCGTTTACAAGAAATATATGGAAATAGAGTATCAGGCAGGGTGCCAACCACCACTTCATAAAATGTAAGACTATCAGGGCGGTTGAATTTACAAAATTCTTTAACAGAAATCTTTTTATGGGGATCCCAGCAGAATGCTTTCTTATACGGGAGTTGTTCTCAGTAGGTTTAACAGCAATGAATATTCAGTGCTGATGCTGTCTGTGGTGATCTTGAAAGGGAAAAATCCTTAACTTCCACATCGTGTAATCACAGAGTAGCTGAGGTTGGAAGGGACCTCTGGAGATACCTAGTCCATGCCCCTCTTCAAGGCTGGTGTCAACTACAGCAGATTGCTGAAGATGGTGTACAGTCTCTAAGGATGGAGACTCAACAAACCAGCTGAGCAGACTGTTTCTGAGATGTTTGGCCTCAATAACAGAGAAAAAGTGACTTTTAATGTTCAAATGGAATTTCGCTTATTTTGGTTTGTGCACATTGCCTCTTCTGTCACTAGGCATCACTGAGAAGAGTCTGACTCTGTCGCCTTCACTGTGCTTTACCTAGCTGCTCTGTGATGGAGCACCTCCTTTTCCTCTGACCTTGGTGTTCTTTCTTTTTCTCACTTTTCTTTACACCCACCCCCCCCACCCCCCATGTAGTATTTTCTTCCCTTAAATATGTTTTAAGAGAGGCTCCACAAACTTCAGTGATGGGCTGATAAGCTTTGGCCTGTGGTGGGGCTGTTGCAGGGCCGACTGGACCAGTTGTGACTCCCACAGAGGCCACCTCTGCAGCCCCCCTACCCCTCCCAAACCTTGCTGCATACATTTGGTAGACCCGTTTTCTCTAGCCCATTGAAGCCCCTCTGAATGGCAGCACAACCATCTGCTCTGTCAACCACTCCTCCCAGTTTTGAATCATCTGTAAAATTGCTGAGGGTATGCTCTGTACCGTCAGCCAGGTCCTTAATGAAAAGCAGTACTGGCACCAGTACTGATCCCTGGGTGCTCCATTAGAGCGACTGGCCTCCAGCTGCACTTTAGGCTGCAGATCACAACCCTTTGAGCCTGGCAGCTCAGCCAGTTTTCAGCCACCCCGCTGCCCACTTACTTGTCTGTATTTCACAATTGTCTGTGAGGATCTTATGGAAGACAGGCTGAAAGCCTTCTAAAGCCAAGATAAGCAACATTCCCTGCTCTCCCCTCAACTGTGGTGCTAGTCATTTCATTGTAGAAGGCTATCAAGTTGGCCAAGTATGATTCTCCTTCATAAATATGTTATTTCCCATCACCTTCCTGTCCTTCACATACTTAGAAATTGTTTCCAGGATTATTTGCTCCATCACCTTCCTAGAAACTGAGGTGAGGCTGACTGACCTGTAGTTCTCTGTATTCTCCTTCTTGGCCTTCCTGAAGACAGGAGTAACGTTTGCTTCCTTCCAGTCTTTCTGAACCTCCTTGATGGTCGTGACCTTTCAAAGGCAGTCTGAGAGTGGCTTTGTAGTGGTACTCTCCAGTTCCCTCAGCGCTCATGGGAGCATCCATCTCATCAGATCACATGGACTTGTGCATGTCTAGCTTGTTTAAGTCTTCCCTGACCTGATCCTGCTCCAAGGGTAAGTGTTCCTTGCTCCAGAAGAGCATGGAAGAGCTATGGAGAAATTTCTTTCTACAGAGTTTCAGCAAAGCCGGTATCCATAACCCAGTAGTTCAGGGTTGATGGAGCCATTGTTTTGATGGCGTGTGGAATGTCAGTATTGGCACTGACAGAAGCATGCCAGTTGTACCCACTGATCTCTCTCTCTCTCACACACAACTATCCCAATTACCTGCAATTATCTTTAATGGGGGGGGGGGGGGGGGTTTTTTTTTGTTGGTTCA
>JAVKLA010000073.1:11899603-11926423 GCA_034782735.1 Sagittarius serpentarius | reverse complement strand
GTCCGTCCATCCCCCCCCCCCCCAGACGTGTGTGTAAGGTGAAAGCTTAGCCATTTGAGCGTGCAGTCTGAACTGACTGCACGTTCTCTTGTCGTACTAGCTTCAGATATCCACTTAGATGGGATTCGCACAAAGTGAAATTACACAAAATTACTGTTTTAGCTATGGTGATCATAAGTGTTTTCCTTAGAATATTGTCAAATCCTAATGCCCAGAATTTTCTGTTATGTTTAGTTTAAATCTCTACTGAAAGTTCACTCCCAGTAAAGTCCATAGTTAAGCATTAATATTCATTTCTTTACTTTCTTTGAGATGCCGCATAGTCACAGCTGAGGCTGGATACTGAATGAATGGACATTAGATTCACTGGAGAATGTTCTTCATGATCCGTGTAGCTGCTAGGATAATAATGAGCTCTCTGAAATGAAGTAAAATCTTAAAACTTGTGTAGCCTGAATTGTGCGTTGGTTGTACTGATATTGATGAATCTTGGAGCTACATGGGGAAGTAACTTGCCTGCCTCAGTCAAGGTAAAGATGTGCCCAAGTAGAGGTTTTGGATTATATTAACAGTAGAGGCTATTCAGTTTAATAGTGGTTCCGTCTGATATTTGATGAAATTTGATGCATGAGGTAAGCAAGGGAAAGTAATGAGGTTTTTCATGAAGTGTCATGAATTTTGGTTTTAGAGATGCTGTCTGCTGGACTACTGGATGTGTCCAAATATCATGCCTGTTTGAGCAGGCTACTTTAGAGGGCATAAAAGCAGAAGTTACTTATCTGAATGTGTGATTTCCCTTTCTTGAATGATAATGATGTTAAACTTAAATGATTATACTCGGTTAAAATGTAATTTACTATCTGAAATTTGGCTGAGCTCAGCTTGAAACTAAATGTGCAGTTGGTCGTTTAAAAAAAGTGACAAAAGCTGCTAAAATATTCAACACTAAGAATATCTTTGACTACTTAGATGCTTCAGGAGCACTGGCTGAATAGGATAGTCACAGTCATTGTAATGCACTACAACCTTCTCCTCTCTCCCATTATGCTGTTTCTATCATGCTTGAATGAAAATATATTTTAGTTCACTGAAAGCCTCTTCTCTGCAGCTTTGAGCTTTCAGCAGATGGGAGTATTAGAGGAACATTTTTGCCTCTGCTTCTGCATTGAACTGAGAATGCCACAGGACTGAAAGGATTTAGCCAAATTGCAGAACCTTCCTTGCCTTGCTCTCAAGCAGCCCAGGCTATTAGCAACTATCTTTGTGGTGTCAGAGATGTCATTAGCTGGTTGTGGGAGGTCCATTCAACTCTAACTATTTCAACGACTTCTATTCATAAACTGTGTAAGCACTGGAAGTTAAGAAAGTTGTGGCTATTCCAGAAAGGCTTTTGAATGCAGACCTGTTTCTGCACATTCATGTTTCAATGCTGACTGCATATGTCTGCAATAAGACTAGACCTATGAATTGGCCACTGCTTAGGCATAAGGTTATAATCCAGCTATTTCTTCCACAGGTCTTTCAAACTCTTAATTCATATAATTCCCTGATCTTAGCAGAAAGAGGAAGGACCACTTCATGCTTTACTTTCTGGTATTGTTATGTGACTACAGATAGGCTGTAATGCAAATTTGTGTCTGAATCTGGACTGCCCTGAAGCTTGAGGATTTTTTTATTTTTAGTCTTGTTTTTAGTGGTCATCAGGTCTTGTATTTACAGCAAAAATGTACATGAAAGAAAGAACCTTTATTGTGAGAGATTTCAAATGTTCTTCTAAGTGTGTTTGACATAAATATCTCTTAAAAAAGACTGTGTTGTTAATGTATAGTCAAAGGTGTTTTTTTTTCTCTTTATTCAGATTCACCCCGCTTCTGGAAGAACCTCGAAACCTGAACAACTGCCGCAATTTGGCTTTACACTATCAACAAGTTACCATTCCATCAAGAGCAATGAGCTCCACAACGCCAGGTCAGTTTGTTCATATTTATACCTCACTCATGGAGAACACTGTCTTGTATTAGGAGGTACATAATTCTTTGTGTTGATGAAATGGATTTGGCAAGTGACTGACATGCGAGCTGTGCTTCATAAGATAGGAGTGTCTTATAAAACAGGATAATGGCTATACAGGCAGAAAAGGCTATTTTGGGTGTACCTTATCTCGGTTGAATTATAAAGCCAGTATAATCCTACAGTGCTTTTAAAATATTTTTGTAGATTTTATTAAGAAACTGAATAATCATGATTGGACATGAATAGGCATCTTAAAACATTTTATTTCTTAATGTTTGTATTTAGTCATTAATTTATTTTCTGCCTTTGCACAATCACTTCATTTAAAGAAGACTGCAAATGGTATGCTGTTATTTTTCTTTTTAGCTCTAAAGTCATATTTGCTCACATTGGGTGTTCTCTGCAGAGCTTCTTCCTTTAAGGATGCGTAACTTGCAATGGTCTCTGAACCTGCTTTATCTGATGCCAGCAAAATTAGTTACTGCAGGTTCATCTGATAGAAAGTGAACTATTAGTAGCTGTACCCAATGTTCAGACTTCCAAGGAAACGGAATGCTGCATATGGAACATGCCTTGACTTCAGTTCTTCTGAGGAGTGAGATTCCCCAATTCAAATCTGTGCAATGTCCCATATGGTTCTCACTTTGTTCACCCACACTTGAAGTATCTATTTCTAGTACTGTTGGTAAAATAACACTTCACAGGTGGCTTATTTTATGACTGCTTTGGTTTTGTGCAAACAGCCTATAAAAGCAACAGGAAAAACACTGTAATAGTGAGCTGTATTTTTCTGCTAGATGCCCTGTCTCGTAGAAGTGTAATTCAGTGAGGGTTTTTTGAGAATTGTTGATCGTGGTGTTGAAAACTGGCAATAACTGCTTTTACATTAAATGGACTCAAGCATAGCTGGGTTTCATGCTTGGCCTCTTTTTCATACAGTGGAATTTGCTGCATGCAGTGAATTATCCATACAAAGCATGATGGGGCATTCAGCAGAAAGGCATGTCTTTGTTTTATCTGTATCGTAGTGGTGACTAATATGAAGTAATCTTGTACTTTCCTAAACATGCAGTTCAAATTCCAAGATACTCCAGCTGATTGGATGTCTTTCTAACTTTTCTTATCTTGCATTAGATATAGCCTGCGGAAATAGCCAAAAATGAATTTGGCTTTCACACAAAGAAAGTAGATTTTCCAATACTCTTATTGCTATGAAGAAACAGATTGTAAATATGTATTCATGTTTGCTGTCTTTCCAATTCCAATAGAGGAGAAATATTCAATATAATCAGATTACCTGTAAAGGTATTTACATAGTTCAGAAACATTGCTTTCAGTAGGAGTTAGGTGCCTAAATATCTTTAAATCTAGTCCTTAGTGTCCCCCATCATTAGAGTTTGCATGTGAAGACTCAGAGTTGCTTCACCAACCATGTCAAAACACCTCCGTGGGACATACGGAGTTGCGGTATTCAAGGGCAACATCACCCATGGGTTCCTAATTTTTCTTTCTCTCAGTGAAAGGGAAATGAGGCAGGATTTATTTGGACTTCAGTCTTGCCTCCTGCTTAAGGTAAATGCTGTGGACTAAAGGAGGATGAGTGTCTCCTTGTGGCAACTCTGCTGCACCCCCATCGGGGGAGTCTGAGATGTGTTTTGTGTAGCATTCTGTCACCTTTTGGCAGTCACTCAAATTTCTGCTTTCAGTGTAGTCACTGTAATAGACTGGTAGGGAATAGAGTGGTAGGAAAGGCCTCCCATTTCTGTGAGCAGTTAACACTTGATTATAGGAGATAAAAATGGCGGAATTTTCGTATTGCATCCATAGTAACTGAGTTCCCCCTTTGCAGTCCTTTTCAAGTATGCATATTTATTCGTATATGGCAAATATGTCTTTGTCCCATTGTGGTTTTTATTGCTTCTTTTTCTTT
The DNA here is from genome assembly GCA_034782735.1 of Sagittarius serpentarius. Taxonomy (NCBI): domain Eukaryota; kingdom Metazoa; phylum Chordata; class Aves; order Accipitriformes; family Sagittariidae; genus Sagittarius; species Sagittarius serpentarius. The sequence continues at coordinate 11,922,480 of JAVKLA010000073.1, read as the reverse complement.
CTCCTGGAGTTTGTTTTTATGAAGGTGAACCTTATGAGATGAAGAGATAGAAGGGCAGTTCCATCCAACTTTAAAGGTCCTTTCCAACCCAAACTACTCTATGATTCTATGATTCAACTTCTGACTATATACTTAGGAGTATATACCAAGATGTACTTGTTTCACTTGTAAGACAACGCAGTAGTTGAGGCAGTATCCCTAGTATTCCAGAAGAAAAATTAATTGGATTGGCACTGACATGAGCAGCTTGTTCCTGTGATGGTGAGCCTGTGGAAGGCAGTTCTTGCATTTATGGCACATAGTTTAAATGGTAAAAGCCTGATGGAGATGTGTCTAATCGTGTTGGAGTAGGGGGTTTTGTGCTCTTGTTTTTTTTACTCCTGAGAATCTTGTACTTCTTCAGGGAGTAGGTTGCTATATTCAGTTACAGACAGTGGTTAGAGCACTTTAAAATAATTTCTAAGCAGGAAACATTAAGCATTCTCATTTAATACAGACAGTATTTAAAACATACTTTTTCTGTTGTGTAACACCAGGATGCTACCTCATCTGAATACCAGTCCTTGTATATTATACAGAAGACCTGTGAAAATTTCCATAATATATTATAAATGTAAATGTTTTAGGTCATGGTTGGAGGTTACAACAGAATGATAAGATGTACTTTTTCATTTTACATTTTATCTAGCACACACACACACATACATATAGCTTGTGTATATGCATTCATACATGCTGTTTACACAGAAGATAAGTATACTTTAAAAAAAAAAACAAAGAAGGAAAAAAGCAAGCGACAAACTGGTAAAACAGTGCTACTCTGTAGGTGGATGGTATAGGCCAGCCCACTTCATGGATGGCTTGTTCTGTCAATGAAAAAATTCTGAAATGCTGTAGAAAGCTTCAAGTATTGTGTGCTATGCTAAATTTCTCTGTATTTTTACAGTGTGATATGCTACGTGGAGAAAATACTTACTTCTTTAAAATTCCTTTCCCTTCATACCTAAATTGTCAGAAAGTCCATTGAAAAACCTGGTGTGGAACAAGCAAAAATCATGCATGTTTTAGTCAAGTATTATCTGAGGTACCTCTTTGGATAGGGTTTGTTTGCAGCACCAGTGCACATAAGTATTTCCTTACATTGTATGATGCAATGAACAGGTCTCCAGTGTAGCAACATCCACTTGCAACAATGCTGTAACCTATTAAATTGATCTCAACTCTTTGAACCTTAAGGGACCAGGCTCTTGCTAATCTGTAGAGCTATAAAAGTAAATGCTGAATCCCCAGCAGGGGAAGATGCTAATGTTTGGTTGTTTGCTTTGCTTGTTATAAATTGTAAGATCATTAAGGAAATGTTTACATCCTGTTGCTGGTGCATGTTCTTAACTGACCTGTGTGCATAAAAAGCATTGGACAGAAAAAGAAAATATTTATTTGTTCTTATAGGGAATCGTTAACTTATTTTGAGGAGGACTTTTTTTTTAATACTAAATAATACCCAGTGGTGAATTAATGTTTTGAAGTTATTTGTCTCTAACTGTCTAATACTTTGGAATGTATCTTCTGTTAGCATGGTGATATGGTTGGGGATTGTGTCTGCTGTGTGCCTAGCAGCTCAGTTTCCAAGGGCTCCAACCCTTGCAAAGGATGTTACTCTTCTGAATGGGAGGTTGCTTCATTTAAAGGATGTGTTGATTTAATACAGTATTCCTTACCCAGATTTTTTCAAAGAATAACAGCACCTATGGGGAAGGGTGGACTATAAATATTTCTGTAAAGATAAAGATCAAGGAGGCATGAATACCCTAGATTTTCTTTTTGTAACCTGAGAAGGGGAGTAAGTCGAGAGAGATCTCATCTCTTCTCCCCTTTGCCTTTCCTGTCACCAACTTTGTGCTTTGCTTTTTGCCCTGAAATTAAAAGTAACATTGGAATCAATGAAATCAAGTCTATTAAAACAAAACAAAACCCCTAAAGTCGTTCATGGAATTACTTGGGGTAGAATCATTTCTGTTAGGGAAGAGGGGCAAGTAATACTAAGAGTTGATACTAATAGAAGAAAGGAAGATACCTGGAACTCTGACCTGTCCAGCAGGTTTCTAGATGCTGCAAACTATTGCTAAATCAGCAGAGTTTGGTATCACAGTCTTTGAGTGGTAAACCACACATCCAGTTTATCCAGTTTCTTCCTTTTCCTGTTGCAAACAGGTGAAATGCTGCTGTGGAAAGATGGTCATTGACTAGGATGAGAGAGCTTTTCACTGTCCCTGTTTTCAAAAGCTTATCAACATGTGCATGCTGTTGAAGAGAACAAGTTCAGAATGTACAGTTTAGTTACTTGCACTTAGGTGAAATCAGCTCTTTTATTTGTCTGTAATTACTGAATTAAAATTCCAGTCTGATATACAATGTTTTGGAAATCCTTGTTCAAACTTCTTTCTGCTCTTTAACAACATTACTTATTTTTCCAGGTCTTTGGTATCTTGTAAGAGCTGCCTGTTGCTGTAGTCAGTCAGAAAGTGATTTTTCTTTTCTTAATAAACTGAGTGGGAAGAGAGAGGAGCTGTGTACTGAATTCTGCCAGTTCCTACTTTTGGATCGCTCTTCTGTCATCTCGATTCTGAATTTCTTTAATAAGCGTTTGTTTGTTCCTCTCAAGGAATAGCTTGTTCTTCCTCTCTGCAAAGCAGACTCCCCCTGTTTTCTTGTTCTGCTTTGCTCTACTTTTTCATAAATAATTTTCCACGTATTAGTAAAGAGTAAATATAGAAAATGCTCCAAAATGGTATTTCCACTACTGTTTTAAAATTAAAATGCAGTGAAAGGTTACATTGCAGTCCAGTAACCATCTCTGCACCAGCAGTAGATGATGTCAACAGGTGAGTATTTTGATGAATGTGTATGTAATTACTCTAAAATATATTTTGTCGGTCTTTTTGTAAAAAGATTTAAGAGAACTTTGATTCTAAAACAAAGCAGTAAATGTAATACCAGAAGGCCATAAACCTCTTCATACAGAAATAGGTGTGTTTCAGCAGGTGTTTAAGTTCCATTGAAGATGAGTGCATGGATCTTTTTGGGCCTCTGACTGTCGAATGAAGGAATCAAATGCATTTTTTCCTTGTTATGACCTTGTGATGATTTTTCCTTTAATTTAAAAAAAAATAAAAATCACTTGCACGAAGACTGGATTAGTTACATGTTTGGACCATATTCAGTGAATTACGAGTAACTATCAGGATTAATAGATACGTTATCTATTAATAGATATGTTATCTGTATCTATCTATCTGTGTGTGACAGAGTACTGCAGCTCTTTAAGATATCAAAAAGGAAAAAATAAAATCTATAAGCTCAGCCTTCATGAAATGTTTAGAAGAAGGGTTCTTCCCCTGCTGCACCCCCTGCTTTTTTTTAACTTTCAATGCAAAGCATGACTCAGATGTGCAGCTTAGATTTTGACCTCTTGAATATCCTTACAGAAGTCCAAAATAGCCTGTTTGATATAAATCTTAGTTTCGCCCTTATGAAATGTAAAATAAGTTGCTGTTTATAGACTCTCTTTCTGTCTCTCTATTTTTTTCTCATAATAGTTGAAGCCTGCCATCTTTATCTAGGTGTTTCTAGGTAAAATCCCAAAAATTCACAAGCATGAATGAAGAATTTGGATCCAAAATGTATTCTGCCACTGGGGATTTAATATACAAGACAACCAAATAATGACTGAAGTGTTCTGTGCTTGCGTTAGATAAAGCATCATCTTGCTCGCTTGCTAGTAATTAAAGTTTGTAAATACATTGAGCTACTTCTGTGTTCCTTTTTTTTTATCCTCTTAGAAGTAATTTACACCATTTACCATTAAAACTGATAATCAAAATATTAAAGCGTCATGGTCCTGCTGTCTTTTGTGCATTTACACTTGTGCATGTTCATGGAGGTCTATCATTTTGTGTGCTAACTCTTCAAGTTTTAAGTAAATAAAAAAAATGACAACATAAATCGCCTAGCCAGTGTATTGTGGGATTAATTACTACTTTCTGCATATTCAGGTTAACTGAAGAAAACAAGTCTGGAGAGTGGTTTTTGGTATAACTTTGCGGTGCTTTAATGTGATATATGCATGCAAACTTTAACCTGTGGGTACATAAAAGATTCCCATCTCTTCAAACAGATACTGTGCTTGAAAATTACGATTGTATTGCTTTTTCCTTTCAGGAATGACTTGTAAACATTGGCCACCAGATTTTTTTGTCTAGGAAGTTGTCTTTCAAAATAACTGTTTTGTTTGTTTAGCCAAAGCACAGGTCAATGTTTAGAGCAGTAGTGCTTTAACAGCTAAATTAGCTCTCTGGGAATAAATCTTCAAAGTTTTTTTTTTTTTTAATTATTATTTCAGTATGGTTTATAAAGCTTGTAAAGATTCTTGAGAATGGCCTTTTTTAATTAGAGGTGCAAACATTTTCTGATTTTAAGTATATAATTTATCCTCACTGCTTAGGCACTTAAAATGCTCACCTCTAGAAATAGCAAATTTGTTGTCCATTGAGAAAACACAGTATTTCGCTGTCCTTTCAGAGTTGTCAGACTTTTTACTCCAGTTTGTTCATTAAACCAAGACAGCACAGTTACACTTTCACTGGAGTCTAGTGAACAAGCCCAACTAAATTTAAGTCAGTGTGGCAATATGAATTGAGTAAACTACTTAAATGGGTTTTGACTCCCGAGCTAGTATACTTTGTTATATTCTGAAAAAAATTGAGTTTACTCACAGAACAAAACTCCGAACAGCTCTCTTGTTAAGAGAGATCCGGGCTTTTGATACAGAAGTATTCTGTAAACCATTTTCCATGCCTTAATTTTTGCTGCTTGCTGGAGGCTGCTCAGTGTGTGTAAACTGAGACTGTGCTGAATTTTGCTAGTTATCAGGATATAACTGGTTCTGGGTAAGCATCTGCTTCCATATAGGTGTGAGACAAATGGTACAGAAAGACAATTCCAGGTTGAAAGAATCATCCTCAATGAAATATAATTTATTCCCATTGTATCTTTTTCAATGGCATTGGCCTGTGGTGGTGTTTGCCATTGCATAAAGGTGTTAACAGTGTGGATGGGGCAAGAAATGCTTCTCTGTTAGCTGTTGGGGAAGTTAGGTTTTTGGTTTTGCATCTCAGGGCAACAACAACAACAAAAAGTTGTACTTCACCAATACTCAAATATTAAACATCAGGTGTAATGCTAAGCATACAGACGTGGATAACTGGCATACAAGAATATTAATATAACTGGCTAAACAGATTTTTAAATGTTCTAAACCAGTTTTGAGAATGCTATAAAGTAAAGCTAACGCCCTATTTTATGTTTAAAGTAGGTATACATATACTTTAAATAGGTAAATATATACACTTATATTTTGTGTGACCTTAGGAAAGGCAAATCAGAGATTGCATTCTCTATAGAGTGAAAATACGGTGTTATAACTCATGTTGGCTAACACGGTTCTAAGAAAAAAGTTTTCAGACAAATGGTTAATGGTTTTGATGATAGAAGGCTTGCTTGGTAAAGATAATTGTTGAGGAATATAATTAGACTTCCGTGGTATGTGACAGTCTGTTAAAAATAACACTATCCAAAATCATTACAGCCTTAAATGAAATAAAAACTGGCTAACAGGTTTCAGAAAGCATTATACATAGGGAAAATTGTTATTCCCTGAAGGTTTTCCTAGTAGATAATCTGTAGGAATTTATTACGAGTTTAACATTACTCAGTATTTTTATCGGTTATCTAGAGGAAAAGAAATACTAATTCTGGTAAAGCTAAGATCAGTTATACTGGAAAAAATTTGGTTATATAAGGTTATATAATTCCGCTTGATAAAGTCAATTCTTTTGAAAAATACACATTTTGATAAAAGAAAGAATGTAGCACTTAAGAAGAGGAGAATTATAGAGTATTGATTAGAAGAGACCTCTAGAGGTCCCATAATGCTCTTGCCAGCACCAGATCAAGTTGGGCATGGTATTCTCTAGATGAGTCTTGAGACTCTCGAAGGCTGGAGATTTTCAGGGCTTCTGTGGGCATCTTGCTTGAATACCATGCTCTCTTCTTGGTGAGAAGCTGGAGCCTCCAAGTTAGAATTTGTGGCTGTTGAGCCTTCGCTGTCATCTAACACTGTGGGGAAAAACATGCCTGCATGTTTGTAACTCCCCTCCAAGTAGTTGCAGGCTGCTCTTAAACCACCACCTTAGTCATCTTTTCAGTGAACTAAGCAAGCTCTGGTTCCTCAGCTTCTCGTAGGTCGTGTGCTGTGGGCCCTGACTTGGTAGTCCTCTCTTGATAGCTTTCCACTATCAGTTTTTTCAGTTTTTCACTGTCTCTCTGTACACAGGCATGCTTGATTATGAGTTGTAAGTTGGGATAAACACCCTGAATCGTGAAAAGGAAAGTCAGTGCCCTGCAGTAGCTAATAAAGCACACAGGCTTTGTTATGACGTGGATGCTGAACGCTGAGAGTAAGTAATGCTTCTGCTTCGGTGGCCAGGTCCAGTGTTCGGGATGGAGTAGAGAGAAAGTTTGGATTAGTCAGGAATGAGTATCTCTTGGTTTCCTTTTCAACCCAGAAGAGAGGCATTGTTAGGGTCAAGCAAAACTTTTCCTTCAGTCTCCATTTAGACTAAGTGAACAGAATGGTTCTTGGAGTACCGGTTCTAATTCTGATAGCAACACTTCAGAAGGGGCTTTGAAGAAGAGTTTACAGAAATACTACAAGGTCTGGTGGAAATATACCTCACTGAAAGAAGCTTCAGAAATTCAGTCTGTTTTCTTTTGCTGAAGGTTAAGAGACAATGTGATTGATGATTCTTTTTATATATATATGAGTGCCAACGTGCAGAAGATTTCTGATACATAAGATGCGTAGTCCCAACAGGAAGACTTAATGATATCTTGTGGCTGGAAGCTGAAGCTAGACAAATTCAGATCAGAAATGGGACTCCTTTTTTTCAACAGTGTTGGTAATTAACCATTGGAGTATGCTGGATAATGATGGGGGGCTCATTCTTTATGTGGCTCATCCTTATAAGTTATAAATCCCAACAGCCACGTAGAAGTTTCTTCAATTGTCACTAAATGTATGACGAAATATTAATGTGTTTTTAGTGAATAGAAGTCCGCTGTCACACTGAGTTTGGAAATCCTCCAAACGTAGAAGTTTGGATTCCAGCCTCCCAGGAAATATTTAACCAGCTCTGCTTCTACTACTTTACTGCCTGTAATCCTAAAGTCAGTGTGCTTGCTGGAAGCTTATGCAATGGGAGCGTCCTGCGTTGCCTTAAAAAACCTTGGTTGACTTGATGCAAACTCTTTAGTGTAACCTGTAAAGCCTTCCCTAAGTATACAAATCTGCTCTGGGAACAAAAATATTGTGTAATTCCAAATTAAGTCAGGATCTGAAGCAGCTCAACTAAAGAAATGTCTCTGCCCGGTCTAATTTCAGCAGTTGACGTGTCATCCTGTGCTCCAATTCCATATGGGCCAGGGCCTAGATTTTTGTATTACTGGTGGAAGGAGGGACCTCACTACCAGCTTTGAACTTCCTACCTAAGCGGCTGGACTGTCACGTATATAGAATATTCCTTGGACTGTGCCAAGTATCAGAAATCCTAATGCCTTGGTGAGTGGGACCAACCCTGGATAAGTGCATCTACTCATAATGTTCTTTTTTTTTTTTTCTTCTCTCCCTCCCTCCCACCTTCTGAATTTCATTGTTAGTCTTGGCGTACCCAATAATTTGTTTGATCTTCTACAAACATTGTTTGCTTCAATGTACTGTCTAGCATATTGCTGGTGGGGGGGAGTTTGGGGTGTTGCTTTTTTTTAAAAAGACCTAATTAATAATCTCTCAGAGGCTATAGAGTAAAATTTGATCTTTCCGGGTGTTTCATTGCTGTATTGTATTTGGCAGGTGAGTTGTTTTCCTAATTTCTGTCTGTCAGTCCTCATGTTTCGACTTGGAGAATTGCTTTTGCGGAATCCAGATAAACAACAAAAAGATCCCTTTCCAATGTCATGATTAGCAGTGTTCTTTATATCTGAGAACACAAGTACTGTGGAAGATGTTCGTGGTTCTCTGCATTGCTGCAAACTCACTTTACATCCTGCATGATTTTACTCATCAGATAGCTGTTTCACTTCAATCACTTGCTAAATGATTTGGTGTCAAGACTTGTTGCTGTGTGTCTGTCTTAGTGGGGAGAGAAGACAGGGCACAGTCACTTCTAGGGTAGGAGAGCAGGCGGGAGACTGTGAGCAGGGAAACTACATGATTCAAAAAACCACTAAGGGGAGGTTACGTTTTGAGAAATTACTTTTTCAATGGCAGTGCCAGAATAAGCAGCTCTAGTGATGGCCTGCCTGTTGTTCTCACTCTTCTCATTGACTGCTCAGTCATGCAAGGTAATTTGTGTGGCCACAGGATGAAACAGGTTTGGGAACTGATCCAGGCTCAGCTGTTCCCAAGAAAAAAAGGGTTGTTTTTAGCCTGGATTGGTTCCTCGTTGTGGTTTACTACATAGCCACACATCAATGGTATTGACAAGGTGAGGAAGGAAGAGGGAAGAGAAAAGAGTGTTTAACTTACGTACTACCTTTGAAACGATCGTGAGTGATCCTTGAGCGGGAGAATCATGGTTGGCCTCTAGAACTGTGGGATTACTGAGCCCTAGGTAAAGCTAGAGAGAAGTACTAAGGACTTCTTTACACATCTTCACTTTACGGGTCATTCCTGGTTTCCAAATGTTAGAGTTCCCTGTTCTGTCCACACAAAATCTGGAGGCTCAGTAAACATTTTTTCAGCTCTATAGCTGAAAGAAATGACCAACAAGGTCGCATCATCTGTCACAGAGCGTACCACTTTTAAAGTGATATTTTAAAGGCATTCTTTCATAATCATTAAGATATATGCAACACAAAGCAGCTAGAAGTATGTGAAATATGCTTTGGTGAAAGATCCTGCAATTAATATTTTTCTTTGTGAATTTAGAACATCTACATTTTTTGTAACTGTTCCTAAAATGTTACATTATACAGAAAGTTAAATAAGACACCATGAATAAAAACTTTCTTTTAGTTTCTTCATTCATTAGATTAGCTGCATGAATGTTGATTATATTGAATGCCCTAAAAAAGGCATGTTTTCCAACTTTTAATTATTTCCCACCCACATACCACCTCCTAATTTTGGCTCTGGCAGCCCAGATGTGTCTCTGCAGAGTAAGTGTTTCTGCAGTGATAATTATAACACTTAGAACAGGTAATTTGCAGATTAGCTAACTCACAAAAAGCAGGACTATTTTGTAGCACCTTAATTTTGAAGCTGGTGACAATTTCAAAACTTCATTACAAAGTCTGAAATGTTATAGTGTGTGTCATGTCTTAATCTAGAAATTAAGTACCGCTTTGTAGCGTTTAGCAAGTGAAGGTCTAACGGGACCTCAAGGTATGATATAAACTGGGGGGACGGGCAGATTTCACTTCAGGCAGTGATGTGCTCACTGTGGGGTGGATCAAAGTTCTGCTGAACCTACAAAACTCAGGGTTTGAACCTGCCCCAGGGCGTACTTTTTTTAAAAAAGATCATCTTTAAGAAGACTAAACAAATGCCTGTTTTAAAAGCTTATAACACAATGAGTTCCACAATCCTCCTTGATGACCTATTTCCGTGTGTGATTATACTTAGAAACATAAGATTCCTATTCTTTATATTTCTACTAGTTATATCTATTTCTGTTTAACGTCGCAGTTTAGAGATGCAAGATTTGTAAACCCACAGAATTTTTTTCAAAGTTTAATGTGGTCTGAAACAGAGTAACACAAAAGATCTTGTTTTGGACTGGTGCTTACTGTGGGGGGAGGATTTTGAAATCATATAATACCTAGATAATGCTTTTTTCTTTCTTTTAAAAAAAAACCTTTTTTTTTTTTTCCTAGTTACAACAAAGCTGAGGAGCTGTCAGGGGTCCTGGGGTAATGCCTAATTTTGGTGAGGACTGTAGTTCTTGGGGCTGTGATGCGTGGTGTTGGTGTTGTCAACCTCAATGCCTGTTCCGGGGTTGAGTCTCCCACAGGTGCTGGCCTCTGGCTGGGAATTCTGGCAGGAAGGAAGGCAACCTGAGATGGTTTGACAAAACTCCCACTCATTAAACATGGGATATTTTGAGTTTAAAGGTTTTAGTTTTACACTTCGGCAGTTTCTGCGAAAACAAAGTTCTGAGCTATTTTAGTATTTCTGAATTCCGACCCAAACTGCCCTTTGTTACCAATTGCAGTTAATGGCTGTTTGATCTAAAGACGTGAGAACGAGCGACCGCTGCCATGCTATTCCCCCCTCCCCACTTGTTCAATGTTCTTCTCCTAGGAGAGCATTTGCTAGTGTTTCTTTCCAGTTTTCTCTTTACTGGATTGTAAAAATCCATTTCTTTAACCTTTTCTCATGGATCACATTTTTAAATCTCTTCATATTTTCAGTTTTCTCTTAGATTCTTAAGGTCCCACCTGGAAGTGACGGGAAAATTTCTGTTATATAAAAGTAAAATTATGCAAGTAATTATTGCTTATTTCTCTCTCATTGCTTAATAACCCTCAATTTGCAGACAAAGTCACTCTCAAGTGTCTGGATTATGGATTAACCAGGTTCTGTGCCCCTCAGTACTCGACTGTTGGACATTGCCATGGCATGAGTGATGTAGATGACAACTGCTCACATGTGGCTTCCTCTACGTACTGCTGTTTAAGGCTGCATCTGTGTGTGCAGAAATGAGTTCACAGATTTTTCAAAATTGAGTATCTGCGTCGCCCATTTATAGAAGTTTCATGTTGTCTGTATTCTTGATTCTTCCTGCATTGGGTAATGGAGAATGGTCTGACATGAGTGGGAAATTCATGAAGGATTACAGATCTGGGACGTGGTAGAGGAAGAAGATACTTTCTGTAAGTATGGAAACCTGTGAGTTACTGTGTATGCTCTGTGTTGTGTGACTCGTGTCACTTGCTAATCAGAAGGGGGGAAAAAGATACGTTAACCATTTCAGGAAATGGTGAGCTCTGACTCGGGAACAGCATTAGCAATCCTCTGTCTTGCTGGAACATGTAGCCCATATTCTGTCTGCGTTTAACCAATCTCCTTGTTAAGAATAGAGGGAGCTGAGTCTCAGTGGTGATGCCAGCACTGTCTTTCTAGAGAAGGTCATTAATAGGAAGAAGCATAACAGAACCCCTGCTTAAAAAAAAAAGGGAAAAAGCAAAAAAAAAAAAAAAGCATAACTCAATATAAAAAATGCACCTACTGTGTATCTTGAGACAGTACCATTTGAGGCACTACCCTGCAGTGAAGGCCAGTGCATGATACACGCGCTTTAAGCTGCATGGAGAAAACAGACATCAGATCTCTTTCATCGCTTCCCCTAGGGTGCTTGCAGCTGCTCCTCTAGCCTTTAAGTGTATCTTTAGTGACTTAAAGTGAATACAGCTCATTTAGATATCCCCAACTCGGCTTTCAGTAGTTGCAGTGGGTGCAGAGAGCACTCTTATATTGCTCTAAAGTTGCCTCAGATCCTGATGAATATCCTTTTTCTGTATTGAAACATTCAGCAGTTGCCCTAGACAATTTTTTTGTGGACAAATTCACAAGTAAGTGTAAGCTAAGACGGGAGAATCCTGAAATAACCAGAGTGTTTTGTCTTTTCTGTTCAGCTATTTTGTAAAGAGTAGCAGAGAGAGGAACTCAAAACGTAGTGCTGCTATATGAAATACTACGTCACCTTTCCCCTGTGTAATTTCTGTGACTTTGTCAATGTTTTACCTTTCCAAACTGGTATATTAGAACATGCCTTTCATGCTGTGACCTATGCACTTGAGGGGTGTACTTGCTCTCCCTCACCAAACATGCAAGAAGGGTTGCTCCTGTGAGCGCTCCTTAATCTATTACTGTACAAAGAATCTATGACAAATAATGTTGTGATTTTGATTAATGGATTAGGAGTACCTATAGACTTGTGAAGGCACCATTCATTTCTCTGGCAGGGAGACACTAACAAATGCAGTAGCTGTCTTTGGGGTGCAGATCTGTCTATACATGGGAATTTAATAGTATAGTTCTTTCAGTAATAGTAAGAAACTCCCCAACCAATCAACTGAATAGTGAAACAAAACCAGCATTTGCATGTCGAGGAGGATTAGGAAGAAAGACACTGCCACAGTGACTTGAAAGCAACATAGAGAAGGGAAAATGAGATGAGTGGAGACGTTAAAAGCTGTGGAGCGGGGGGAGAGGTGAACACTGGACTTGGCTTAAAAGAATAAGGAACAAGGACATAAGAAAAAAGGTATGGAGAGAAGACACATGCAGAAATGTAAGAATACATGAGAATAAGTGTGTCTAAAGTGTGAGTAAGGAAAAGAAATTTTTTAAAAGAGCTTCCTGGGGAAATAGCCTCCCTTCCGCTTGGCACTGGTACTCAATGTCACGAGGGAACTGGGACCAGCTTTCTCTGGTGCTCTGCATGCCTAGCTGCTGAAATGGAGATTTTTTTCAAAGCTGGCTAACACTTCACAGCTAGTCAGTACTTTATGGTGCTGAAAACATCCCCACTGATGAGATTCTAAGGTATTTAGCTGCCACTAGTTTCAAAAGTCTGTTATATTACTGCGGTAGCTCAGTGGATGTGGACTGGAAGAGCAAATTCCTTTGATTGCTTTTTAAGGGGATATCTGGATTACTTTTGTTATGTTTCGTGTTTTCTTAAGTCTGGGAAGTGTTTCTGGAAGCAGTAAAAACCTTTTACTTTCAGGATTAATAGTCCTTTCCGTATAACTTTATCCAGAACCAAACTCTGAGAGCATACACTCTCGAAGAGCGCTAGCAGCTCCCTTTGCCAACTCACGCTGGCTGGTGCAGCTGCCTGCTTTGGTTTGGAAGAGTAAGGGATCGGAGGTGGAGGAGGCTGCATGTACTGCACACAGTAGTCTATGCAATAGAATAGGTTGCAAGTCCATGCAAAATGGAATTTATGTTATAAAATTGTAGCATGGATTTGCTTTACCTTAACTATGTTTAACTTCATTATAGCTGGTTACTGGTCTCCCCGCCGCCAAGAAAAAAAAAAAAGATGTTGCAGTTCAGTTGTACCATGGAATGAAAAAATACAGACCTTAAAAAGCCCCAAAACAATTCCCCCCGCCCCGAAAGAAAAAAACGAAACAAACCGACCAACTTCAAACCAACCAACCAAACCCAAAACATGTCCTGCCTTTAACCTTTCTTGTGCATGTATTTAATATCCTTGTGAAAGGGATGTTTTGATGGTACAGGAACAAGCTGGTATTTTACAATCAAAACTCATGTGTAAACTCTGTGTGTGTGTATCTATAAAAAAAAAATTTTAAAAATCTGTAAATAGGTCTGCTGATGCTTCCTGGACTTGCAGCATCCATCCACTGTTCTGAGAACTTCAGGGCTTTAGTAGTAGATTTCAGTCATTCTAAATTGTACGTTGTTTTCCTGTTTGGCATTAACGTTCTTAGATGGCAGGGACAGTATTTCCACTACCTTATACATGTGGCTGCATAACATACAGAGATGAGCTTTCTGGGCACTCTAGATTCTATATTAAAAAAAAAAAAAGGAGACTTTTCTAGGGAGAGGCTGGGCCAGGACATACGTGCTGTCTTCCTAGGACATGCCACCCAGTGTTACTTCTGAAGTAAAGCATCTTGTTGTCTAGCACCTTCTTCTTCCTGTCGTTCAAGCTCTCCAGAGATACTGTCTGCAGTCCTCTAAAGAGCTGGGAGGTGGACAAGGTCTCTTTAATTAGTACACATGATGTTTTATTTAACCACACATCTATGTTGCGCAGTGACTGTGCCACAAGAATCACACAAAGCTTTTCTTAACTGTAGGCGGTTGTTCATTTATTAATGTAAACACCATGTGCCTTGGATGTGTGAGCCCTAAAAATAAACTTGCAGAGTTAAAAATAGATCTCTGGGAGTACTGAAATGCTGCTTAATCAGAACCAGCTGCAAGCTGTCTAGAAAATATAAGTTATATGGAGCCAGATGGCTTTTGCCCTTTTTGCTTTAGACAGCATGTAATTTGGGTAACTACAGCTACAGTAATGTATTTTCCCAGTCAAACTGTTTGATAAACATATTTGTTTCGAACAGACACTTCCAATTAGAGAACCGGTAAATGTTAATTTATTGTAATATTTCTCCACGTGGGTAAGCCAAAGGAAGGTTACATAACACTGAACTCAAAGGCACGTACAGTAACTGCTCACAGCTGTATGCGGCAGCAACTAGATTATGACTGTGCGTCTTTGTACAACAGGGCTCTTACTCTGAGAACAATCCCACTGAAAGCAAGGGAAGAATGATTTCAATGAAATTAATGGCGTACGATCAGTGGGACTTGTGCGGGGTAAGTTTGCGGGGGTAAAGCATTGCACAAAATACAGGAAGTGTGTCAGAATGATACCTGGCAAGTGTACATCAAAGTAACAGCCCATATGACTTCAGGAAGGGTTCCTTGCAGCACTTTTGCTTAACTGATGGTAGTAAAACCAAACCCTGTTCTGAGGCTTGGCGCTTTCCACAATTCACCAGCTTGCTGTTGCGGACCTGTGTTTGGACTGTATTTAGGAGTCTCAGTGACTAGTCTAGGGAGTGGGAAACTGAAGCTTAAGTCTACTTTATTTGATTTGGAACCACCTGGGACAGGGAGTCCTGCTTTGTTTGAGAGGCTTGAAGGTGAGTATCTCAACCTGCAGTATCATCCTTACTATTTACGAGGTCTACTGATCTGCATCTGGGGGAGTGTAGTGTGGAATTGCACAGTCTCCAGACCATTCTAGCTGTGTGCGTATATATTGTTATTCACTCTAGTACTTACCTAATTAGACTCATGTTACGATTGTAGGAAAACCTGGAAGCAGGAGGTGGAACGTATTTGAGGAGGCAGCATTTTTAGGAATTGTCATAACAAAAGCCAAGCTGTACAAACCCAAAAAGCAGTGATCAGGTTTTTAAGCAATGATGTCAGATGAAGACTGTTGTGCAGAAGATCCAGAAGTGAGTCTTGGTTTAAACAAAGGCTTTGGAAAACCAGGATTGTTTAAGGTGCCTACTTTACAGGCAGATGATGCAAATTACATACAGCTGGCATGAAGCAGTCATATTGAGTGATTAAATGTCTCCGCATCCTTCTCCCAGCAGTGTTTTACATCTTCTGTGATAACTGGATTTAGTTAAGACCTTGATGTTCTACTGATTTTTTTAGCTTTTTTTTAGCCTTAGCACTGTTTGCTTTAATTAAATGAATAACTACATTTTCTGAATTAAATGCCTTTTTCTCCATAAAATTTTCTTTACGTTCCATAAGGATTTTTCTTTCTCTGCTTCATCCAGTCTCCCAGAATTCCTCAGCTTCAGTGGCTACCATGCAAATTGTCATTGTCTTATAAATTTAAGCCTCCTATGAGAAGCCATACAAAAATTCCAGCCTGTCTCTGAAGGTAGCACTAGCTACCTGAAGTAGCTTAGTGATGGGTGGGTAAGGTAAGTTTTCCCCCCCTCCCCATTATCCAAATGCTTATATTTAAGTGTATCTACAATGCAAAACTGTCTGAAATTGGTAGTGTGGCGTTCTGTCCTTGACTTTATTTCTTTTGCACCTGTCATGCTCATGAGTTGTGAGATTTTTTTTTTTTTTGAACTGCAGGGAGCAGATTAATCAGTCTTTTTGTGGCCTGTAATTTTTTATACTAATTGATGCCAAGCAGAGTTTTAGGTTACAAGCTTTTTTTGGAAGCATTTTAGTATGAAAATAACTTTCAAAAGTGCTTTGAAAATGCGTTAATTTAAATTTTTTTAAATTGCACTTGCTTGGTCTGTTTGATTATTGGCTGAAACAACTAGTGATTTAAGAACTTGCAAATCTGTCCTTGCCTGAACATGATTGAAGGTTCAATTTACAAGTGAATCTTAAAATAGTAACACTTCTAGTCAGGTTCTGAGATGTTTTAGGTTGAAATCAAATTATAAGAATTTACTAGATTTTGACAGCAGAAGTGATAAAGCTGTGCAGATGAATTAAGTACCTGTGTACACGATGTGCAGTCTTAAACTGATGAGTGCCTGGATTTAAATCATCCCAGCTGCAGGGAAAGCTCTGTGATGATTTGATTGCTCCAGGCTTTCTCACTTAAATATTTTGTCAGTGACCTAAAAATGGTTCCCAGTCTATTTACCATAGGATAATTATGACCCACCCCTAAACAGGAGAGGAAGAAAGGAAGGGGAAATGAGATCCTTTGAGCTCTTTGGTTTAGTCTTCAGCATTTCCTTTATTAAGAATCTGGTAGAGGAAAGACATAATGCATTGCATATCTACTACTTACCTCCCTTTCCCACTTACCTGATCAGGAGATTAAGATTAGACATAAAATGAGCTTTACGTTGATTGTGCTGTTCAGCAGATCTGAATGGGTACAAGAGAAGAAGTATGCTGTACCTGTAAAGATGTGCGCAGTAAATTATTTGTGCCACAGGATCTGGTTGCTTTTAAGGGAAGGAAGAGCAAGGAGGGATGATTTTGACCAGATTTAGAGCAAATAATTGACTTCTGAGTTTAGTGATTGTACTCTTAACTTTTAAAAATTCAAGTAACTTCCTTCTCAAAAGCCACATGAAGTATCTGAATGTTTCACTTGAAAGGCATCACAGAAAGGATTTCTCATTCCAGCTGTTTTACCATGCATTTTTGCTGGAGCAACTCAGTTTCATTGAAGTTCAGAAATAACTTTTGGTTGAACTGGTTCTCAGTTGTTTGAAACCTCTTCAGTTTTTGCTTAAATCCAGGTCTAACACCGATCATGTTAAGATGTAGACTGAGGTCCATTCAGCAGGAAGCTGTGCTGAAGAGGTTGCTCTGTCGTATCAGCCTTCAACTCCGAGTTCGTTTCTCTCAGCCAGATACCCCTGAGCGTAGCCGCACCTGAAGTGCCTTCTCTGAATGCACTCTGGTCTGTTACAGCAATCAGATTGCTGTCCATAGTTTAAACATGAGGGCTTTGCTAATCTGGTACATTTTGACTAAAATGCCCGTGGAAGCATTTGCAGGAGCAGCTCAAGGGGCGGCCTTTTGGGGGATGGAAGTTGTGAAAAGCCGTGCTGATGCACAAGTCAAGACAGGCTAGGAGGAGGCAGCATGGCCCTAGCTTGCAGGATTTCTTGTTACCCGAATTACATGAGCTCATTAACAAATTTAAGAAATTATGGACTTGCTTACTGAGAAGTACTCGATACCTCCAAGTATTTAGTTGTCCGTTCAGGATTCTACCTTGTTCCATTGTAACAGGGCCTAGCCTTTCTTAGTGGTTTTAGGTGAGTGTTTTTCATACATGGCTGCAACAGAGTAAAGGCATTTGAAACATGAAAGTAAATTAACATATTTCTTTGTAATGTTTAAGATTGGTTTGTGCCTAGATATAGATAAGGGTTAAACACTGAAAATAGCAAAATGACTGCAGATTTCACCTAGTGCACAGCTTTTTAGATTGTAAGAATAAAAACCTGTGTCGTTCTGGAAAATGCTAAATTTCTTTCCTATATAAAAATAAATATTCACATATGCGGAAATGCTTGTTTATGATGACTGTTTCTAGACTTAGCTGGAAATTTCCCTCTGTGATTACTTTTAGCATTAGTCTAAAAGTACATCCTTGTCCCTATTTTAACACCACCACCAGTAAAGAGAAATTGATTTATTAAAGAAAAAAAACTTCCAAATTTAATAATTTAAATGCAAATGTCCCCTTTTAAAACAAAATTAAGCATGACAAAAGAGAAAGCTGTAATAAAGGCTGATACTTTTCATAAAGCGTCTTATGTACATTATAGCGTGTGCTTTTAAAACTATCCAGGTCTTTCAGCACGATAAAATTTACAAGATCTTTGGGCTTGTTTACAGAAGGACACTCAGAAAATTAAACTTCACTAACTAGCCTTGAAGTGGATTAGTCACATTGTATTAAATCCTTGTACAGAATGGTTTCAAAATTAGTTTCCTTAATTCATATTAATTTATTTTGGAAGTGAACTAAGCTGAATGGAATTAATATAATCCTGAATGAGTATCTGTAAGAGTATTGAACTAGTTTAACCACTCTTCTTTAGCAGTAAATCTGGATTGTTTTCATATATTTTAATTTTCCTCTGAATTTCTTTATCATTTAAGAATAAATTTCTAAAAATGCTATTATACGTGGGGTTTTTTGGGGTTTGCGTTGTTTGGGTTTTTTTGGTTGTTTTAAACTCACTATGTTACTGTGAGCAAACCCGTTTGCTCACGCAAGTTTGGCTGTTACTCACGTTTCATGAAATCCACACCAACTGAAACAAGTAAAATTAATCTGTTGTACAATCACTACAAAATCACCCTAAGCCACTTGAACTGATTATTTGTAATTAATAATCTGAATAAATTGTAGAACAGTCTGTAAGTGCAATTAAGAGTTGCCGATTCTTTCCATCTTTTGACAATAGGAAGTCAAGCTGAAGTGCTCCAGAAAAAAAAAAAAGGGCATTTTTCACTCTCGTAATAGACATGGCAGAGCACTGGGAATATCAGCGCTTGCCTGAGGTGTTTGTTTCGTTGGGGCTATGTGAGATCTGGCTCCTTCTTTTCAGTTTCCCAAAAAGGGCCTCATTTGAATTGCACAGTCTTCCCCTTTTACTGAACATGATTTCTCAGTTCCTTTAAAGTTATTAATGTTGTCCTTGGAGATGTATCTTTGCAAGGTAGACTGCAGCCATGACGTAGGTGAAACACTGAAGAGCTGGATCCTCTTTTTTTTTTCGCCTACCCTTGTAGCTGAACACAGAGCAGTTTCATAACCTCTCTTAAAGCTGAACAATTTGAAAATCATTATCAGACCTTGTACACCACCCTCTTCCTGAATGTCAGCTGTGCTTTACGGTTACTTGAGTAGTTTGTGCGGCTCATACATTGAAAGGTGTAGGCATTGCAGGTCTTCCATGTTACTATTCCTTTGGTAGTAGAAGCGGTAGAAGAAGTCCCAACAGAAGAGGATGTGGTAAAAGAGGATCTTCCCCTGTTGGAAGTTGTCCCCTCCTGGATATATTTAGTTTTCCAGGTAGCTGTATTTTAAGCTAGATTTGTGAGGTATGTTGGGTTGGTTTGTGTCTGTCTGACAGAAGCCAACACTTCTGGCAAACGGTTTCCAAACCCCTGATCGTTTCAAGGACCATGAGCAGGGTGGATAAGCCAGAACAAGTGAGGGAGTGGAAGTGTCTAATGGTGGTTGGGGGAGCAACAAGTCACTGGGAATGGTGGGGAGAAGTGTATCTCGCAGTAAATTTGAACTTTATTCTTTTCCTACAAATTTAATCAGGTGTGACTGATGGGATTTACATTCTGTACAGACCTGCCTTCTCTCATCAAATTTGGGCTGGCCTATTGTACAAGCAGAAGAATATTGTGACACGATTTGAACATTCTCTTAGGTTCCTTTCATGATGAACCGCCATATTAAACCTTTCAAAAGAGTACTGTTGTGTCACACCCAGTCATTTAGAGTAAACAGGACTCTTAAATTAAAGCCGTTTTGGCTGCAGAAGGCAGTAAAAGTCAGATATGGTGTTCTCTTTGGCATGCTTTTCTGATTTAAATTATGCTGGTATTTGTAAGGGAGAGGACCCATTGGATCTATTCATGGTTAGTGACCGGAAGCCAGGTGAAATGAGTTAGTCTCAGGCTAGTTCTTAGAAAAGAGCTGAGATTTTATTCTGTTTGGTAATATATTCCCTCCTGTGCAGTGTAGCTTTTGAAGTGTACTGTTATCTGGTTGGGTTTTTTCTAGCTTTCCTTACAACCTTTAAAGTGATATGTGTCCCTTTTTGTATTTGAAAGGATGTTGATCTTATGGCAGAGTTTCCTGAGGGTTTTCCATATCATTTGCCACAATAAGTTAAAATTAAGGAAAAGAAGAAGAAGAAGGTCTGTGAGGTTCAGTAAATGAAACCATTTTAATATTAATCAGGGTGAATGTATAGCTATTAATTAGTATCCAGACTAATCAACATTGGTATAAATTTTTAATGTCATTTGAGTTTTCTTCAAGTATTTATTTTTCAGCAAGAAGAAAAAAATTCTCCATAGTTCTTTAATAGTGTTAAATATTTTTAATAACAAAATGCCAAAAGAAATAAGTGCAGATTACTTCTTTGTTACCTCTGAGAATCAGGGATTATGATGACAACAGAAATGGAAGAGGAGAGGGTCATCCCTTTTCCAGTCTGTTCTTATACCTGCTAAATAATTAAATCTTCAGTAGTTTTATTTTGATGGATGTCTAGCTAATTTCATTAATTGTGAAGGTCTGTGTGAACATATTCATTCTGTGTGTACTCTACAGTAGTTTTTAGTGCTAATTATGTAAGTGTGTGCTCTTCCACTGTCCATATATGTATATGTTGTCACTCTTCCTCCCAGACAGAAGTAAAATGCCTGATGCATCTGATAGACCTCTTTCCGATATTTACATAAAATGTCTTTGGGAGGAAAGAGAAAGAGGCAAAAGAAGGGTGCATAAGCCAGAGAGATCAGACAGTTGTACTCAACACAAGGTCTTCTCAGCCTCAAGTAACAGTAAGACATACTAGTGGCTTTCATCTTTCTTACATTAAAAATATTGTATAATTCTTTTTAACTAACCTGTGTTATTGTATATTGGGCTTTTCAATGAAAGAGTTGTATTCTTTTGCTGAATTTTCTAATATTAGTTTGAAAATTATTGTTACTACCCATTGATTGAAAGCCACTGTGAACCCTGTTTTTGCTTATCTTATGGCTGTACCCGTACAAAGTCTCTTTTCCAAGCTGCCACGCTAATACTTCTCTCCATTCCCCACATGTTATAATAATTATATTGAAGTCTCATTGCAATCTTCTGCACTCAGTATGTGTTCAAAAGATTTATTTGCATTTCTGTCATGAATAAATTAAAATAATTTTGTTGAAAATGACTTTACAGGGCTTGAGTTTCCGTATCTTTCAATGCCTGCATACTTATATTCTAATCTACTGGAAAAGCTAACAATTTAAAGGTAAAAGAAATTCAAATACTTCTTATATATGCATTCAGCATCTCTCCTGGATGCTTGAAGAGATAGAACTACTTATTAAATTCAAAGAAGTTACTAATATTCCTAATCAGAGCTCAAAATTCTGGATTTTGGTTCACTACCATACTTTTTTTTTTTATTGATAGATTTCTTCACCAAAAGATAACAAGATTTGCAGGAGTTAACAATATTAATAAAGGTTATATAACAGTAGGCCGAATATGAATTTACAAAAAGTTAGTTTTCTTCTAGCTGGAAAACTATATCTGGTTTATGATGTACAAATATGCACTTAAAATGAAGATATTCACATTTTACCAATAAATGTGTCATTCAAAGTCCTAATACTTCTTTGCCTGTCAAACTGTCTTTCTGGTATCTGCTGAATAGTTTGTGATTGACAAATTCTTGTGTTATTTCAATGTGAGTGTAGGACTGTGAGAAAGATGCTTTCCTTATAAGCAATATTAATTTTCTGAAGCATTTATTTTAAATTATATGCTCTTTTTATGCTCTTTTAAAATATGTGCAAGTATTGTAAAGTATGCTGGGTTTAGTGTTGGCTTTTTTTGTGTGGTGGTTTTTTTTTTTTTTTTTTAATTTTTTTCCCCTCCCTCAGTATAAGAGGTGCAATCACAATAATGTGTGACATAGGAATTGAACAGCACATATTTTAGACAGGTAACTAACTATATAAGGCTCTCATCCAAAGAATGGTTCCTTTTCATAGTGGGTCAAAGTTTTAAGTAAACTCAACGAGCCTAAAGTGGTGTTTTTTTTATAAGAATCCGGAAGTTTTTCTGTATTTTCAGAATTTTAAAGATCCAGCAGAGCTGGACAACAAGTTCACTGGGAATCGTCTCTAGGAAACCAGGAGAGTGCGGTTCCAGACATTTAAGTTGAATAATGATTTAAATATTCACATAAGGTTTTTCTTTTTTGATAATTCAAATGCATGGAGTTCTCTCTGGACGTATTTTGCAGTATGGTGTTGGCCAAATGAATGTTTCGCGTGGCAGATGTCAGGTTTTTTGACGCATAAGCATAGCCATGTTTGCCAGTTGTGGTGATTGACCCTGGCTGGCCCCCAGGTGCCCACCAAAGCTGCTCTATCACCGCCCTCCTCAGCTGGACAGGGGAGAGAAAATGTAACAAAAGGCTTGTGGGTTGAGACAAGTACAGGGAGAGATCACTCAGCCAATTACCGTCATGGGCAAAACAGACGGGGTAAAATTAATTTAATTCATGAGCAATTAAATCAGACTAGGATAATGAAAAAGTAAAAGCTGAATCTTAAAACACCTTTCCCCCACTCTTCCCTTCTTCCCAGACTTAACTTCACTCCTGAGTTGTCTACCTCCTCCCCCTGAGCAGCACAGGGGGACGGGGAATGGGGGTTGCGGTCAGTTCATCAGACCTTGTCTCTGCCGCTCCTTCCTCCTCGGGGGCAGGACTCCTCACACTCTTCCCGTGCTCTAGCATGGGGTTCCTTCCCATGGGAGGCAGTTCTCCATGAACTTCTCCAACGTGGGTTCTTCCCACGAGCTGCAGTTCTTCACGAACTGCTCCAGTGTGGGTCCCTCCCACGGGCTGCAATCCCTCAGGCACAGACTGCTCCAGCGTGGGTCCCCCGCGGGGTCACAAGTCCTGACAGCAAACCTGCTCCGGCCTGG
>JAVKLA010000073.1:11875373-11893004 GCA_034782735.1 Sagittarius serpentarius | reverse complement strand
CATAACTAGAATTTAAGACATTACCAAATAAAATCCACGTAGAGCTGCTCTGTTCATCAAGCTCTACATAGTCAGTGTAAAGCTGACTGAGTAGGCTGAGCTTTGAAAGCTTCGAGAGTAATTATGTGAAATGAAATCTTTATTGCTTAAATTTTACTTTCAGGAGGTACCAGTTTGAAAATATTAGACCTTAGGACGGTCTTGGCAAAACAAAAATCAGTTCTCATTTGATCCGTGAGTAAATCTTTTTCTTCTTTCCTGAACCACTTGCACTTCAAAAATCTACATGCCATTTGCTGTCTATAAGCAATACGTGATCATGCAGGACTTCTCTTTCAGAAGAGGAAGAGATGTTGGCAAAGGAGAGACATATAGAATTTAGGGGGGAAAATAGGGAGAGGTTAAAGAATTCAGCTAGCGTTAGGCATACAATCACTCACATATATGTATCCTTAAACTACTTCCCTTTCTCTCTCTCTCTCTCTCTCTCTCTTAATCATTGAATAACCAGCCTAATCGCATTATTGTCTGTATTATAAACTACCTGTGTTGCTATTGCTGGGGAGAAACAAGGAGAAAAGGAAGGTTCCAAAATTGAGATAGAAAATTATTGAGAAATTAGGAGAAAAGAGGAGAAAAAGAATCCTTACGGGGTTTTCCTCCTCTGTTTTTTCAGGTATTTTCTCTGTAATGCTGAAAGTATGAGACAAAATAAATATAGTAACTTTAGCTCTTGCATTTATGATTCCCTGAAAAAGGGAGGTCACTTTCCTCTGAGCCAGCAGTCATCTCTTTATCTAAAGTTGCACCAGAAAAGGGAAGTATAGGAGGTAAGATAGTCTTTCTACTGTTAAAACTTTAATGCAAAAGTGTGTATTTGATGTTTGGAGTTGTCTTCTAGTAATAAAAGATGAAATAAAAAAAAAAATCCTAGTGAATTCAATGGTCTTTCTGTATATACAGGTTCTGTTCCGTGGGTACTTACTGGTATGTGCCACAGTTACTGGCTGTACTACATACCCAGTTTTATTTTCTGTGAAAATGAGCATGCAGAGGAATAGTTGATGCATGTCCAGATCTCGTCCTAATACAGATTTTTGATGCAGCCTGGAAACTTAAATGATAGGTAAATTATTGGTAAAAAGGCAGGAGAGTACAAAAATATCGCGAGCCACTATAGTTGTGAAATCTGGGCAGTTTGGGAGTAATCCTGTTGAGGTCTTCTGGCCAAAATCAACAGTTGAAATGTGCTCTCTAACCCTCTTGATACTGGGTTTGGAGAGAAAGTGGAAGATACTTTTCTTTGATGAGGGGGAGCAAAGTGTTTTATACGGTGTTCCCTCTGTGGAGATGCTGCTACTACTCTATTTTGCTTGTTTATTCTTGTGATTTTAAAAAAAGCTCCATCCAAAATGCTCCTCGTTTGGAGCTTTGTGCATCCATGCCATATGTTAAAAACACGATGAAGAGTAGTTGTAGAATCTATGCAGCAACACTTGTCCTTTATCTCTCTCCCCACCCACACTGAAATAACAGGACTTGGAGTCTGTTATCCTCTGCACCATTTTTTTCCTCCTGCAAATGCAAATTTTCTAGCTATACCAGGTCAGTGTTCTTCAAATTGACCAGGGATTTATATTTCTCTTTTTATTTTTCTGGCTCACATTTTGAGGGTCTTTTTTTAGGTTCTTTAAAACACTGGACTGGTATGTCTGGAATACATAAGCTAAAAATTGAAACCTTAAAAGCATCTAAAGGTGAATACAAAAAATTGCTGTGAGTTTTTTGAAGTAGTGCTGCAAGGACCACATCTGTAACAGATTTTATGCCATTTTTCATATTTTCAGTATGTCATCTAGAAGTTAAAGGAAAATTTGAAAGGGTTTTGGAAGCCAACTTTAGTATTTTTGAACTTGTTTGAAATGTGTCGTCTTCAATGAGAAGTTATGCCCAATTTGACTTGTACATGCTAGTATTTTGGCTTATTTCCATAGCTGCTATGCACTCTGAAATGTGCAGAGTGAGAGGGCAAAAGATCTCATCCAGTCTGATCTAATCTTGTTTAAAGTTTTTTCACTCTTAGCATCCTGTGACAGTAATTTTTATCAGTGGGATCATAAACAGCGTTTAATGCTTGATTTGTCATCTTTCACACTGAGGGTAAAGGAAGTGTCTAGAGTATATCACGAAGTACAATGTGCGTGTAAGCATGCAGAACACATAGCTGATACAAGAAATGTGAGAAAAGGTGGTATCATTTCATCCGCAAATGCCTCTGGACAGCTGTGAAACCCATGATTTTCATTGCGTAAGCATTTTGCAAATGAGCTATCACAGCATGTTAGAAAACCAATTACGCTTTTGTCATCGGTGGTTTGGCCTTGTTAATAAGGTGCTGATCTCTCTGGGTTTTGACAGGTGTACGTAAGACAATTTCCAAAAAAGGTATTTTTTAAAATTATTAGTAAATTTCACTGAAGAGTTTTACTTCAGGTGTGCAGTCCTTTGAGACAGCTTCCCGTATCTTGCTTTGGTCGTCTGTGTGTGGTTTGGTTTTTTTTTTTTCCAAGTCAAACTGTGAACAGTGGCCCAGATCACATAACCAAAGGTCATGGCATATTGGATCGTAAGAGAAAACATTATCTAGGAAAATGACCAGCACACTCAGAGTCTTTTAAACAGCAAAGATCCATTATATAAGAACAAATATCTACAAAATACAGTTTCTTTTCTGGTTGTGGAACGTGAGTAACGTATGAACGTAGAGAGACGCTAGCTTGTGACTATCGCTCATGGAGGAGGCAGTGCTCAACCTTCTTGGAGTGACTCCATCTAGGAACAGCTTGAGGGACTCGTGCCGACAGTGATCCAGACACAAGTTACATTTATCTTCTAGACTCTGAAAATACTCTGTCTTTGTAAAGTAAATTTGCTCCTTGTGTAACCTGAAACAGTATAAAGAGGGTTCTCATTTAATTTAGTGCTTGTTTAGTCTCAGAGTTTTTGTGTTAAGAGAAGCCTAAAGGTGGTCCGAAAAACGACAGCTGCGGTTGATTCTGCTACAATGTGAGTAATTCTCAAGTTTTTCTCTGATGGAGCTCTCGGCCGGGGAGGGCTAATGCCAGCAGCACTGCCTGCGCTCTGGGAACAGGGAGACTGGAGGAGTTGTGCTGTTCAAAAAACCTTACAGAAAACCGAAGTTCTCTGGACTGGCTGAGGGCTACAGTCTAGCACATGCTACACACGTTGGGATGTGCTACCCTGGCATTGTAAAGTTAATTAGGAGTTTTTTCAGTCCATCGAACAGACCAAATCTTTTATTACTGAAAGGTCGGTTTTAAAAAGACTCATTTCTATTTTGTCCATATGGACACCTATTTTTTTAGATTCTGCTGGGCGTTTTTTCCCTGCCCTTTAGGCAAAGATATTATAAAGAAACAGCTTAGGGAAATGAAACAAGCTGTCCAAATTTGTAAAAGTTGCACTTCCTCAAGGAATTTCAGTAATGCGTAACAACTGGTCTAAATGGGGACTGGAACAGTTTAGATATTTTTATTTGTTTTCATTTTAAACAAGAAGGAGAACTGTAATGATTTCTCAAGAGAGCAAGGATGAATTTTAGAAATTGGCTTGATACTTGCATAGTTAACAGTTACGCTGGAAGAAAAATAGATATTTAATACATAAACCAAAAGTTTTCCTAATCATGTTCTGTCTTTCAAAATGAAATGCAGCTATTTTTTTCTGTTGTGGTGGTGTTAACCTAATAGAAACATGTGAGCAAACACAGCAGCGTTTGCACATGTAGAAGTAGAATGCGTAGAGTAGTAGACACTAGAGTCAACTATGCCAAAATGTGTGGGGTGCCCTCATGTCTGGCATGTTTGCCATGTGGCATACGTATTAGTTATGTATATCGTGAGTAATGAAGGAAGCTTTATGATTCTGCACTATCTCCAGTACCAGTAACTTATATCTGCTATCAGTTTTTAAAGTTTAGTATTTCTTGATAAGCCACTGTACAAATGAATCCTGAGATTTCAGCAGACATTGAAAGGACTTTTTAATTGTCTCTTCTAGAGCAGAAGATAGTATCCTCTTTTATATGATGCAGTCCCTAGCATTGGTAATTTAGCTCTGCTCTTGTTATTTAAGTAACTGCTGTCTCATAATCTGTAGAAAGGCACAAGCAGATACAGAAGAGAGTCACACGCAGGGCATACTGATAGGATCTCCAACTTTGTTTCTCTGATGAGTTCGAGAGACTCCAGATTTATGGATCTTAAGGAAAAATGTTGAAAGCTTTTCACAGAAGTTTGAGTAATAGTTTGTTCATTTAGTAGCTAGAGATAATCTGAGAGCTACTTTTTGGGGGGCAGTTCGAGTGTATTTTTTTTTCCTTTTGGGATATAGTTAGCATGCATAAAGCACTGCTCCTCTTTTGTGTTTATAGGAATTTTTCAGTTGACTTTCGTTTGTGTGAAAAAATGTATCTTGAAAGTCTGCAGGTAGCGATGATGATAATGTAGGTAAGCACTTACGTGGACTTCTGTGATGATTCCTCAGTTTTCTCCACCTAACACCTATTTTGACTTAAACTGGGTTTGTTAATGTCTGGTCCTAAAAGCTGTAGAATATTATACTGACTAGTGAGTAGATGAAAGTACTAGAAGAGGTCGTCTTCCCTGTCCTTCATAGATTAGGCTGAATCAGCACCGTTCTGCTGAAGTCAGTAGAGGAGTACGGATCTGCTCCAGCTAAGGGTCTTATGCTTTGGTTAAACTGAATTCTGTTCCAGATTTTACTATAGACGAGTTTCTGTGATAGATTACAGCTCAAATTTCTGGATCATCCACAGCTGGAAATCCCGGGAAGACTGTAAAGATGCCTAGATGATCTTCTTAAGTAGAAAACTTCTGATTTGTTTGACTCTTTTTTTTTTTTTTTTTTTTTTTTAATATATATAATGTTTATAGTAACACTGCACCATGACAGCCAGTAGTGGAAAATGCAAGTGTAGAATTCTTGGGGCTGTGCTGTCACATCTAGCACTCGGTTACCTTCTCTGCTTTTAACTATATTTTAAGCTTGTCCAGTTGTCAGCTTGCACAATGATTTCCTTGCTTTTTAAGCTTTAGAGGTAAGTGAAGCACCTTTGTTGGAATATTTGGCTTGAAGACAAGTGTCTGCACAGTAAGCGTGACTAACACTAGCAAGGCAATGCATCCTGAATAGAGGAGATACAAAAGGGAAACAATATAATTCTGTACTGGAATAACATAAATAATGTGCCATTAATTTCACAAATAAGCAGAACGCGATATTGCCCCTAGCAAGGAATTAAAAATTGAGTATACTTTTAATGATAATGTTTAAATGATGCTGAAAATCTCCTACATTAGGAATTACTTGCATTCAGTAACTACTAATTCAAATACATATTTTTATATTTTTAAAGAACTAGGTTGACAGAAATTCTGTCAAATGTGGAGAAAGAGAGGAAGATTCTCCTCTTCAGTGTACATGCAAAAACTGTAAATACCCTAGGGCATAAAGGAGAAAATTGTTGCATGGATAATGATCACTTCACAGAGTGTGTATGGCACATAGATACTGCAATACACACTAAAAATATGAGAATAACTTTGACTTTGGATGAGCCAGTGTAGTAATTCCTTCAGAAGTGAAAAGGAATAATTAAAAAGCCTTAAAAGAGCACGTTTTCTTGGCACATGCAACATGGCTAAAGACACACCCACCTATGCACCCCAAGTTTCCCTGAATATGTGTGGTAGAAAGCTGTCAAAACTGCTCCACATCTGTCAGGCTCAGATTTCTTTGCACCAGTGCAGCTGTTACAAGGGAGGGAAGAGCTGTCCTTAAGCTAAAGGACACCTTTAGTGTTACGAAGCAATGGTTCCAGACCAGCTATGAGTACATATCCGTTGGAAATCCAATAAATGTTTTAACCATCAAGGAAATGAAACTGTGGGACAGTATTTTAATGGGGAGATAGGGAGAACACACAGCAGTTATAGTGTGATGTGTTTATGAACATGAAATATTTGCTTGCTATACCAGGAAATTGCTTCAAAAACAGGTAGCATCACCTAGTCCACATTTCTCCTCCTACTGAGTGAAGTCCTTTTTCATAACCTCCACAAGTTAAGTTTTTACCATGTTCTGGAGGGTCTCTTTCTCTCCAGATCCTGTCTTCTCTTCCTCCTAGGAGAAGGGAGATGATTCCACAGAGGCTGTTTAGTAAGTAAATATTTAAGAAATTAATAGTACTATTGTCAGGTATTTTGCACTGTCAAGCTACAGCAAATGGGGCTTGGCAGTATCCACCTGAATGCTAAGTTACCAGGAAGACGCAACAAGAATGCTATTAGAATTGTCCTGCTGTGAAAGAGGGTGGTGGTGTATGTGTGATAGACTTTTGCTGGGTACATAGAAGATTCTTCCGAAATGCAGCTTCTCTGTTGTGTTAGATGGGCAATCCCTACGGATGGAAGAAACAAACAAACAAATGTGATAAAAAGTGAAGTATGACAGTGTCTCTGCTGGGTGGTGCACACGGAGAGTGCAGTTCCTTGTGGCCTCAGTCAAGTAGTGTTTTTTTGGTGTGAGGGTTTTTATTTTTTTTAGTAGGGAAAGAAGTTAAATCATAAACTAGACCAGTGTTCATCTCAGGTACTCAACACACCCAACCTCCTGGATTGTTTAGGCACTAAATCTTTGATGTACTTTACAAATGCCAAAGGGAAGCATTGAGTAAACCATGAGACCACAAATGTGAAGATAAACTTGGGCCATTTCTGTGGCTTAGCTTTAACCAACTTGTCTTAATCTGTTCTATATTATTTTAATGCACGAAAACAAAGGGAGATTTCCAAATACTGTTGCTAAAAGTGGAAATTCTTTGTGTTTAAAGGAGCTTACTAAATCAGGACACTGAGATTGTGTTAATTCTTTCAGAGTCCCTTTACATGTGGTGTTAAACATCGTGTATTAGAAAAAATCACAGCTCAGCAGTGAATTTGTAGTTTGAAATAAATTCCATAGAACCATATTGTTACCTGAAGAAAGCATACAGTGTATGTATGAAAATGTTTAAAAATGTGGCTTTAAGGCAAGAATTAAACATACTAATTAAAAAATAATGATAGAATTTTTAGTTCTTTTCTGTCTCTCATTACCCTTGGTCACTTTGACTTGTATGAAGTGACTGTAAAATACTAATATTTTGTTAGATAGCCTGCATAAAAATTTCTTCCCGTTGACTCCAAAGTCAGGTAAATCAAGTCTGTTAGGTAACTTGACTAATGATACATACAGCTAATCTATTCTTCCATCCCCACTAATGCAGGACGGTTTGCATTTTATTAGCTCAGGTCAAAGCAGCAATGAGAAAAACTATGTTTAGGTAGATTTTTGATGGTTCTTGTTGGTGGTTCTGCCCCGGCCCCAGGTAGGCATTGATTCTTACTGCTTGGATATTGTGTCTGGTATCTTACTATGCCTATAGGTATTGAACATCTGGTTTGAAACACTGTAATAATTCTGCAAAACTGGTGTGGTGCTTGTTTTGTTTTGTTTTGTTTAACAAACAAAAGGAAGAACTGGGATGGTAAGCTGAATTACGAGCCCACAGAGTTAGGTGCCGCTGTAAGAAGTGGGAGGGAATAACAGAACCAGCTAGTTGACTAACCACTTCCCTTCATTGTTGCTTTTAATATCAGAACAGCCTTGCTAGCTTTCTCAACCACCATGAGTTACATAAACAAGACCATGTACGCTCTAACTGGTAAGTTCCTTTCATTTAAGATCTAAATTGAAATTTGAATTGGAAGTGATCCTCAGTGATTAAAATCTGAGTAAGATGTATTGCTTTGTGTTACTTTTTCCTTATAAAAAAAATATGATCCTATATGTTGTTCATAGTAAACGAATCTAGACACATTTCTGCCTTAGCAACAAACCTCATGCAAGGTCAGAAGGGTATACTCCCTTGACAAGTTAGAAGCTAACTACCATAATACTGATAATGCTTGAAAAACCAGTGCAAGCCTGTAAGGTCTGAAAGGTGGCTTAATTGATGGTTTTTTGAATGAGTTGAAAAATGAACTTCCATTTCTCTCTCAAGTACTGTTCTTATGCTGTGCTGTCCTTCACAAGCTGAAGCCATCTGTGTTGATTGCTATTACTACTTGGTGGTTGGAAAATTCTTGTTTCTTGGTTTCTGTTGCAGATCCTGTTAGTAATAATAATTATAGTTAAAAATGCTAAATAATAGGCTAAATAAACAAGTAAATACTTTTCGGTAGTTCCACTTCTAAATACACTAGATAACCTGAAGTAGTCTTACAGTGGAGACGTATAGTTAAGGCTAAAATAAGCTGGTTTTATGCTTGCTGTGCTCAAAAACCTGTCATTCCACCATGAAGTCTGTCTGAAGTTCAAGCCTGGTGTCTCAGCAGCAGTACAGTTGAAGGCTCTAGCCTGTTTTTACTGGTGTGAATGGGAGTTAGATTGGATTCTTAGCATGCAGCCAAAAGTTGTAATAGGGGTTTCAGCTGTTACAGCTATTTCTTTTTGTCTTATCAATAATGTGTCTGTGATGTGGCTAAACATACCCAAAAACTAGGGAAGGGCATATCAGTTCAGAATCTATTTTATAGCATTGTTCATTTAGTGGGATGTGCTAACTTATGTTGTCAGTGTATTTCTTTACTTAATAGCTTTACTTGAAATGTGTTAGCAGCATTTTAATGATACTTTTCGTAGCAAAAAAAAACCCCAAACACAAAACATACAAGCAAAAAACCCCAGTAATAGGTGTTTTTCCTAGGAAAGGCATCATTAAAAAGTTGACAATACATTTTAGGTTCTTCATTCATGTCAACACCTTAATTCATTTTATTTTATTGTAAGCTGACTACTCACATTGATACTTTATAGTTTCTGCAACATGTATATGCAAAGTGACTTCTATGTTTTCTGCTCATATTTGGATATTTAATTTTGAAAGACAAAAATTTCAGGAGTTTCATGAGGTTGATAAAAATAAGGTTTTGAAATTATTACAGTTTTATTTGTATTCTCATACCGAAAAACAGTAGAAGTAATTCCATTTTAACCTAGCAAAGAAAACATGGTGGACCATGGAAGGTTCAGCTAGCAGAGACCTTGTGCTTGCTAGCCACCCTTGCCCTAAAGTATGGGTGTACTGTAATGAAAAGACTTTCACATAACTTACTTTAATATTGATGGTTTTGGAGAGCCATCAAGGAAAAAAACCAGTAAGTCCTGTAAGGGAAAAAAAATGAAAATCTAACAGTAGTGAGTAAGTTACAGAGTAGTAATAGCTGCAGAATATGTTGCTTTTTGAGGCCATCCATATTCCTTATCGGACCAAGATGAAGGTAATTAGCAAGTAATTTGTTCTTACTGAAGTGACAAAATAAGCTTGTTTTGCCGACATCTTAACCCTTAGTATTGCCCTCTGCTTCTTTACATCGAAGTTTATTATTATTATTCTTTTACCCAGTTATCCAGCTACAGGAGATCCTCTTGGAATTCTTCAAATTTTTCCCTCATTCATCTCAGTAACAAATTTCACCACTTCAGTCTTCACTACATTGCTGTGTCTGATGCTGGATCCTCAGCAAATCTACACTGTTCTTAAAAGTTTTGGTGGACCTGTGACAAGATACACATGAGTGAGGGGTTTGGTCAATGCTACTTTCATTTGCAACTGAACTGGAATTATGCAACTATATGATCATCCCAGCTTTCATTAAAGCAAACAAGCCAATGAAACAAAACCAGCCGTATCCTTTCGCGCCTCCACACCTAGACCCTTGAGCAGCACAGCTACAGCAACCTGGTCTCAGAGGTGGCAGGGAGAAGCTCCCGGGTATTCTCCCTGATGCCTAGCGAAGGCAACCCCACAGCGGGAGCACTAGTTAACTTCTCTTTCCTCTTCCAGCTGCCATTTTTGTAAAACCTAACGTGTTTTACACCCTATTCATTCTATGAATTCAAAAGTTATTGTGATGACGGCCTGACGGATAAGTTTCATTTCCTTAGGAAACCAGGCTAAAAATAAGTTTGCAGCTCTTCAGTATGCAGAGGAAAATTTTTCGAATGTTAGTACCAAATTTGTTGCGAAGTGGGAGGCAAAAAGTCATTGTTTTAGAAAGATGACATTTTAGCCAAATAGTGTGTGGAACCTGTTGTTTAATTTTTAAGGTATTGGGTTGTCGATTATTTATCCTCTTCTCTCTAGCACTCAGATATACTTAGTGCTGTTCCTCAGGCCATCTCTTTTTGGTCTTACAAATAGCCACTGTGGCTTAGTAGTCTTAAAATCTGATTATCTGTGTTACCAGAGCCTAACCTCTGGAACACCAAAGCTGTTCAGTGTTTCAGACCAGTGTTCCCAATCCAGTATTTCATCTGAAAGCAAATGCTATATTATCCATTCCAAAATTTGTGGTATTCATAGCCATAACAAGTGTAGACTTACTGTTCATATTAACTGTTCAATTGACTATCACTGAAATTAATTAACTTCACTGGATTCTGAATATTGGAGGGGGGAATTCTTTCAAGCCAAGAAACATACTTTTTTGAGATCCCCCTCCCAAGTACAGCTAGCTGCTAGACAGTTTTTCTCCTGTAGTTCATTTTTCTTCTCTTGCAGTTAGTTGTTTGTGAAAGGGTGTGCAAACAAATATAATTCCAGGGTGACTTTTTCTGTGCTGTTTCTGTGCTATGTGGTGTTAATGTTACAGAAAAGGTTGCTACACTCCCACCCCCAATACATTTTTCCAGTTCAAAACAGTACCTTTTCTGTATCCATAACATATGCAAAATAATGTTACAAAAAGGCAGCTTAGGTCTTAAAATCAAACTTGAGAGTAGCGGACACATAGCACGCAAAGTAGTCTTTAGTTACTGGGGTTTTTTTTAATACATTAAATGTAATGAAAGTCAGCATACTGTATATGACCACTGCTCTCAGTGGGAGGGTACGTAGGATATTTTAAATAATGTTTCTAAAATCTGATCGTGTAATACTTTTGTAGGTGGGAGGACGTCACAAGGAGGAATGGTGAGGGAGGGTCTTTAATATTGCACTATTTATGCAGTTGTTTACGGAGGCATGTGGAAGAAATGAAACTATCTAGGATTTCACAGTTTATAGGAGAAGATACTTAGGAGCTCCATCGGAATGTTTTTGTGGCAGTTGCACATTACTTTGCTTCATCTGTCTGTAATCTCCCTCCCCATCATAGGTATTTGGAAAGTCCAGCCTGCATTTGTTGTCTTCCGTAGTTACTGTGCAGAGCAAATGACATGTGGGCCATGATTAGATTTTTGTATCATTTCCATGGTGCACTCCTACCTTCAGTGCCTGAGTGCTTATAGGAAATGTAACTTCAGTTGTGTTTAGAGTAAAGGTGGGGTTTGATATTTCCCAGCACTTTTTATAATCCGAAAGGAAGATTATGGTTATGAAGCCCAAATTATTCAGATTTGGAGGGTTTGTAGCTTGTAGGAAGTAGTAACATTTTGAAGCTTCTCTGAACCCTCCAAGTTGCTTGCTGTATATCTCAGATAATGTCAGCATGTCATTCTGGCAGTATAAGTTTCAAGAGTTAATAGAGAATTTTGAATAATACAATTCACTGAGTAGTATGATTGATTTTGTTGATCCAGTTTTCTACCCGGTGTCGGTGGAAGATGAAATGGAACAGAATTAGTTTGAATAGCATACAGGAATTCTGTAGGAACAGAGTTAAAATTGTCAAATAACAACTTGAGAATATTTTAATAGAGGCTGGAAAACATTTGTCCTATTTGAATTTCTGTCTGGAAGGGCATCTCACGTGTCATAAATATTGGTGAGTCATTTTATGCTCAATCATAGTTTTTTCATCAAATATCCTTGTATGAGGCATGATCGTTGCACATCTGCATTTGAAAGTAGAGGAAGCAGGAGGGTGTAGAACTCGGTGAGAAAGCTTAAAAAGCCCTGTATTTACAGCTGGATTTGATGTACTGTTGCAGTGAAATAGCAGATGCTGGCAATTATTATTACTATGACCGCTCTTTAGTGCTGTTACATTTTTCAAATTATGCTCAGCTCGCTAATTTGATACTCTTAACCAAGGCTGTTACTAGAGCTCTCTTATTTCATTATTTATAATTACTTTTGGCTTTGTAAATGAAAACAATGCTGCTGGTGATTCTGTAATTTGTAATCCTGGTAATTGTAGATTTTCATTAGCTTGTTATTATTTGTAAAATGTTTGTTGTGTAAAAGATTGTTATTGCTGCCATTTATTTAAGAAATGGTCATATGACTCAGGAAGTTTCTTTTTCTTTCTTTCACATGGGATCTATTTGCAAATTCTATGCATTTTTTACAAATAAGACACAAAGATTGCAGGACTTAATACATTGTTTTCGTACAGCAGAAAATATTCCCTGAATACATCATTTGGAAGTAAATAGTACAATTTGTTGAATAACTGTGAACAGCATTATTCATTTCATGTTTGGTATTATGATTCCATTTCCTTTCATATCTGTCTTCATAGGGAGAGGAATGGAGAAAAAAGGTCCATAAGCAAACTATTTTAGGCAGATGAACACAGTATTTAAGAATAAACAACACTGAATTTTAAGGTGTGAGGTTGTAAGTATGTTTTGGAGATCACAAACATTTTTTACTCTTACAGATTTCTGTTTGCAGATATTCTAGCAAGATTGCTAGCTTAGTCTAACATGATGATTTGAAAGGATGAACTTTTATATCAAAACGTATAGCTAAGTGGGAGTAAAGTTTTGAAGTTATGCCAGAAGAATCTTTGACTGACAGATGAAGATTTTTCTTATGAATTTTTTTCCCTGTTGTAGTGTTTTCCCAGACTGTGAAGAAGGCTTTAGACTGTGTGAACCAGATTTATCCTTTTATGTACTCACTTACTCTGAATTGCTGCATTTAGAAATGTTACATACAGTTGAATGCTGTTTAATAATAAATTGGCAAAAATGCTAAAGAATATAATCTTTTCTCAGACATCTATTTGTCTGCCATGCGATAGTTCCTTAATGAGTATTTATGGTTTATAATCAAAACGTTGTCTCGCTAATGTTGTGCAGGTCTACTAAGAATACTTAGTGTGGAGATTGAATTAGGAGAGCTACTTTATTTTCCGTGAAGGCATGACAAAACTTGGGTATGTCTGCTGAAGACTTTTCTTCCTTAAGTTAGTTATTTGCTAATTAATTTGCTTAGGTTATTTTTCATGCTTGAACACATACTTGTAGACCAGAATAAGTGTGTGAAAGCCTACATACTATTTTACAAAAGCATGTTTGCTGCCTTGAATTAACTCACAATGAGTTAACTTGAGGGGGGAAGTACGGAATTATTCCAGAATTTGACTTGAGCTTAAAAATGACATTTTGTGTTGTTACTATGTGACTCTTAGACACATAGCCAATAGTCATGTATAGCCTACAGGTTATGTATGTGAAGAAAATAAACAAACCAAACCTTCACTTGGACAGTAATCTGGTGTATCTAGGTAGGATCCTCTCATTTTCGAAGAACACTCCTCCTTCAGGTACTCTTCACTGTGATAATCTGTTCCTTCTGCAAGGTAGCATCTTAGACTGTGTTTGGGTTTATGTGGTTATATGAGGATCTTGGTTATTTGCTGTCTTATTTGCTAGGAGTTACATTACCAGGGATGCAGGCTATATGCATGCAAGTATAGTATTTTATTATATTTTCCGTAAGACACAGTAATTTAATTGGCAAGCTATTTTCTTGTCCAGAATTTTTCTGTATTCCCGTATAAACCAAAAAGCCCTCCAAAATCAGAGACCCACAAAAACCCTTGGAACCAATGAACAATTAAAAAATAGCTTTCATCTATGTGAAGCTCTTGCTGAAGCACAGTTTGCAGCAGTTTGGATACAGTTTATTACTAAGCTGCTTTTTTGAGTGGTGAAGGTGCAGCTTCCCCTTAGGCCTTTCTAAATCTTGCCTGGTTCAGGAAGCTACTTTGGCTGTATTTTCAAGAGCAAAGTACAGTACTGTACTCCCCAGCAAGTTACCCACTTTTTTCCATCCCATTTTAATGAAAATAAGTCATATTTCACATATCTTACCTGTTTTCAGATTTGACTCAGCTGCTTCCACTCATCATTCCCTGATCAGTTATACTTCAGCAAGATTCATAATCCTAATTCTGCACTTACAGCTGTAACATCAGTAAGTCAATATGTCCGTTTTAGACAGATGAGAGTTTACTGTTTCCATGCTGCAAACAGCTGGAATACGATTCTGTCTGCATCCTGAGATTACAGAAGGCTGTGCTGGTACTATGTGCGAGCTAATAGAGCCTATTTCTTAGCAGAAAGGGTTCTGTGCTGTCCTAATTGCAGTTAAACAGTTCTCAGTTAGCCCAGGAGGCAGGCAGAGCTTTATTGCATATGCCTTCAGAGAGGTTAATGGTATTTCCATTTAAATCCATGGCAACTCCTCCCTTTCATACCCATCCATGAACTTGTATGTACTTTGTTGCTGAATTTTGAAAGAAGGCGTAAGGCTAATAATGGATAATCTTCAATTAGGCTTTAGAATAATGGCTAGAAAACATACCCTACTAAAGAGATTTTTAGTTTGTGAATTTGCAAAGTTATGTGCAGTATAGGACAGTGCATATAGGACAGTGTGTAAGTGGTGTTTGCCTGGAACCACAAGTCAGAATTGTCTCTTCTGAAGTTTGGCAGCACAAAGGACTTGCAGCCACTACAGCCAGTAAGTCAGCTTCATCAGGGGCCCGACTTAAATGCCTCTATGCAAACACACGTAGCATGGGGAATAAGCAAGTGGAGTTCGAGGCGTGCGCACGCCTGCAGGGCTATGATCTTACTGGCATCACGGAGATGTGGTGGGATGGCTCCCACAACTGGAGTGTTGGAATGGGAGGATACAGGCTCTTTAGGAAGGACAGGCAGGAGAGAGGAGGAGGGGGTGTCGCCCTCTATGTCAGTGACCAGCTGGGATGCATGGAGCTCTGCCTGGGGATGGATGAGGAGCCGACTGAGAGCTTATGGGTCAGGATTAAAGGGAGGGCAGAGACAGGTGACATTATAGTGGCAGTCTGCTACAGGCCACCTGGCTGAGCAGATGAGGTCCTCTATAGACAGATAAGAGCAGCCTCACGTTCACAAGCTATGGTCCTCATGGGGGAATTCAACCACCCTGGTACCTGTTGGAGGGACAACACAGCAGGGCATAAGCAATCCAGGAGGTTCCTGGAAAGCGTTGATGATAACTTGATTCTCCAAGTGATGGAGGAGCCAATGAGGAGAGGTGCTATGCTGGACCTTGTTCTTGCAGCAAGGCAGGGCTGGTGGGGAACCTGATCTCAAGGGCAGTCTTGGCTGCAGTGACCATGAAATGGTGGAGTTCAAGATCCTTAGGGCAGCAAGGAGGGTGCACAGCAAGCTTGCTGCACTGAACTTCAGGAGAGCAGACTTCGGCCTCTTCAGGGGTCTGCTTGGTAGAGTAGCATGGGATAAAGCCCTGGAGGGAAGAGGCGCCCAAGAAAGCTCGTTCATATTCAAGGATCACCTCATCCAAGCTCAGGAGCGATGCATCCCAACAAAGAGGAAGTCAGGCAAAAATGCCAGAGGCCTGCATGGATGAACAAGGAGCTCTTGGACAAACTCAAACAGAAGAAGAAAGCCTACAGAGGGTGGAAGCAAGGACAGGTGGTCTGGGAGGAATACAGAGAAGTTGTCTGAGCAGCCAGGGATCAGGTTAGGAAAGCTAAAGCCCTGATAGAATTAAATCTTGCCAGGGAAATCAAGGGCAACAAGAAAAGCTTCTATAGGTATGTCAGTGATAAAAGGAAGACTAGGGAAAATGTGGGCCCTCTCTGGAAGGAAACGGGAGACCTGGTTACCCAGGATATGGAGAACGCTGAGGTACTCAACAACTTTTTTGTCTCCGTCTTCACTGACAAGTGCTCCAGTCACACCACTGAAATTGCAGAAGGCAAGGACTAGGAGAACGAAGAACCACCCACTGGAGGAGAAGATCAGGTTCGAGACTGTCTGAGGAACCTGAAGGTGCACAAATCCATGGGACCTGATGAGATGCATCCACGGGTTCTGAGGGAACTAGCAGATGAAGTAGCTATGCCACTGTCCGTCATATTTGAGAAGTCATGGCAGTCTGGGGAAGTTCCCACTGACTGGAAAAGGGGAAACATAACCCCTGTTTTTAAAAAGGGAAAAAAGGAAGACCCCGGAACTGCAGGACAGTAAGTCTCACCTCTGTGCCTGGCAAGATCACGGAGCAGATCCTCCTAGAAACTATGCTAAGGCACATGGAAAATAAGGAGGTGATTGGTGACAGCCAACATGGCTTCACTGAGGGCAAATCGTGCCTGACAAATCTGGTGGCCTTCTATGACAGGGTTACAGTGATAGTGGATAGGGGAGGAGCAACTGACACCATCTACCTGGAGTTGAGCAAAGCATTTGACACTGTCCCGCACGACATCCTTGTCTCTAAATTGGAGAGACATGGATTTGATAGGTGGACTGCTGGGCAGGTAAGGAACTGGCTGGATGGTTACACTCAAAGAGTTACGGTCAACGGCTCAATGTCCAAGTGGAGGCCAGTGATGAGTGGTGGTCCTCAGAGGTTGGTATTGGGACGTGTGCTGTTTAACATCTTTGTTGGTGACATGGACAGTGGGATTGAGTGCACCCTCAGCAAGTTTGCTGACAGCACCAAGCTGTGTAGTGCGGTTGACACGCTGGAGGGAAGGGATGCCATCCAGGGGGACCTTGACAGGCTTGAGAGGTGGGCCTGCGTGAACCTCATGAAGTTCAACTAGGCCAAGTGCAAGGTCCTGCACGTGGGTTGGGGCAATGCCAAGTACAGATGCAGGCTGGGCAGAGAACAGATTGAGAGCAGCCCCGAGGAGAAGGACTTGGGGGTGTTGGTTGACAAGAAGCTCAACATGACCTGGCAATGTGCATTTGCAGCCCGGAAAGCCAACCGTATCCTAGGCTGCATTAGAAGTAGTGTGAACAGCAGGTTGAGGGCAGTGATTCTCCCCCTCTACTCCAGTCTTGTGAGACCCCACCTGGAGTACTGTGTTCAGCTCTGGGGCCCCCAACACAAGAAGGACATGGACCTGTTGGAGCAAGCCCAGAGGAGGGCCAAGAGGACGATCAGAGAGCTGGAGCACCTCACCTATGAAGACAGGCTGAGAGAGTTGGGGTTGTTCAGCCTGGAGAAGAGAAGGCTCCAGGGAGCACTTCTTGCGGCCTTCCAGTACCTAAAGGGGGCCTACAAGAAAGCCAGAAAGCGACTTTTTACAAGGGCATGTAGTGATAGGACAAGGAGTTGATGGCTTTAAACTGAAAGAGGATAGATTTAGGCTAAATATTAGGAAGAAATTCTTCACTGTGAGGGTGGTGAGGCACTGGAACAGGTTGCCCAGACAGGTTGTGGATGCCCCCTCCCTGGAAGTGTTCAAGGCCAGGTTGGATGGGGCTTTGAGCAACCTGGTCTAGTGGAAG
>JAVKLA010000073.1:11857380-11874156 GCA_034782735.1 Sagittarius serpentarius | reverse complement strand
TGCCCCCTCCCTGGAAGTGTTCAAGGCCAGGTTGGATGGGGCTTTGAGCAACCTGGTCTAGTGGAAGGTGTCGCTGCCCATGGCAGAAGGGGTGGAATTAGATGATCTTTAAGGTCCCTTCCAACCCAAACCATTCTGTTATTCTGTGAAAGCTCTTTCACCTGCGGTTTTGTTAGTACCTTCACTGTCTTTCCCCATGATGCCTCATTCTCAGTCACAGCTATTCAAATATATAATATGCCTTTTGTAAATAAAACCAGGAAAAATCCGTATCTTGCCTTAGTCATTTTCTTCTAAACAAAGAACATAATCCTAAAGTCTAAATATGCCTGACCATTTGGAACTGGGGATGTTTTGATGTCAGAAAAAACCTAAATGTTAAACAAGTCAATCTTTGTGAAGTTAAACAACTATATATGCAAATAAAGTCATTCATCTAATTAAAATTCAGTTGGTTATTAAAAACTGAATTAAAATGACAGTGAAAGAACAGCCTCAGGTGTATGACTGCGCATTTTAAAGTGCTACATTTAATGTTTATGCAGAAGGTTTTTATATTTCAGATAGTGATTAGCACCTCGGCTGTACTGCTTTCAGGAGTGTTTTTTTCTTAACAATGCGTAAGATTTCAAGATTTTGTTTCAACATTTGACCTACTTAGAGAAAAAGTTCTGATTAGCGCCATGTAATACACTCCGTCAGTCTTGGAAGTGCCTTTGGGTAATGTGTTGTAGAGGAAAAGTAATCTCATCTAAGAGCGTAAATGGACCCTATCACATTTTAAGATAGAGATTTTTTTTTTTTTCCTTCTGTTCCCTATGCCTAATTTAGTCCTCAGATGCAGCCCTGTTTTTAATGAATCCACATTCAACTGGCGTGCTTTACTGATAGCTTAATTCTGTTTGCATACAAATTCTTCTCTTCCTTGGCTCTTTAAAAAGAATACCTCCCTTTAAAGTCAGGTGGCACAAACAGAGCTGAACAAGTTGTTTGTTATGAAATTAAGCTTTTGGTTATTACTCATTTTCTGAATTCTGTAAAGCTATGAAATTAAGCTTTTGGTTATTACTCATTTTCTGAATTCTGTAAAGCACTTCATAATTAGCAGGGCCTAAACAACTGTGTCCCCAAAAGGCAAAGGGGACTGATTACTATGGGTGATGGTCCTAGTTAGGGAAAAATCTCTGGGCAAGCAGAACACTAATTAGAGCATAGCCTTCCAACCAGACTGCAGTGGGAGCAGGATCTTTACCTGCCTTCCCATGAAATGGAGCATTTGTTAATGGCATGGACAGAATGGGATAATATGCATTCATCTGGGAATTGTAAAGGGAGTTCCTAAATATGTCTCATTCAAAGTAGTCAGTAGCTGCAGGAAAGATAATGCTTCCCCGAAGATAAATTTCAGCAGCAAGAGTTGGCAGTTTTTCCATCTCTTGCCTTGAATTTCAGGACTGACAAGAGGAATAACTAAAGTCTTAAAAAAAAAAAAATCGAAAAAAAATCTTCTGTGCTGCTTCAGCTGGGACTTACAGACTGGCATTGGTGGGTGAGGCCTGTGTGTTACCACCGTAATTTGCCTGAGATGAGGATGGATAAATCCCAGTTGGTGGATAGCTCATGTTAAGAGTCATAAAGATTTATGTAATGAATTCTTGAAGGTGCCTTTTTTAGTTAAAAGTAACGTTCATGGCTTTGTGGCTTTAGAGACTTAAGAAGCTACAAAAGTACAAACTAATTTTTAATGGTTTGGGATTCTGCCCAACTCCTTTCTGAATTCAGATGCTGGATTTGCTTATAGCAGTGCGGTGTAGGTGTAGTAAATAATGAACACGTTTAACACCAAAGCTAGACTGAAGGCTTGGCAAAATTGAATAAGGCATAGTTAATGAAGTAAAATAAAATGCTGTCCTCGTGGAATAGCTGAATTGTGAGTAACAATTCTGAATGAATAAAGCATTGTGGGCAGGCCTGTGCTTTGTGTTAGACTGGTTTGTAACTTCGCCATTTCCCCTGGGCACCTACAGGTCTTGGGTTTGTGTCCTGCTGACTGAGGTCTGTTTCTCTTCTTTGCAACATCAGCTTAAATGTATTTTCTTATATATTTAGTGAAGTGCCTACAAACTTTTACCATAAATATTTTAATGATAAAAAATAACCTTTTTAATGAGACATTAATTCTAATTTGTAACAGTTAAAAAAGAAAAAATATTTTCCAGTGCTGAATATAATAGATTTTTTTATTATTGAGTCAGAAAATTCAAAGTTGATTTATTTGCGCTTTTGGTATAGCTGTATATTTGTGTGTGATGAAGAAATACTTTTAAAGGTTTCTAGATCATGCTCCCTAGATGATGTTTCTAAGAGTGCTATCTTTCAGTTTTTTTGAAGATAGTTGATAGCAAACATACATAGATATATTGTGTATTTTTTCCTTAGTTACTTTTTGCATGACTCTGAACAGAGTCAGATGGCAAATGTTTGGGATGCATATTACCAGTCCTTATGAGAGCTGTCTTAATCACACTGAATGACTAGAAGCCTGCAGAGTAGGGTTTTTATTTTTCGTTTGCCCTCTTTCTCCTTCATTCCTCTTCATGTATTAATGTAGATAAGGAATGCAATACTGTATTACAGTTATTCATACATCTTGATATGTGACATCTGTTTGACAGATACTTGTCTGCACTGCATTTTATCTGCTCTGAAATCCCAGAACAGTATTACAAATTCGGTCATTCATACCACAGACCCATTCCCTGCTTGGTAATGACAAAGAATGGAGCACTCTTTCCTAAATAGGGCTATTCTGTCATTTCACTTTGTCTTAATCATTTTTAACATACTTAAAAACACCACTTCAGACATAACTACTTACTTTTTTTTCCCCAATCTAATTGCCTTTAATGGGAATTGATATTGTAAATGACTGTAATTTGTTCATAAACTTGACAGGGAGCAACAAAAAATCTTACCTGATTTGGAGAAGTAAATGAGCACAGTGCCAAGGCATTTAAGTAATATTACTTGCTTCATATTTATATTACAAAAATATTCTGAACAATGCAACTACTTCCTGGATTTTCTAAGATGGTTACTTTGGTGAAGTAATTTGTCATTTAGTAAAAATGTGCATTTTCCTCAATAAGTCCAAGCCAACAGCAGTGAAATACATGGATTGGTGTCC
Organism: Sagittarius serpentarius; assembly: GCA_034782735.1. NCBI lineage: Eukaryota > Metazoa > Chordata > Aves > Accipitriformes > Sagittariidae > Sagittarius > Sagittarius serpentarius. The sequence goes on along the minus strand of JAVKLA010000073.1, from coordinate 11,870,969 downwards.
AGGCCTCAAAGTACATCTGAAGGACTAGCTAATTAAATCTTGACTCTTGTGAAATCATCTTCAGTAATAAATGCCTTAAGTGTCAGGCTTTATCAGAGAAAATTTTTGTTTTCATGCGGTAGGTAGAGATTTTTCTAAATGTGACTCCATGCAGCTATTGCAGTGATTTAAAAAAAAAAAAAAGCATACAAATTCCGTAATTATTTATTATAATGCTATTTCAACATTCAGAGTTGCAATTTCATAAAGCGATTCGCACAGCTGAAGAAGAGCTGAAATACTGTAAGAACCATATCAATGCTGCCAAAGCCACTTATTTTTTGATTTATTGGGGTTATATAGTACAAGATAAAGATTATGGTGGAAGCAGGTAAAGGAACTGGACTTTACATAAAGATTTTCTTTACATTGACTGCATCATATTTGAGCATCTCAGGGTTCAGTGTGTGTGAACAGTCATTTTTATTCCCTACACTATTTCACCATGTAGCTAGTCTTGCTTCTTTTACATAGTTTTTTGTCTATAATTTCTTTTGAGTTCAGGTTTATAAAAGAAATGTTAAATTGATACCAAATTATTTCAATGAATATACTAATATTATCAAAAACAGATTACTACAATAACACTCTCCTCTATTCTTTGGTAAACTAATTTATTACTTAGATATCTATTTGTCAGAAATGGAGACCTGAACTTTATATGTGTTGTGGTTTAACCCCAGTTGGCAACAAAAGCACCACACAGCTGCTCGCTCACTCCCCGCCCCCCCCGTGGGATGGGGAGAGAATCAGAAGGGTAAAAGTGAGAAAGCCCATGGGCTGAGATAAAGACAGTTTAACAGGTAAAGCAAAAGCTGCGTGTACAGGCAAAGCAAACCAAGGGATTCTCTCACCACTTCCCACGGGCAGGCAGGGTTCAGCCATCCCCAGGAAAGCCGGGCTCCGTCACGTGTAACCGTTACTTGGGGAGACAAACGCCATCACTCCAAATCTCCCCTGCCTTCCTCCTTCTTGCCCCAGCTGTACATGCTGAGCATGACGTCATATGGTTTGGGATATCCTTTGGGTCAGTCGGGGTCAGCTGTCCCGGCTGTGTCCCCTCCCAGCTCCTTGTGCCCCCCCGCCATCCCACTCGCTGGTGGGGTGGGGTGAGGAGCAGGAAAGGCCTTGGCCCTGTGTGAGCCCTGCTGGGCAGTGACCAAAACATCCCTGTGTTATCAACACTGTTTCCAGCACAAATCCAAACCATAGCCCCATACCAGCTACTGTTTTCTATGAAGAAAATTAACTACCCCAGCCAAAACCAGCACAGCATGGAGGGCTTTTCAATAACTTAAAACTTTCTAAAAGTGAAATAAACCAACTGGGAAAGTCTAAATGGCCACCTGTGGCAACTGCTGTTGAAATATGCCTATGTACTCTGCTATCTTTTAAAAATGTGTGGAAAGTTCACAGAATTATTTGTTGCACACCTTTTTTTGTGTGTCAGTATTGTCAGGAATAGAGAAAAGAAAAGGATGAAAAGATGTGTTCGTAAAAGAAATGGCATTGTTTGGACAACTATGTACATTTTATGTACATATTTGTGTCATAATTGCAGTGTTCCTCTAGTTACCTATTTTCTTCATTTAGTCACATATCTATCAAGTTATTGTGAGGCTTTTTATAAAGGCAGTGATCTGCTTTTGTCCTTTCATTGCAAAATGAGATTTGAAGTATTTGATTGTAAGTGTATGCGTTTTAAGTGTACGCTTAAAATACTTTGTGTGCATATCTTGTCATACTAATTTTTCAGATCTTCATAATAGTGTAGTAGTATAAATGCATAATGCAGAAAGAAATGTTACTTTAGAAGCAGGAATGCAATTAATTCATTATAGACGCAAATTTTGAACACATTAATTTTTTGGTCTGGCTTTCTGACTACGCCTGTAGCATATGCCAACAGTAGCAGTTCCTATATGAAGTGGCTGTATTTCATTTGCTATATTGACATTTCCGGTGCCCACGAAGTACTGATACTGGTAAATAAACAGAAATCATGAATTATAAAGGGTCTGTGATTAATGCTGGCTTTTCAAGTCACTGAGTTGCACAGTGAAAAGAAACAGACACTATTGTAGTATACCATAGGAGTCTGTTGCAGAGACTCCTACAAAAATCAAATTTCTTGAACAAAGCAATCAGTTGCTGGTCTGAATGGTGGGTCCTTGCAACAGTGTCTTCATGTGGATGGGTGAGACTCCCCAAACCACAGTTCTACTGAATACTTAAAACCCAGCTGACTCATGGTCTTGTGTGACCTCTCTAGCATGCGTGATCCATTGCTACAGAGTATCTTCAACTATGTACAAATCATCTCCTGAATAATCTTAACTACAAAGACAGTTGTATGTGACCATTTCTGCATCTACAGGAACAGTTTACTATTTGTTAGTGTCTTACCTACGTACGATTTGGTTAATTCTGCTGCACAAACTGCCCAAGTGTCTCTCTGGAATGGCCAGAGACTCCATTCAAGATGTTAATCAGCACAATGAAGCAGATGAGTTTGTCAAGGCACAGCAGGACCTGCCTGGGGAAATCATTAGAACCATTCAAAATTCCCGCATGGCAAGCTCCTTTAGCAATTAGTCAAATACTTAAGGATTTGCAAGTGGAGTTGCAAATAAGTCCTTTTATCTCATCCCTGTAGAGAACTACCTGGGGAGTTCCTGGGCCACCCAGGGAATTAATGACGTATGTGCACTGGGTGTGTGTGCACACAGACATAGCCCTGACACCAAGCTACACCCCAATTACAATATATACAGTCCTGGAGAGAAGAGGGATCAAGAAGAGCTGGTTGATTTCTCAAGGATCTCCTCATCCAAGCTCAGGAACCAGCCATCCTGATGTGTAGACAGTCAAGCAAAAGTGCTGGGAGGCCTACATGGATGAGCAAGGAGCTCCTAACAAAAATCTGACATAAAAAGAAAAAGGAAGCATATAGGAAGTTGAGCCAGGGACAGGTGACTCTGGAGGAGTAGGGAGATGGTGGGTCAGGAAAGCCAAAGCTCGCTTGGAGTTGAATCTGGCAAGGGGCATTAAGAACAAGAGCAATGAGAAGGGCTTCTGCAGGTGTATCGGCTGCAAAAGGGAGACTGTGGAATATGTGAGCACACTACTGAATGGCACAGGGGATCTGGTGCCAGGAAACATGGAGAAGGCTGAGATACTCAATACCTTCTTCACTTCTGTCTTTATTGATAAGACTGACCTTCAGGAATCTGAGACCCATGGGACCAGTAGGAAGGCCTGGAGCACAAAAGACAGACCCTCAGTAAGGGAAGATCGGGGAACACAAACGGGACACATACAAGTGCATGGGAGCTGATGGGTTGCACCTATTAGTGTTAAGGGAGCTGGCCAGTGTCACTGTGAATGCAGCTCTTGATTGTCCTTGAAAGATGTAGTATTTGGGAGAAAGCAAACATCATTCCTGTCTTCATAAAGGGCAAGGAGGAGAATATAGACAACTACAGGCTGATCATCTTCAACTTCATCCCTGGGAGAGCGGTGGACCAAATAATTGTGGAAATCACTTCCAATCATAGGAAGGAAAGGAAGGTGACTGGGAGTAGTCAGCGTGGACTTATGAAAGAGAATCATGCTTCACCAACCTGATAGCCTTCTGCAATGAAATGACTAGCAAAATGGATGAGGGGAGAACGATGGATGTTGTTCATCTGTACTGCAGTAAGGCTTTCAGCACAGCCTCCGATAACATTCCCACCAATGAACTGATGAAGTATTGATAGATAAGTGAACAGGGAGGTGGACTAAAAACAGGCTGAGCTGCCAGGCTCAAAGGGTTGTAATCTGCAGCCCAAGGTCCAGCTGGAGGCCAGTAACTAGCAGAGTGCCCCAGGAGTTGGTAACTGGTGCCGGTACTGCTTAAGAGCTTTGTTAAGGACCTTGACAGGTTGGAGAAATGGACCAACAGGAATCTCATGCAGGACTTCACATTTCTCCTTGTGGAACTTTAGCCTAGGGAGGAATAACCACATGCACCAGTGCTGGCTGGGGGCCAACTGGCTGGAAAGCAGCTTCGCAGAAAAGGACTTGGGGGTCCTGGTGAGCAAGTTGGAAGAGGAGCCAGCAATGTGCCATTGCAGCAGGGAAGGCCAACAGTCTCTTAGGCTGCATTAGGAAGTTCACTGTCCAGATAAGTGGCTCATGTTTGAGAAGAGTTCAATACATGATTTTTTGAAAAACATTTAATTATCTACATAAGCAGATTTTTTTTGAAAGTATGGCTGACACACAAACATGCTGGTCTGTATGTTGTTTTAGTCCCCTTAGCTGCCTCTTTTTTTTTTTTTTTTTTTAATGAAATACATATCTATATAGCAGCTTTTCCAAAAGCTTAAAAATCTGACCGCTTTCAGGGAAATTAAGCTTTTTGATTCGGTCAGTTATATTTCCCATTTCTTTTTCTCTCTCAAATATGAGTCTCAGAAATTAATGCGTAAGAATGAATAGGTTTAGCAGACAAACAGTTATTTGTTGGAAGTTGCAAAAACAGATTAGCTTTATTAAGTGTGTCTTTCAAAATCTGCTGTATTAGACAAGTTACAGTTGGGCAGCAAAATCCATGTCATTTTTTGTAGTGTCTATTATACATTGGGAAAAGGCTTATCTAAAATATAGCTTCCACAGCTCCAAGGTCAAATCCTGCTTCTGTGGACCTTATAGTCTGCAGTACAGATTCCGTCTTTCTACAGTTATTGAAAATGAAAACACTGTTGGGCATGTACTGCTTTCACTCTGGGGTTCTCAGACTGCCTATTTCACATGAAAAACCTAAGCCTTGTTTTGACTGTCTTAACATCCTTCCCCACCCCCCAAATGAAAAAAAAATAATGAAACCAAACAACACGCCACACCCCTGGCACAGAAATTTTATAGAACAGTGCATGTGGAGTCACACACCGTTAGATGTATTGCTGAAGAAGGGTAGTGTGTAAGTTGCATCATTGCAGAAGCTTTTTTCGATGGTGCAATTAAAGAGAGGATTTCTTCTCACTGGTGTTTCTTAAAGCTAAACCTGAGACTCCAGCCTTTTTTGTTGGCTGATATTTCTTTACCCTTTAGGTGCTTTCACAAGAGGTTCTTAGAGACTCTGAGTATGTAACTATAGCAAGAAAATACAGGGAAAGCTTAAAAAAATATGCTTTTATAAAGAATAAAAAGATTATATGGGAAGTCTCATATTGTATGAAATGGCTGGGAGCCCTCTGTGTGGCGGTTCAGGGAATTACATTTACATCTACCCTGCCCTTCACCTCTTGACACACGGTAGAAGCTTTTGCAAAGCCCAAACTTAAAGGACTGGCTGAGGATTTCTTTGTCTTTTACAAAGCAAAAAAGCAGTTCTTCAAGTAGTTTTTCAAGCTCCCGTTTAGTTCTGAGGTGAACTCGGATGTGGCATACAGATGGAAAAGTGTTTCAAGAGGGTCTAATACAGGACTTTCATACGATTCTAAGATACATGAAAAAAACTGGGGAGGTTTCTACAGCTTGGAAAGGCTCTTGAGACTCCTTGAAATTGGATGGAATAACTACTAACCCTGCAGTGTTGTGCAGAAGTGGGAAAGTTCCTGCAGGACCCCAGGGTCCACACAGTGCCCACCTTAGGCAAGCTGGGTAGACTCTGAGGCAGGGGCCAGATCCAACCAAGAGTTCATAAGGCAATATCATGGTGATGAGACACGTCCTAGTTTTAGAGCTTTTTTTTTTTCTTCTTTGTAATGGATAGTATTTCCCAGCTCAGAAATTACTTACTATTTGGAGAAGCAGTAGTCTAGGCTGAGTAAAATTTTAGTTGAAAAACTGGCAGGTGCAGACATAGTATATTAACTAGACACGCTAACAAAGCATCCACAGGGAAGTGAAGCAATACCAGACAGATTATTAGGGGTGTTAGGTTTGGGAGTTGGACTGGTAGAGGTGCAGGCTAGGCAAGGAGATTGGCACAGGGGAGCAGCGTGTTGAAACTGGGGCCAGGGGTGAGGGGAGCTTATGTGCAAAAGGCCAGACTGGGAGAAAATTGATCTGCAAAGGAAGCTGGTGACTCCGCTCAACATCTGTAGTGTAGAGGATTCGCTCGTACTGGAGGGATGTTGAAAAGGTAAAACGTGTTTCAAAGTGGTTTTCTTGAACATTTTAGGGAGCTCGTTGAAGAAGTGAATAATTTTGTTTTCAAAGGAGGCTGTAGATAATGTTCCATAAACTGAGTTTGGAACCTTAATAACTGAATAGGGGGAAAAAAATATCATACAAGCTTTTTGTTAAATGAGTAACATTTATCCCTGATATAAGGATCCTAAGTAGCATATGAACATTTAATTAAAATTTTTGCTGTATTGCATATAAGAACAGAAGCCAAATTAAAATGTCAAAGACAATTGTAATCCAGAGTTTTATAACTTCAAAGTGCTTAACTGTTTAGCCATAATATTCTTTAAGAGTTTTATGTTTGTAAAATATGTATATCAAAAGCATGAAAATAGAGTCATGAAACAGTGTATTTCTGATTTTTGCTTTTTCCTCATGGACAGCTGTTGAAAATCTTAATGGGCAAGTGTTTTTATTTGTTTTGTTTTCTGGAGCTTTTGTTTTGTTTTTGTTGTTGTTTCCTTTTTTTATTTGTTTGTTTTGTTGTTTGTATTTTTTTCCTAAGGAGATGTAAATGAAGAGAGGAAGCCTGCCTAGTGGTATATATAGTTTCCCTGGAGCAGCTATTGTAATTTTCATTATCTAAGTTGTATATGGTAAACTGTAGCCTTAGGCAAAAAGTGGAAACGCAGTTTTCACTGTCTATATATTTTACTACTTGCAATAGTCTTTTGCTTAAACGCTTTTATCACAAATACAGCAAAATCTTTCAAACTCTTCTGAAAACATTTTGTCTCTCTGACAGCTTATTCTAAGTAGCTCAAGGAGTTAGGCTTGATTTTAAGATCATTTTTGCAATTAAATATTTTGACAAATTACTTCCAGCTTTATTCTGGCAATATTTTGACAGATGGGAGAAAAAGTTTCAATCTCGGAGAAGTATTTTAAGGTATTAAAAAATATAGAAAGAGTTAGAGGTAACATCTTTGAAAATACCACATTCAGACTTCTCCAATACTTGTATTTGCTTTTACGTTACTTGAGCTAGATAGTGAAATATTACCCTAGAAGCCCCATTCCCATACACATATTAGTTACAGATACACAATTTTAATTTTTTTATTAAAGAATCCTATTATTCTAATATACCACTATTGAAAGCTATGCTGAATTTGTGTGTATAAGTTCTGTAAAGATGTCTAAAGCACCTTCTGCAGACTGTTTTTTTTGGTTGGTTGGTTTTCAGAATTATGATCATACTGAGGGACCCTTACAAAGACTTTTGAGGAACTGTATGGAGTAGCCTGCACCAACAGAAATAAGCAGTGTATTCTGATTTGTCATGTTTGCGACATGTTTTGTTGTGTGCAGTTATTTCTCTGATGGAAAACATATTTAATGCTTCAAAAGATACACAGTTTACCTATAGAAAGAATAGAATCAAATTGGTCTTAACTATGACCTATTAGTTTAATTGGAATTATACCAGACATAAAATTACCCTATGGAAATGTTGTTTGCTGAAAGACCATGCAGTAGAATCTAAAGCTTTTAATATTTGGTCCTTTTTTATTGAGATAGGTTTTTGAATGTGAAAAAACACAGATCTTTTAAACAGTTGTGTTTCAAAGCCCAACTGATAACATATATAAGATGCATATTGTCACTGGAAGACACAAGACTGTCATGGAAATAAGACTGATTTCTCTTTGTGTTTATGTGTATGCACACACATATGCCCACACACATATAATATAGCAACGCTATTTCTTTAGTGCAAGCACATTTTTTTTCCTGCAGTTTTTCTTCCAACATTAAGCAGTGTCTGAGTTAACTAGCATTTTGCAAAGCAATGAAACACTTGCTATAATTTTAAGTTTGTCTGAATCAAATCAAACTAGATGTTAATAGAATTTACTACTTTTCTTTAAAAGATGCAGTGGCTTCAAAAGACTGTGTTGGTTCTAGTGTTGTACATAATTTTCTGTATGCTTTTCGAATACTGATTATGGAAACAGATTCTTCTTAAAGATTAATTTATATCCAAAACCAGGGAAATGTGAATTAAATATTGCTGCTTTTATTTTTCATGTAGCTGTGTCTGTTTTCATCCTTCAGAAGACAATTGTCTATGCTAAGTGTATGTAAATAGAAGCTTGCTGTCCTATAACCTTCCTTCAGGTTTTCCTGTTAGTGCCAGGAGTTGTGCCAGAAGCCATGTCCATGTGGAGTACAGTTCCTTAGTATGAATGTGTGGGAAGATGAAAGGTATCACGCGGTCTTCTGCGCATCTACATGTGAAAACAAAAAAAATACTGCAGTAAACAAGGATGATAATTAGTTACCAGGTTTCTGTTGGCTTGTAACAGACATAGAATTGTGCCCAACTGATCTTCTGGTTCAAGATAATATCTACAAAGAATTTATAATCTTAGTGGTCTCTGAAGAAAGTAAGGCCTTGCTGCTTCCTAGCTCTGAACAGTGAGTACCACCGCCACTTCAGTGACAGCCTTTTAACCAGGTTACCTTTCCCTGGTTACAGGAAAAACAGGGCAACTCAGCTGAACAAACAAAAAAGCTCCCTCTTGGCCTTACGAGAGTTCTTTCTCCAGGTGCATACCATGGTGGGCCCACCATTAACTGTGAATAAAACCAGAAATACTTGCCTTAAAACTTGTACTTTATATTTATGCTCTTCAAAGCCTGAAACATGTTTGACACAGGTGTTTTTAGAGCAAGTAATGGAGAAAGGGCAGGCAGGAGGTTGGAGCTGGTCTTTAAGAACGAAATGTCTTCAGCAAACACAGAGGAGATGGTTTGATAGAGTGGACTCAAGTGGCAGGAGTGAGGAAGCTCTCAGTGCAGTGGATTAGAGTCCAAAACTGGCAGCCAGTGGTGTTGTTGGATGTGTCAAAAAAATCTGATCTTAAGTTGTTATAGAAGAACCTGAAAGGATGATCTTGGAGACTCCTCAGGTGAACAAAGCTTCTGATTTATTTTTTTGTGACTGATACTTAGAAATGTGTACAGTATAACCTCTATGATAAGTTTAGCGAAAAACATGCTGTGAGGTGCATAAACTTTTATTTGCTTTAGCATTGCTTGAAGCAAAGCCCACCGTGTGGCATTTTGCTAGTGGCTGTGAACATTAGGTATCTTTTCTTAGGTAGTAGCTATATTAAACCACATAGTGAAAACAAGGTCAGAAGAGGCAAGAAGCCTGTGTCTATTTGTGGAACTGCCGTCGCCAACAGAGCAGGCTTCCTGCTTGTGAAAGGGAGATGGTATAAGACTCTGCTAAATAAACGCCTCTCTTTATCTGAGGGCCACATTGTTGTCTTGTTATCACTTCATGGCTTGCTTTGCAAGGCAATAAAATAAGCCTTTTAAAATGGCCAGTTCCACCTAGGAACTGGTGAAGAGAAGAAATCTCTCCTAAGCAGTATTGGTACAGAAGGTCATGAAATGCAGTCTCATCTTTTTCAAGAGAAAATATTTCTTAATTTATTTTTTAATTTTATTCAGAATCAGAACTAGTGTATTTCCAATGTGGATTATGGCTAGTAGGAGGCTTTTCAGTGGCTCTGACGAGCAAGGTAGAAGCTGAAGTGGGATAACCAGCCTTTCAGAGGACATTCTTTCTCTGAGTTAGGAGTGCAAAGCTAAGTGAGATATTATTGTAAAACTCTCCAGAAATGTTCAGGTTCTCACATTACCACTTCCTCAAACATCAACCTACTCAGTCATCTTAAGCAATGAAGAGCTCTTTGTGACATCTGGTTTGTACACTGTATTCTTCTTTCCTGAACTAAGACACTGTCTTACATCAAAAAATAATAATAAAAAAGTCATCCATGTTAAGAAGATTGCTTTCTGCTTTGAACAACTTTTTTTTTTCCCCTCCCTGTTTGATCACGTTCTGTGTCTTTAGACAGAATTAGGTATTGTCTCAATTTAACAAATGGTTAAGGCCTACTGTAAAAGTTATAAGGAACCAGCCAAAGCTAAACTAGGTCTGCCACCACTTCCTTAGTCTGTAATGCTGGTCTCCAGCAACAATTCCTCCAAAGTTTTTTTGCAGCATTTTAATATGGAGCTGTGAGTGGGTGTCTGTAGTAGGGTCGTTTGGTACTGCTCTGGTTTAGATGTTTTTTAGCCATTCCGTGTCCAGCTTCATAATGGGCAAACTCGGGTTCCTTCTAAAACAAAGTGGTATTCCTGTGAAATTTTCGAAGTGCAGACAGCGTTTGTGCCTTTGTAACGCAGTTTCTTTTGAAGTTCAGCCTGTACTGAGCAGCTGTGAGCTTTCAGAAGGGTGGCCAGCGGCTTTCTGGGCACTGTTCGATCTGTCGCTTGTCTGTGACCGTGTCATGTGCAGCAACCCATACTTGATGCAGTATTCACAAACGTTAATTCCATGGATTGGGTGAAGGGAGGAGTTAGCTAAATGCCAGAAAAAGGGGCCTGGTGGGACAGTCCAGAACAAGAAAAATTTTTGAAGGGCAGATTTGAAAGCTGGGGAGGAAGATGAGGCTGGGCCTTGGCCGGGCTGAGGGTTAGATTGGGGGGGAGTGGGGGGTCAGTCAGGATCAGGCCCAGTGAGGGGCAAGGAGGTCAGGCACAGCTCTAGGGTGGCTTGGGCAGGGCTGTGGGGATGGGTCTGTGTCAGGGTTATGTCAATATCCGTCCAGAGAGATGAAGGTCCATAAATACTATGTCTGCAGCAGCCCAGGTGTTGTCAGGACAGCCTGCGAAACTCGCCAGCAGGCAGAGCTCAGCCTCCTCCAGTGGCTGCCTGCTGGAGCCTTCACATCCTTTGGTCTTGTCTCGCCTTGGGCCTGCCCTGGCCATCCAGGCTGAGGCTGGGCTGCAACATGGGCCTGTGGGTGGAGCCCATGGCTGGGCAGGGCTGCGGGGAGCTGGAAACCATCGCAGCTGCGGTGTCGCCGAGGCAGGGGCCGACAGCCCTTGAGGGCTGACACAGGGTGCTGGGCTGTGGGGCAGCCCTGGGGGAAGGCCGGTCATGGACCGCAGCTGCTGCAGAGCAGAGCTCCTCACAGGGTGGGCGCATACCCAAAATCTTCTGAGCTTCCTGTTCCCGAGCTACAACATGATTAAGTAGCCTGAATCTACCTCACGTTTGTGTGTGCAAATTGTGTTCATACTTTATTTGTCATTAGAATGAATAGTCTGGTAAAGCGTGTTCCTGTTACCAAGCCCCAAGTATAAATATGCAAACTTAAAATGTTAACGCCACTTAAATTTCATCTCAGTGCAGTGACACCTCAGACAGCATGTACAGAATCAGATTAAGGAGAAAAATAAATTGTTCGTGCACTTCTGACTAGAATAGATGGCCTAACTGCTTTTTATATGATTAGCTGCTGGTATGTTTAACTATAAACAACAAGAAGACATGACCTATGATAATTTACTTTCCTGGATAATCTAAAGAATGAGAAAATCAAACTTTTTTTCTGTTCATTTGGTTATTTGTTCTGACTGAGTAATGCCTTGCTCTGGTGCAGTCCTTTGACTGCAGTGAAGTTACTTGCATGCTAGGACACGGTTCATGTTGACGAAGGAGGTTAGATCCTTGCCTTGTCCTCTCGAGTCTCCCTGATTTGATCTGACAGCAATTCTCCTCAGCTAGCTGTCCTTCTGCTCTGAAGTCTGCCGCTGTGACACCCTTCTTTGGATATGGAGAAGGAGAGTCTCTAGTCAAACTCTGTTCACTTGGTGCTGCTGTACGTTGAAAGCGCTGGAGTCATACCAGCGTGCTGCTCTGCATGGGATCAGGGTGTGCTGAACTGGCAAAAAAAAACCCAACCCAGAACTTTTTTTGCATCTTTTATTACTAAGTTGAAAGACTGGTGTGGGGAAAGCAGAAGAAGTAGAAAGAGTTTATTGCTTTATAAGTGTTGAGACTTTCTTCCTACTCAAGCTGATCTTTACTTCATAAAAAAATTCACTGCTGCTGAAGTAGCAACACAGTAAATGCTCTCATCTGTGTGTTCTGACTTGTGAATGTTATTTCCTATTCGCTAAAAAAATTAGGTTGAGAATGACATTTAGTTGTGAGAACATGCTGAAAAAATACCAATAATAATAATTGATTAAGAGAGAAATTCTGAGGAAACAAGCCCAAAATACTTATTTTTGAACTGTTTTATTCCCCATAGTTTATTGTGTAGCTATTTCTGATACATGCATTAGATTATCCAGTGCAGTAATGGGATTTGTATTCATTGTATACAGTCCCGCTGTGCCCCGCCCACCCCCGCCATGTGAAGGCATCAGTATTTTGTCATAATAGGAAACTTTAGTTGCATGGATCCAAGGGAAGGTATAAGCTTAGAGTGAAATGTTCTTTCTCTGTCAATGAGAGATACTGCCATATGGTCACTGCCCAGAAAAGGGGCCATGTTGGAGATGCTGGCGCAGTCAGCAGTTGTTCTGCTCTGGAGATGTATAAACCTCATTGTGAAGCGTGAGCATCCTCTCCCTACATCTGTTAGATTTGCACAGCTGAGTCTGTTGTCTGAAGCATGCAAATGTGTGCTTGTAGGACCAGCCTATTCTGCTGCTTCTAAAGTAAGTCCTGATTGGAAGTGGTCCCATACTGTGTGTGTGGCTGGGGAAGACATGTTTTAAGTGATGAATGAAAGTGTTTTGAGGACCAGTGTTTTATATACATACATTTGTGGTAATTGAGTATTTTACATTTGTTAAACTTCTGTGATTTTAAAACTATAAACATAAGAAAAGGAATCTGCAAAACCTCTTGACCTAAGATTTTTTTTTTAAAAAAGACCATAGTTTTTTTAATTGAAAGTTTGTTAGTATAAAGAAAAAATGCTAAACGCATTTTTACAGTTATGAATCTCCTTTTATGTAGGATTCATCAAAAAGTAGGATATATATGTAAACACTTCCATTTCCAAGGGGTATTAGCCTAGTTTCTAAAAAGGAATTTAACATTTCTGGCTGGTAAGATTAGCATGTGTGTGTCTTTACACCTTCTCAGAGGCTACAATTTCTCTTCAGGTTTTTGTTTGAAAACAGCATTTAACTTTTGGCTTTGTGCAGTGTCTTTAAGAATTGCAAGGCACCTACTTGGTTTTGATTACCAAAATGATCAACTTTCCTTAAACAACGAGATGCTTTCCTGGCAGCAAGAATATTAAAAAAACCCCCAACAGACTAAGTATCTTAAGAGCTGGCACAGTAGTAATTCTCCAGCCACTTTTCTGCCTTATTCTAGCTTAGTATAATTAAACAGGTATGCAGGTGGTGGTGGTTAGCTGTATTTCAGGTGCACCTAAAGGTTTCAGTCGCAACCTGAGATGTTATTCCTGGCCTGTATCAGGAACAGTGTAGCCAGTAGGACCAGGGAAGTGATTTTACCCCTGTACTCGGCACTGGTGAGG
>JAVKLA010000073.1:11813597-11845886 GCA_034782735.1 Sagittarius serpentarius | reverse complement strand
CCCCCCCCCCCCCCCCCTTTTTTTTTTCGGTTTAAAAAATCTGGTGTATATTGTAGGAGTTGCTTGTGAATATGTAGGAAATGTACTGTAATATACACGAAGTCATAAATCTGTCATAAGTCCTAAAATCACACCAGCTGTTACAGTTGACCGTAATGTTCATTCTGTGTTGATTAAAACTTTTTTAGTTTTATATTTCCTAATTGTTTATAACTAATGAAGTTCCCACATCTTGTAGGGGTCACTTCCATGCCTGTATCAGGAGATATTCAAATGGAGATTGATTGTGCTTGTCAGTGGGCTTTGAAATCTAATTAGGCAATTATAGCTTAAATTCCACAGCTCAAAATAAACGGAGCTCCATCTTTTCTGTGAGCTATTTTCTAACAATGAAACCTGCTGAGTGCAGACTAACTACAATGGGCAACGCACAGATTTTTGTTCATCAAGAATAAAAGTGATACTGAAGTATGCCGTTATGCTCTGATAAATGTTACAGGCCGCAGTTTGAAAAATTGGCATTTAGCAGTAAAATGTACTGTATATGTACAATGTATATGGAAGCCACCTATTTTGTGCAGACTGTCATTTATACTTGCAAATGAATTATTGTCATGAAGAATGCACCTACAAGTTTAAAAGGTGTTTTCCTCACTCCAAGCAGGTCTTCAGAGAGATTCGCTGAAGAAATTAGTGCTTTAAAGGAAACAATCTATCTTTCAGAAATTGTCATGCCTTGACCTATAAGTACCCAGAAACTTTTGCGTCTGACGATACTTCTTTGCATTTTTTTTAAAGCTTATATAGGTGCAGGGATAGATACTGGTGTTTCGGCAAATGAAAAGTCTTTTAGGGTATATTAGCACTTGTGTGTGCACGGAGTGCGTGTGTAAAAGAGCGGTTGAACCTTTGCTGGTTGCTGACTGTATGGTCATAGGCAAGCTTCACTTACAATGAGGCTAAAAATTCTTGCCTAAATTTTGTACACATCATATGCTAGAGGCTGTGTTAAAGGAGTGGATCTGTCTGTATCACAGTCCGCTCCTAAAGGACTGCTCAGCAGTGAGAACATGCTGATCCAGGGTGGCAAACTATCCAAGCTGCACTTGGGTGCCAGCTGCATTTCCATGTGGCAACACAAAGCTGGGCATGCTCTCCTGTTGAGAAGCGATAGCCTCTGATGCTTCCAAGCTGTTAAGCAGAGTAGCCACTGCAATTAAGTGTTTCTTCAGATAGAAGTTTCCTCTCACCCTTTTGAATCTAAGATAATTTCAAGGTGCAGAGTGTTACCATCAAAATGGAACTTGGGGAATAACTCACTTAAGTCTAGACTAGAGTTGTGTTGGTCCTGAAAAAAATAAACATATCCTCAGATTTTTTTCCAGATGACGTTGTGCAATTTTTGAAGAGGAACAGTTAACACAGCCAGCTTTCAAGTGTCTTCTTTTTCATGTTTCTGTAATGTATCTATAAACTGTTCACTTGTTCCTTTGCTGGTGAGTGCCACTGAAAATGACCAAAACCAACTTGGTGCAATTTTTTGCTGCTTCTAACCAAGCTAATCTTTCTCTTCTCAGACTGTTCCTTTTAGCTTCAGGTGAATCCACTACAAAAGCATATTTATTTCTAAAAAAAAAGTACATAGAGGAACAGATATTATCTAATTCAGTGTTTCAGTATACTGTAAAGCTATGCCAGTCTGAATAACTGCATTATCTGAGAGAAAATAAAGTTCTGGTTTGTTATATTGCTTCTTACGTAAGGTGTTCTGTGGATTTTAGCTATATAAAAGTGGCTTAGCCTTTTTCATTCTGCCTAAGTGCTCTGGTCACACGAGCAGTCTATTCCTTTTGGGTGTAATAGCTTTTAAGGTGAAACTCTTCACATTTCTACACTCACCTGCATCTTTTGACCACCTTTCTTTTTCCTATCCTTATTTTCTTTGATTTTTGTTTTCTATGGTATATCAAGCTGTCATTGAACTACCTGGGATGTCAAAGGAGCTCTGCCTCTTGATTCCTTTTTAGAGTATATTGGTCTAGTCTGAGAAATTAGCATTTTATCGCAAATCTCTGACTGTTGACTGTGTTCAAGTATTACATCATGTTGGACATAGTCGTGTGGATGACTGATTGGGAATTAATGCTTCTTCAGCCTTCAGCAAAATTGTCAAATAACAGAGAGAAACTTACAGGTGGTGTTTTAAATTAGTATTGATACGATATTGAAAAAAAAATCTGGAGCACTGAGATTATTTTTGAGGCTCCTCATTATCACCTAAAGTCTGCAAAATTACAAAACAGAGATTTTCCATTTTTTTTCTTCTTCTTCGTAACAACATCTACATAGATGGTCTAAAGGTGGGACTTAGCAAGTATCCATCCTAGTAGGATGCTTTGATTTTAAATGTTTAAAAACAGTTGTTGGATTAGTCCTTCTTACAGCATGAGTTTAACATGTATGAGTTACCTCCGTTATTCGGATAGACTAAGTCAAGTATTTTTGTGATGGCATTTCTTAAGCTTCTTAAGAATGAGTGAGATGATGTTTACTAACTAGGATCTCTCCTGCTTAGCTTTTAAGCCGACAGTGCACTGTAATCAAAGATACAGTTTCTTTTTCTTATGTGGTAAACTAAACAATTGTCTTATTTTCCCCTCTCCTGAGAAAATTCACAAACACTTCCCTTTTTTAAGTAGCTTTTTGTATCCTATTGAAATTTTGATTCCTTCTGAAATGACTACTGTGGAGATAAATTCTTAGCGTATCTCATCTCGCTTTGTTTGAAAGGGCTTAATATATGGAAAAGGAAGAAGTCCTGAGGTTTTATGAAGACTCTTTCAGTAACTTTTAAATCCCTTTTCAAAATAAAGTCATAATATGGTAGTCATAAATTAAGAAAATACTTCTTCTTTATGAGACTGTATGTTTCAGCATATTTACATTTGAAAAATATTTGCTGCATTAATGTGGTGTTGAAAATAAAATCAGTTCCATAGCTTTTTTAGGATCAGTTCACTGAAAGCTATTGTTGCCAATACCAAGGTATTTGTTTGTTTGTTTATTTAGCAGTTTCATCTCTTTGGCTTTTAGGACAGAGAGTTACTGTCAGGCCTTACGCTCTCTAGTTACTACATTACAAATTTAAGACGCCACCACCACCACCACCATTCCCCCCAGAACCTGTGTTAGGTTTTGCCTGCAGGGCTCTGGCTGCTTGCGCCATTGATAAGACAAGGGGTAACAGCACACTGCCACAGTGGTAGGCACTATTTTGAGAAAAGCAAGTATACAGTGGGCACAGTGTTTGATGTCTTCCGGTTAATTTTCGAAAATATTTGCTGGAAAAGAACTTGCCAGGCCTTGCAGCTGACTGTTTATTCCCTGCTTTTATTTCCATTGTTAAGTTTTTATCCTCTGCGGTGGTCTTAATATCCTAAAAGTCGGATGAGGTCCAGTCTTCTCTTTCTGTCCCTCTTACGTTTTTCTTCCCGCATATCTTTTCTTCCAGACTCTTTGGAAGATCTTTCCTAAGCTGATTCTAGCCGCTCCCCTGTGGTCTAAACTTCATCTCCTGACTTATCCTTCTTTATAGCCCAACCTAAACTGCCTCCCTCATCTTAGCTTGCTTTCTATCTTTTCCTGTCTTCAGGCATTTTTCAGTGTATGTATAAGTATTACTCAAGATTTCCGTATATTAAGTAAAACAAAGCAAACCAACATACTGCCCCCCTTGAAAGACTTCTGCGTTATCCCAATGGTCAAGTGCCATCCTGTTTTTCATCTTCCTTTGCTTGTAATTTGTTTCAGTAGATCTATGGCAAACACCATAATGTGAGCTTTTTCCCCCTAGTATCTCCAAAATCTCTTCTAATACAGACTCCATCCATGCCATAGCTTCTTCTAAAGAAGGTCTCTTAATAGTGCCAGTAGTCTTTCACTTGCTTACTCTTCTGGCCTGCTTTATGATGCTGTCATTGCTCTTTTGGAATTCATTATAATATGTTTGTATGCAATATTTTTTATTTTTCCTCCCTTCATTTTTTTAAAATGTCATAGAATATTAAGTGAATATTTACATTTTATTTATATTTAATAATTATACCTGGTTTTCTTCCAAAAGAAAACGGGTTGCATGCAGTCACAAGTCTGAGAAAATAGCATAAGTAGCATTGGACGGAAATTTTTTACCGGTGAGAGTCCTCTTTAGGGAGTGCATTTTCAATACAGACGGGTCCCCTCTGCCGCCCCCTTGACAGCAGGGTCAAGTGAAGTGGCAGCAGCCGTAGCTGTGGTGACGGCACTGCCAGGTGAATAGTTTGCAGTCCTTACTCCAGAGAAGAGGTAACACAGCTCCACGAGGAGTCCCAGTACTGTTTAGCCAGTCTGAAGAGTTGCGTGATAGACTTCAGAGGGACCTATCAGTAAAGAAGAAAAGGAGGGATAAGAGAGAGGGAGGGACTGTTCTGTTCTTTAAAATAAAAATCAAAAAATTCCTTGCTTGTGCACTGAATGTCATGAAGGCAACTGGTAAAACAGCAGACGCATTTTCTATGAAGTAGTCAAAGATTCTCATAGGTACCATAAGTGTATCATTGCTTCTGTTAATTCTGTTAATTTTAATTGCCATTTATAATGTTGAATTAACAGTGAGTATCAGAAACCACAAATGTATTACTTCAGTGTAACTATAAATATGGTGACCTTGAAAAATGCTCCCCCCCCCCAGTCTTTTTATATTTTCATTAATGTTGACCTTAGGACCAGAAAAGCGTATACACAAAATAAATGATGGAACCACCGTAATCATTCTGCCTACTGCTGCCATCTCCCGGCTGGAACCGACCCCGCATACGGACAGGTTGCTTTTCCTTCTGTAGTGAGAGAAAGCTCAGACAGCACAGACCCATGTGTTTGAGGAACTAAAGGCTGTACAGTATTTCCATACCATATGTATGTGGGCAGCTGATGATCATGGTGTAAGTACAGCCACAGATAGTTAAATTACATTGTGTTACATACAGATGGCACAATTCTGTATTTTACTGAATATCCAAATGAAAAAAAAAAAAGCCAGATCCTTCCAAGTTGTTTGCATTGCTGTAGTCTTTTCTTTGAATGTAAGCCCTGATCTAACAAAATGCTGTCTGCATCCTTTTTCATTTCCACGGTTCATTTTCCCACGAACAAACTTTTTCAATTCATTCTGCAGAGAAGGTCATCTTTATCAAATATATGTTTCTAGAATAAATATATATAACCTTCTGTATATTTATAAGTGGTATGTAGGAGTGTTTTTTTGAACAAAATCCTGTTGAGGCAGATGTCTGGAACTTTCTTTAGTTTTATGTCAAAGACACACGGCTTATATCTCGTCTAAATTTGCTCTATCCATTTTACATTGAGCAAGGATCTGGTAAGAAGTGGTTAGTTGCTAGAACTCACAGTGACATTACTATGGGAAGTTTCTGATGGATATTAGTCACGGGATCACTATGGTGATTTAAGGCAGCCACCTAGATGTTACAGAAAAACTACAAATTAATTTCCAGACTGTCAGTGTTGCTTTAAAACCAAATTAATATCTGTATTATTTATCGGTTGTACCAGGGAGTGTTTAATATTAAACTTCAGTAATGCTTGTGACAGTAAAAATGGGAAGAGCAAATTACAAGTCAGTTACAACAGGTTAAAATCACAAAGTAGCCTGTACATCGTTGCTGCCCTTTCTTTGTCACTTATCCCTCTTTTGCACAAAATTGCAGAGTTTCCTCTAGTGTTTCCCAAAAATGAAAAATTAATTTGAACTCAACTGTCAGGTGCCCTAGTATTTGGAGACTCTATTTGAAGCACTTTGTGCGTGGCTGTTTGGGTAAATTCCAGTGTTCGGGTAAATTCCAGTGCAGGGAGCTGTCGGTGGTTGGTATCGGTTACACCAGAGCTTCCAAGAAGTGGTATTTTCCTGAGATTAAAAATGTTTTTTTAATACTGTGATGTCATTATTGTTTCAAAAGAGGAGGAGCATATTCTGGGCTGTGCCTTCAAGCAGCCAGCTAAGTCCATTCTGCTTTTGTAAGACTCCTTTCTTTAAACGGGTGATTTCATAGTTTTATCAGCTGGCTTGTTATAAGCCTAATATTTGGTTCTCATTTGGCATAAACATCTATGAACATAATTTGGCTTTGATAGTGATTATTAAACAATTTTTCTGTTACTTTTCAACAGTGCTCTAAGTCAAGAGTGTTAGGAATTGAGTATCATGCCAAAAAAGGAGGACAGTAATTATGGGTACTCTATGTGGAGTGCTGATAGTTTTTTTTTCCCTAGCTGTGGTTATGTGAATAACATTGAAATGTCAAGAAAACACCATACTTACTGAGTGTCTCAGGATTCAAGTGTTTTATTTTGGTGGAAAGATGGTTTCTGTACTTTCCCAATAATTCTATCGCATAGAGGATTGCCAGATGTTAAGGAGCACTGTTTTTCAGGCCTGTAAAATGGTGGTTATGACTGCCAGATAATGAACTGCATATTTATGGGTTTATTTGTTTGTTTGCTTTGGGGGTATTTTATTGTGAATAAATGAGGAAGTTTTGATCCTGATTTATAAAAGGTAGTGGTACTATAAAATTAAGGCACGTTAAGAACATTTAGGTGTGCAAGTTGAGAACTGAAGCAAAAAAATGTTACCTACTGCCTTGCACTGAATTTGTCACAGTGAGGTGACAGGTCTAATAGTGTAGCTAGAACTGCAGATTATCGCCCTTTGTTATCATAAAGTAAGGGAGTATTGAGGTAGGTCTTCCTCACGCTTACCAGAATGTCTTAATAGCTTGATCCGATTAGTTGTTGCTTTGGCTTGACAGGCTTGTTGAGTCTTTCTGCTGTGTTTTTGCCTTCTCATTTCCTATGATGCTACTGTGAATGCATCTGGAGAAGGCTGCTGCCTTGTGAGACTGATGCTACCCTGCTGCTCTCCGGCACTGACCTGTGGTTGAGGAACACTGGGGCTGATCGACGGAGATAACACCAGTTAAATTTTGTCATCCTTTCAATAGCAGTTCGAACGGACCCATTTCAGGCACTTCATCCTGCTGTCAGAACTGCCAGGAGACAGCAAGCTCACCCTCCAGCCCTCCTCAGTCATCCTGCTTCCCAGGCTGGCTGGTTCAGTGGGAACAGCAGCAGCGAGGGAGACAAATGAAGAAAAAAAACCCCACCAAACCACCAAACCAGCCCTCTTCAGAAGGGCTGGGCAGCACAAGGAGGTCTCTGTACTGGGCAGTGAACTTAAAGATCTACGTGCAGTCTGTGGGAAGCCCTTGGGAAGGGGGCATGCAGTGCAAAACTCTCCTTAACCATCCTAAACCTGCTCTCTGGAATAGGAATTTCTTGGGATTGCATAGCTGTGTGGCTGCTCCTGCCTTATGGGTCCCTCTACTGGCCTTATTACTCGACTGAGTATTTTCAAATAAAGTTCCAGTTTGTCCTTCTGTGTATTATCATCACTAGTGCTGCAGGCGTGGTGAGAACAAACCCCGGCTTGTGGCTCCCCAGTCTCCTTTCCAGATTTGGGTCCCTGGTAGTGCTGCAGAGCCTTTTGGAACAAGGGAGGAAACAGCAGGTCCGAACTGGTCAGAGTGTTTAAGTGACGGAGGTAACTAACTGAAACACATGAGGCTTTATTGAAGTACTTCTGTGTGTTAGGCCAGGAGAATTAAAGATACAGTTTTCTCAAAGCAGTCCAAATGAGTTTCTCTACTATTTAGAAAAAAATGTGAAATACTTTGGAGTTATTGTTTATTATAGTTTAAGCTTATCATGTTTGCCAAATACATACCTATGTGAATGCACAGACAATGTGTGTGGCAGAGAGGGATGGGAATATTTTTTCAGGCTAATTAAATTCTGAAGAAAAAAAAATGCAGTACACAATCTGTAGTGTTTCTGGTAGGTTTGGGGTGGGGTTTTGTTTGGTGGTTTTTGTTTTTTTTTTTTTTTTAACTTCTCTTTTTGTATTGAGGATTACTTACTGGCTTTGCATCTCAGTTCAGGAGTTGTAACGCTTCTTAATTTTTTTCTTTTTTTTTTTACAAGTTTATATCCAAAGCGGGTGTCATAAATTCTGTAAGCTTTAGTTTATGGAGTTTTGTTTACTCTTTTTCACCATCAGCCTGGATTGCATTCCTCTTTTCTACAGCTGAACAAATAGAAGCCCATATCCATCAAAAACATAGTCTTGAACCAAGTGAGCTCATATAAACTGTATCCCTAAACAGTACCGAATTAAAATTGATTCATACTTATGGGACAAGAAGTCATCTCAGATTTTCTGCTCATCTTCTAGGTTAGTTTATTAGTTACCTAAATCTAGTTTATATGAGAATGGACTTAGCAAACTAAGTTCTAAACAAGAAACTCCTGCTAAAAGTAGTGGTGTTGGTTTGGGTTTTTTTTTTGTTTGGTTGTTTTTTTTTTTGTTTTGTTTTCTTTTAAATCTTTCTACTAAACTGGGGTGAGCGATTTCTGTCAGATTTACCTTCAAATAAGAGTATTGGGAAAAATCCAGTACCCAGTCCCACTACTTTTGCCTTAGGGAACCTTTTGTGCATCTATTGCTCTTTTCATCAGTAAACCCACTGTCTGAGCTGATTCATATAGACTGCTACAAATACATTTCAGTTGCCAAATTCTGATTAAAACCCACTCATGCCTGAAGCTAGCTTGAGATTTTCAGGTTATCAGATATCCTTGTGCTTTTCATTGTGCTAAACCAGATTTTTGTATCAAGTCTTTGCTTTCAATCTAATTTAAAGGAAATTATGTAGAGGGAAAGAAGGAAAGTAGAAAGAAAGCAGCCTGTGACATTAAGTTGACTTTGACTGAGAAAGTATGTTTTAGTGATGTAATGAAAGGTCATATTTTACATATACTGTTTATTTATCTAATAAAATAGAAAAAACACGGCCTTGTGTTTAAATCTAAAACTTCCATTTGCATTCCCAAGAATGCTGCAGTCCGGTAGGATCTCAGACAGCTCATTTTCCCTCTTCATACCAAATCTCTCAGGATTCTGCATCACGCTCAGGTTTGTGCTCCCCTCCTTTGTTCTACTTGCAGAAAGGATCTGGTCCCTTCCTATAAGCCACCCACTGTCTGCTGCTGCTCTAAACCAAGGTATTGTGCAAGGGAGCTTTGGTAGTCCTGGAATACAGTGTGGATTACTAAACTTCAGAGTGGAATTAAATCCCATGCACAAAAGCAACCTGGATATATTTTATTCCAGTCTTGTTTCACAGCTGTATTTTCGTAAGAAAGTTGAATTCGCATTGGTTAGTATGGGCATTCAAATGCATTGGTTTTGAAATGAATTGTAATAATGTTGCGCTCACCTTGGTGGTACTGTCTGCAGTTTATGCACTTTGGTTTATGTAATTATATAGCATGTTCAATCTCTAATTTTTACGGCATCATTATGTAGAAATAATAAATGAGAGTTTTGTCAGTTTGAAAAGAAGCTAGAATTAAACTTTTAAAGCAGCCTTTTAGTTTTATTTCTAATTCTTAAATAATTTTATTCTGCTACTTAATAGAATGTATTAAATATTTTCTATTATATATATTATATTGCCATAAATATTCTGGCTATGTAAGAAACACAATTTCATCAAAACGTCTTAGATTTTTATTACACATCAGTAGAGTTGATTATTCCAATTAATGGATTTTTGTTGTTGTTGTTGTTGTTTCTTTCCTGGCTAGATTGTCAGAATCTCTTATTATCTGAGGTTGTTTAAAATCTCTTAGATGTCATAAAAGGATTCTATAATTAGCTGGGGTACTACACCATGTCACTACAGTACAAATAACAGAAAAATAACAGAATAGTTGTTTTGTGTACATACGCCCAATTTTTGTGTGGTTTCTTGAAAAAGCAAAAAAACCCATCCCCCTGCCAGTCCCCCCCCACCCCCCCAACCTAACAAGCTATTTTTCTAGATGCCTTGTTCACAAGATACTGACTTACAGGATCTATTGTAAAATCAGAGTTCAAAGAAAAGAGGTTATTTCAATATGATGTGTTTGTTCTATACTTCCCTTCAGTAAGATTAAGTATTTCTTAACTTCTTAACAATACCCTCTAAGGAGAGAAGCTATTTAAGAAACTATTACCATTTCTAAGGTCTAGTAGATAACAATAATTCTAGTAACAGATCTATCTTGTTAATATTATTCTACATATTAAAAATATGATTATTACGCAATCATGTCTGTCTGTCTGGTATTTGCAAGTTTCTGGTAAAGAATAAATAGCTGGTTTTATACTGTTTTGCGTATAAACTGAACCTGTAATTGGGATCTGAGCCTGAATTTAAATGAAATGTTAAGTGGACTATAGAAGCTGTGGCAAGCAAAAATTCAGTCGTCTCTGTCCTTGTATTATGAAATAAGATCAAAAGCTCATATGCTTCCTGGATCAGACTTACGGTTTGGACTTTCTCTTTTTTGATATTATACCATAATTGTCTTACGAGCAGTTTCTTAATGTAATTCTGTCTGTATAGTCCATATAAATGGTCTACTATATTTTTAAAAATTTCCTTATTTAACACTTCTTAAAATCCCTTACACTTCTTAAGGATTTAGAAAAATGTATCTTTATGGGTATAGTTGCTTTGAATTTCATTTCTACTGAAAACAGTAGAGAGGCGCCCTGCCAGCAGTGGTTAACTGAGTGTAGTCTGTTGCCATAAAGATAAACTGCATAGGTTTCCCAGCAATGAAGGTCAAAGGACACATGCACAGCTATTTATTTGCTTTTAAAACAGAAGGAATATGATTTATGCAGGATATTAGCTAATGTCATAGTGTTGAGCTTTGCAGGTGCGGCCATGGGAGCCTGACCCCCCACTAATCCCCCTAAGAGCGGCGGGCATGCATGCAATAGCTTTGTTGTTGCCGTGCTGCTTCTTGACTTGCTTTGTGCCACATTTTGGGAGGTGAGGCTGTGTTTCCCTCAACAGGCTTCCGAACTTTTGATTAGATTTGAATCAAACAAGTTGCAGACATCGGGGCAATACATTTGGACAGAATTACCGATACCCAGAGCTGTTTTTATTCTTATTGCATGTGTTAGCTTGCTTGGGTTTGACGCTGGGTTTCCTTAGTTCTGTTTTAAACTTGTGCTGGCAGTACTTCCTAGCCTCCCACCTGTCTGCTGATGCAAAGCATGCTGAGCAGTCAGAACTGAAGCGCTCAGCTCCGCAAGGGATTCACACAAACGGGCCAGGCTTGATCCACAAACACTCTTCAGGGAAATGACATTTCCAAGACCTGGCTGTAATTGTTAAAAAGGGCCTAATAACATATCTTCAGAGTTTCTTTAAATGATGCATTGTTGCCCTGTCTTACCTGCGTTCTATAAGAGTCAAAATATGGATGACCTGCTTGATCTACAGCCTAATAAAGGCAATGGGAACAGGCACACTGATTTTTAGGCCTTGTTACCTTGTTTTGCATATGTGTGGAGTGCAGAAGTGTTTCCTAACAGATTACAAACAGCAATTCTATTGCTTCTCTGTCTTGCTATTTTATCTTAAGTTACTGTTTGGTTTAATTTGAAGTGGTGAGCTTGTTCCTTGTGTGCTAGCAGTCTGTAAGCTCCAGCTGAGATCTAACTAGGTAACAATCTTTAGAAAGGGATTTACAACACAGTTGTTCATTCCTTTGCTTGATGTTGCTTGATAGTTCCAAACACAAAATAGGCTGTAATTTTAAATTAAAAAATGAAATAAATAATGGTGTTTTAACACTATTCTGAATAATAGTAAGAACGAAACCTGAAAGTGATGAAGTGCATAAATACGACAGATGATTGTACTTGAAGAAAAAATGATGAGTGATGATTCACATGAGAGTTTGGCTTTGAGATTATTAACTGTAAAGATGTGGACATAATTGCTTTTGTTTGAAATATTTTGTCACAAACAATTAGGAGATTCTGGCAATTTAAGAACAAATGCACGTGGAATTTTTGCTCTTAAAGAAAATGAGGGCTTATTATACCTGTTGCCTTTTCCACACAGAAGCCAAAAAAACATCTCTTCCCCAAAATTGTAAAATGTATTATTGGCATGTCTGGTTACCTCAGAATCATATAGTTCTTCTCCCTTACCAGGATATAAGAGAGAGAAACACTTTCATAGGGTATGTTAAAAAAATACGTTTTGTAAAGGGGCAGGTGGAAACCCCTAGAGGGAGCCAGAAGCCTTCCTTACACCTGCAATGGCAAACTTTTACATGGAGTTGAAACTGTTTCCTAGGGTAAATTACTCTTTTTCTGTCTGATATGGTATTTATTCCTACTTTTTTAGTTTGAGGTTTAAACATAGTGTTGTCTGTACTACTCCAAAATGTATTTCGCAATTTACACGTTGAACTTTATAGCTATTGACCATGGATGTTTCAAGGAGGGGAGCGTGCAGCAGGGATATGCGGTGGATGATGGAGGGGGCTTTGAGTGTGTCCTGCTATGCTGGCACAGGCAGCACTTCAAGGGGGTGTGTGCGTGTGTGTATGTGCTGCTTTGGGCAGTGCTCAGGGGAATGAGATGTTACCTTCCCTACTGCAAATCACATCCCTTTCAGTTTTGAAATACAGCATTGACAATTTCCTTCATGCCTTACTTGTTTTTGAAAACTCAAGATACTACAGTTTGTGAGTGTTTATGTTTTCTGTTTAGTCCAGCAAATGAGGAAAAATCTTACTTTTCATCTTTTTTCTCCTCTCTTTAAGTAGAAGGTGAAAAAGCAGTTTCATCTTTCTGCTCCTTTCCACCTTTTCTCTTCTAGTCTTAGCACTCCAGTCCTCGCAACATGTTCATACACCCTTTGCTTATTAAGCACCAGCCTTTTATCCCACAAGCAAATTTGTTGACAGTTTCACTGTAAAGTATGTCTCCTTCTGGGAATGTCATGCCACGCACTCAGTAAAATGTCTCCCAGTACCTTAGCGAATCAGCAAAATATTTTAAGAAACGCTTTATTTCTATGAACCAAATACCCTGATGGTTATTGGATTTGTCACAGCATATAGGGTTTCTCCTGTAGCTGTACTGACCTTCATATGCTATTGTGTTGCAAACCAACTCTTTATGTAATCAAATCAGGAAAAGAATGCATAATTAACAATAAATGATCCCATTTTAAAAAACAAGTAACTGATTTTGTGCACCATCATTAAAGCTTACTTTTTAAAAACTCTGGTGGTTTAGTGTTTTAACCCATGTTTTGAAAACATAGCAGCACATAGGACTATTTTTAATGAAAGGGCTATCAAACTGCTTTCAGCAGGACACCATGCTTAAGAGTGGACTTGGATCTCATAACTCCTGAGTGCCACAGAAATGAGCAGGTTATGAAGGGCTTTTCTCCTGAGAAAAATATAGGTGCTATTTAGCCATAAATCATTATACACTCTCATTATACCACAAAGAATTAAAGAACACTAAGTAAATGACTTTTTTCCTCCTCCATGTGCTCCTGAGTCACGTTGTAAATGCTGGATTCTGTTGTTGAGTGATGCAAAAGCTACCGTCACAACCTTTTATTCCCTGGGTGCAAATCAATCCTTTGTAATGTAATTGAAGGAAATCGATGACATTATTTGCTGTATCTTGGGTATCAAGAGCATGTAAACAAAGAGGGAGTGCAGAACCAGTCACCACTCTGAACTGCCATTGTGTGAAGGCTCAGGTTAGCAAAGATTTAAGTAATTCTTTAGTTTGTGAACTCCCTTGCACTTTTTGAGTATTCTTCTAATTATCTTCATGTGTTGTTCTTAACATTACACAGTGTGCTTCTGTCCTATGCAAAGTAAAATACCAGTGATGTGAAAGAGGAAAAGGTACTCTAGCACTTTACTGCTAGTGCTGTGATACAGTTAACATGTAGAATTGAGCCAGAGCAATGTGAATTCAGTTGTATTTAATTGACTTAAGTGTAACTTAAGTGTAACTTTATCCTGGCTTTCAATATGAGAGAACTATTAGTAATAATCTGTATAGATGAAGTTCTCTTTCTTGCATAAATTAGTTCAAATGTTTGATACCACCTCTGAATAAATACTGCCTTGTTTTAGCGGCCGGGTTCTGCTCTTCAGCAAACAAACTTGTAACATTTGGTGTGGATGTTAGAGGGGAAATAGTCAAATTTGGAGTATAGAAATATGTTAGTCTGCATTTCAAGTATGTCAATTGTACTTTCAGCTTGAAAGTACTGTATAAATGTACATCTTATGAAGGCAGATTAAAAACTACCAGATAGTAAGAAAAAAAAACAACACACAAAACCAAATGAGAAAAAAATATTGTGGTATATAAAGTATGCATCTTGTAACAGTATTTCTGAGTTTCATGTGCTAAGCACCTACTCTTGACCTTGAGTTGACCCTGAAGTTTATGAGATAAAGGTAACAATTATGCAACAGCTAAAATACGCAGACAGGACTTTACTGCCTAAAAAGAACTGCTGTCCTGTGTTTTGTTTGAATTAACACACTTTGCTGTTTACGGAACTTAACTTTGTCCTATTGGAAAGCAGGGGGAAAGGAGTGCTGGTAGCTAATGTGCAGAAATCTCAGAACAAAGTGCAGGGTGAGTGTAGGAGGGTGGCAGATGCATCGTTAGGTCAGTTCTGCAAGAGAAGCTCCCAGCTCTTTCTTTGTGTCGTTTCTGAACGAAACAAGTTTGCCCAGTGAATGTCTCCAGCCAGAGATTTAATGCTGAGAAAGCTCAGTTGCAAGATAAGCTATCAAGGAGGGTGAAATGAACCTTTGTCATCTAAAGCACTCGCTCAAAATAAAGCAGCCTTGTCATAGACTTCTTTTTATTAATTTTTATCATGTGTTACAACCTCTACAAGGTGTCGTCAAACTTTAACCTTCCAGTCGTGGTGCATTCATGAGGCAGTAAGGTGACTGTATTTGTTGTACATTACAGCTCTTTTTCTGAAGACAGAAATTAAATGTGAGAAATAATGTGTTTAGACGGTATTTTGGACAGTGATCACAGGTATCCCTTATAATTTAACGTCGTATCTCCATTTCTCATCCTTCTGTAAACAAAAGGCTTATTTGTCTGTTTAAAAAGAAACAAACAAAACCAACCTAAAATCTATTACATTGTTCTTGTATTCCACTGCATGATGCAATAGACAATAAACTCCAGTGCATAATGACATTTTGAAAGTAGAGGCTCCCAGGCATACATAGTTTTATGAAAATACTTTTTTGTTGTTCATACTTTATAGCATCATGGAATCTCAAAGCAATACAGGTGGTTCATGACATACATGCAGGTCACTGATTTTGGCGATAAATGAAGCATCCCTTGGATCCTATTTTACTCTTTGCATTGGCCACAACCACCTGCTTTTTCATGAGAGGACTCCTGAAAATGTAGTTTCAATTTTCCTACTGTTTTTCATACTCTAAAACCTTGGAACAAGTCACATGACATCTACATCAGGTGCACAGTGATATTTATATCTACTTATCTAACAGCTCTGTTTAGGGGAGATGCTGATATTTAGAGAGTATTTTTAAAATAAAAAGGACTGGAACCTTAAGGTCTGTTCCTCTCAGGCAAAATCAAATGTACTCTCTGTTGTGCTGTCCTATCTCTGCAACAAGGACAGAGAAAACTAATTAAATCCCAGGGCATTACTTTGAACAGCAGGTGTTAGGTTGCTGTGTCTTTCCCAAACAGATGTTTTAGCTGCAGAAGAAATGGACCAAATGCACATACCCCAACTCTGGAAACATTTAAATCTAAATGTTTCAATGCATGGACATATTTCCTTTATATTAAAACTGCAACATTATCATCATTAAAATATTAGCTAATGATAAAATTGTTCTTTGGATGCTTTTTCACAACACAGAGATAATGAATATGAATGTCGTGAAAACGGGGCACATTTTCCCTTGAGAACTAATCATTGCAGATGCTATGAACTCTCTTGGGCGTAATACACTTTGGTGACAAACTTCCCTAAAACCATTAGAAAACGTTTTCTTTAATATTTATGCTTTAATGGAGAGGTTTCTAATGGCTGCAGAATCCTCTAAGTAATAATGAGACCCTGTCATTTTATATTTTCTCCAAAATTAGGTGTGAATGCTCTTCCTCTCTTGGAAATGATAATAAAATGAGTCCCTTTGCCCAGCTGGCTTTCCTGGGAACTACAGGGTTTTTTTTTTAGGCAGAATAAAATCAATCTCTTCAGTACTGCCAGTGTGCAATACAGTTTGTCCTTCTTGATACCTTAAAAATTTGTTACACTGCTGTTCTAGGCTTCATGGACCTTAAGGTAAATTATGACATCTCAGGTATTCTTTTTCACCGTTTCTGTAAAAATAGCTAGTTATCTATGCATGAAAGAATTTCCAATGGGGAAAAAAGAGAAGCTTTTCCCTGAGGCTTGTATTGCAGTGTATTCTAATGAGCTGAGAGACCATCCCTGACCTTTGTCGGGTTAAAGAGACTCCTCACAGTACAACGGGCATGCTTTAAATCAAGCCCTGTGTGTCAGTTTTGCTGTAGTGGAGAACCTAGGAAGTAATTTTCGTATTACATAATATGTATCTAAATGCTGTGATGATTCCCTGCATGGTTTTCATAACTTTCTGCCTGATCTCTCATTTGGAAGATCTAATAGGAGACTTTTCTCTAGAGCGTCAGAAGGTCCTCTCAGTGGATCCAGTAAAGAAACTTTTTGTTGCAAAAAAACTAATTTAACTAACCCAAAACAAAACTTCAATTGTAAAGGTTTATGTAGCCTAGAGGAGAACTGACACCTCCTGGAGCGTTCAGTAGCCCATCTTTCCCTGACTCTGCTTTGGCCCTGGTTACATCTGGGGCTGACACTGGAGTGTCCAGCTGTGCAGCTACTCGACTGTTTGAGGCTCAGTCTCTTTCTTGTTTTCCTTTTAAATGCATCCATTTCGTCCCCAGAACAAAGTGGGAAATTTTTGAAAGTCTTAATTATTTGGGATTATGGCAAAAAAAATCTTGTTCCCTTGGAGCAGGTCTGCAAGGCTCTTCTTGTTTGGAAAGGAATTATCTTTCAGAGAGGACCCCAAACCCTTTGCTCAGGAGCATCTGGTAGGCTTCAGTAAGGTTGAGAAGCCATTCTGCTGAGCTTCGGTCCTATAATGCATCACTCATGCTCTTTAAGGTAGTCTCAGAAATTAATAGTACACTCTATGTATATGAAGTTTCTTGTCCTTAAATCTTTAGGTCATTTACTGTACTGGCTCTTCAGAACACATCACATTTTTTTGAAGTCAAGAGTGGGAAACTTAGACATGATGTCAGTATGTTGTACTGAGTTTTATTAATATTGAAAAATTGACATATGACTCGGACTAATATTTTGAATTAGTACTATGTACAGTAAAATGCAGACATCAGGAATTAGAGTTGTTACATGTATACTTTCCATGTGAATGCTGCAACCCTGTCTTCACAAGGTCAGAAGACCTTTGCTGGCCCTGGGGGTAACTGTCAGTTTGCTGACTAATGATAATGAAACACAACCTGCTATTCCTTATTCAGAGTACTGCTTCTTAGAGGAAGGTGCTAGGCAGTGGGATTTAAGATCATGGATGGCATGTGAAAAAGATACTGTGGGCTGAATGAGGCATTGTTTTGCAATGCGTCACCTACTCCAAGGTAAATTGTAGTGGTGTACACTTCTCCTGGACGGGAAAGGCAAGAAAGTGTGTGTCAAGACACCACTAGGTAAGAATGTGTGTATAGGTGAATAACATATAGTAGCTGTTGGCTTTTGCTCTCATGCCCCGTGTTTTTCACAGTAATGTCTTCATCTGCCAAGGAGCAATAATCTTAGTGCTTAAAATGGCATTTATGATGATGAATATAGTTGAGGATTTGGGGTTTTTTTTTGCTGTGTATGTCAACTTGTTTTCTCAGCTTCACATATGATATGGCCTTAGTTTCTACTGCATATTAATATCACCATATGCGAGAAATAAAACCCAGAGAAAGGATAAGTGCCTTTTCCAAGACCACACAACAAGTCAGTAGCACAACTAGAATGAAACCACAAGAATTTCTGGCTCCTTATTAGATTTTTAAGGCGTTTTAGAGGGCCTCATCCAGACATGTAGAGAATAGTTTCTGTAAAAAAGGAAATTTTAAACATGTCCGAAGGGTGATTTACACTAAGCTGTGTTCTATAGTACGGTCTAAAAAGGTGTTTGTCTACCTGCTGGCATTCTTCTGATTGATTTTTCCAGCCATTTGGTGGTACTGTGCTTCTGGTAATAAAGAAAAGCTAAGGTAAAGAGGTCAGCAGTAGCTACAGCAGATGGTTAAACCACACGTCTTGTCCTTAGTAGCATTCTCACAATTTGGTCCTTGAAGGGAGTGACACTGCAAGATAGGACAAACCCCCTAACTGTATGCAGTCCAGTGGTATTGGGTAGCTCGTATAGATAAGTGCTTTTGTAATTAAATTCGGAAGGTAATGGGCATTGCCTCTCAGGGGCAGAACTGAACATAGATGTTACTGTGGGTACAGTTGCTCATTGAGACAAAAGATGATAAAAACAGTTTGTTGAAAAGTTTGTATAAATTCTTATCCCCTTGAATGGGAACAATAGATTTGGGGGGTGCAGAGGACTGGAAGTAAATCCTCAGCATCATATACTTTCAGGAAAATATTTATAGTATCTATAAAAGCCTGTTTATCTTTAACCTGAAACATTTGCATTCATTTACATCAGTACAAAATCATATAAAAGTAGATGGCTGTCATTTACATTCACTCTCAGATGGTGTCAATGACAAACTAAGGAGAATTAGCCCTATTATTGTTTTCTTTTCAGTAAGGTCTTATAGCAATGGTATACGGGAGACTCCCCTAATTAAAAGCAAATAAATACACAGAGAACGGAATTGATGGCATCATTTAGAGTACCTATGTGATTTGGAGAGCAGATTGTTCATAACCTAATGGAAAGTTTAACAAGCCAGCCTCTTCCTCGGTCCGCTGCACAAGCGGCCTGGGAACTGGCGGGCTGTCACAACAGAAGCTGGCACTGTTGCATGCTTGGCCAGATTCATTGAATATTGAGTATATGCCCTACAGCTACTTTTTTTTTTGTAGCGGCAGCAAATTTAAACTGCATCTTTCAGTTTAAGATGCTCAAGCATGAGATTCTGCCTGCTGCACCTTCTGCAGACTCTTAACTCGGATTCCTTTGAACTGGGAAAAGGAAATCGCATGTTGTTTCTGGCGTGGCCTGCCTGGCGGCAATCAAAACGAGGTCAGAGAACTCAACATTTATAATAATAGATGGATTTTAAGTTGATACCTACCTTTTGCTTTTTAGCCGAGTTTTGACTGTTAATAGAGCAAAAGAATTTACTCAAGCTACTGAAAGCAATACTGCCCCCAGGATTTTTCGTTATCTGTGTTTCACATGGGCATTTTAATGTGCCATTTCCTTTGCTATGCAGACCGAAAGGATTTTTTCAACTGTGCCAGTCCTTTACTGGGAGAACTAGCCAACTTTTCTTTATTCTTGAAAGACTGATACCCTTCCCCAGCTGCTTTGGTCTGAGTGCAAATGCTAACTCAGCGCTGGCAGGCTCCCCTTAGTGGGAATGCATTCCTTCCTTTGCAGGATTTGACACCAGGAGAGCAACTGGTGCTCTGGGCAAGTCCCGGAGGATCGATAGCTCTTTCAGTGGGATGCACTTTGATGGTGAGAAAGTGGCCTACTTTGTTAAGCTGTCCACATGATCAGGTTGTAGTCTGGACTGCATGGCCCACTGTTTGCCAGGCCAAATACCTGTTTCTCAAGACCCTGACCAACAAAGTAGAAGGATTTTTCCTATCAGAAAAAAAATGGAGTGAGTTATGGAAAAGTTTGCTATGAGAAGTAATTTGGTACTGGTATACATAAACCTGAGCTTGATCAATCTCTCTTCAGGAGTTGCTGGTTTTTTTGGTGAGAAGTGCTGATCTTTTACAATTCTGAGATTTCTTTTTTTTTTTTTTTCCTTTTTAAAACACCAACAGGAAATACTGTGAACTTAATGCTGGAGATAAGGAACTATGTAGTCATTGAAATGACAAAGAGTTTGCTTTCATGGACTTGGGAAGTTTTTATCTAATTTAATCTAGAAATGAAGGGGAATTATAGGAAATACAAGGAACTGCTGTAGCTAAAATGTCAGTTGTTCCAGTTACTTCGTCTTAGAAAAAGAAAATTCTGCACATCCTTGCCTTAATACCGAAGTATGGCTCTGAAATGTTTTTTCTGTCACTTCTTTTTTTAATTGGAATGTCAAGTCAAGAGTCCCGTATGACTGGAACAAACTGTTTCAGTATAATCACATTGCAAGCTATATTTATCAGCTTCTTTGACTGTTGAGGTTTTATAGCAACCAAAGCTTCCCTGCCCAGAATCCTAACACATGCTCAGAAGATGTATGATAATATAACTGAAGAGTTTAAATTTGTGTTGTACTTTATTTTTTTAAAAAAAAGAAGACCAAAAACCTGTAATAGGGTGGTGACTCTGCTTTTGAACTTCCTACGAAATGTAAAAATAAAAATAATCTTAAGTGTAGGCATCAGGACCTAGATCTTCCCTCACCACTCAGCCAGAGCGAGGTATGTTTTTTGCTTGCTTTTTACATTGTGTCACCCCGACCGTCCAACTGTCTGAGTTCAGGTACCTTCTTGGAAAGCAGAAGTTACACTTGGGACTTCCTCCAGCTGAGAAGTGAACTGGATTTAGATCTTCCACTTCCTGCTAAAACTGGGCTTTCAGGGGAAAGTTGGCTGGGATCTTGAAGCAATACTACTTTTTTGGAACAGCTATGGTTTAAAAAGAAAGCTGCTATGGCTGCCTTTTGAGAGAAACCTGATTTTGTTGGTACATGTTAGTTATGTACAGAGCACAGCTACCATTAGGGTGATTGGGGTACCGCTCTGCCTAGTTTCTAGGCTAGTCAGGGGTCAAGCTCAACCAAAGCACTGCATAGCTTGGACCAAAGAAGTTGTGGTTTACACAAAGACTGACTTTTGGGCACCTACAGCATCCTCAGACCCAGACCGAAGTGCTTCGTGAGTTTTGGTGCTGCTTAGGCTGTATGGGAGTCCAGGAAAACTTTCTTTGGAGACTGGAGTTTGAAAAACTTTATTTATTTATGTTCTGGTTTGGATCTGGTCTGTGATATGACTGAGTATTGGATTCCCCGTGTTGTGCAGGAGAATTACTCATGGAAGTAGTGAAGTACTATGAAGTACTGTGAAGTATATGAAGTACTATGTACTCCCTTAACTAGCTGATATATCAACCTAGGCATGAGTGGCTGCAATTACTGTCTCTTCATGACCTAATGACCTTTACAACAATATCGTCTACAGGAACTGTGACTACTGTGTTCAGAAGTTGTGCTGGACTACTGGAGTGGAGTGGCTTTTTGAAGCAGACTTGAAAATGTGTTACATGATTACTGCAACTTCGATTAATGCTAATATTTGGGATCTTTTTGTTCCATTCCTCATTTTCTATGGATTCGTGGAGTTTAAGACTAGAAGGGGCAAACTGATCGTCACATTCAGCTGGAGGAATATGAGAGTCAATAAATGTTGCTCTAAAGCATTTTCTCCAGCATTCCTATCATTTTCAGCACATATTGTGCACATATTACCTTTCATCATGAGCTAATGCTGGTTTTGCTGTAAGGAAATTATGTGACTGTGAAATAGAAACAGAGGTAATCATTAGGTTGACGACAGGTGTTCTGTTTCATAGGATGATCTCTGTCAGTATATTAGTCACCTTTTTAGAAGAAGATGGAAAGTCAGTGAGTAATTTCATCTTATTCTACACACAACATTCCTGCATCAGTCTGTGCTCGGTAAACCTTGGTCTAGGGTATTCTTCAGAACAATATTTCAGTTTTTCTGAGCTGCCTTCACTGGATTTCCTAGTGAGAAAAGCAGAGCACTTGCGCACAAATTCAAACTGGTTTTTTTCCCCTCGATCCTGGTATTCCAGGAGAGCCAGATTTACCAAACTCAGATACATACAATTTCCTTCCTGTAATCTCTCAGTAAGTCAGTGTGCATCATGCCAGTTAGGACATGGTAAGTCACTACTGAAAGACAAACCTTGGTCAGGTTTTAAGGCGCACCTCTGCATTATGGTCTTTAATGTTGCTGTAAACATGAATTGAGAAGGCAGGCTTGACTTTAGTGGGCTTTCTTGCATGCAGAGTTGCTTTGATCTTTCTTTCTAGAGCAAAACACACACAGACTTGCACTCTCCATTTTTGCATCTAAGGTAGACTGGATAGAGCTCTTCTTTAAAGCAAGCAGAAGATGTTGCTTTGGAGTCTGTTGGTAAGTGAGAGATGTGGGTTGAGCAGCTGGCTGCTCTGGATGGGAGTGTGTTGCTTCTCTTTTATTTTGCCCCATGTTGGAAATATACCTGAATGTTGGCACGTTTTGCATAAAGATTGTATTTAGCCCATAACAGTTTGCCTAATGAACCATTTGTCCTCTAGTAGGTGATGCTTTAAAACCTTTAATGAGATGTCAGGTGAATTGCAGTGGTTGGCACTGATGGACGGGGATACCGAAGCACTGCCGAAGTGCTGGTGCAGGGGTACTAAGGTCTTGTTCAGAGCTTCCTGTCGTTTAAGCAGTAAAGTTGTAATTACATAAACAGAACCGCTTCAGCCAGCCCAACGTGTCATTATGGATTTTCCAGCTAATCTGTCCATTCATCTTAATGGTGCAGAACTTGTGCTTCATGTCACTCTCTGCCTTTGTTCCACTCCTTCATCTCTTGAAACGTCTGTCATGAAGAAAGTGTTTATCTTGAATTATGTGTTGAAGAAGGTTAGAGTGCACACTTCTGAAGCTTGGCATGAAATTTCCTAAACAAACCTTGCCGGTTGCTTCGTGAAAATAACTGAGGTATGGGTTTCAGATTAACATTGTGCATTACAGTTTTTGGAAGCACTTTAGAATAACAGCTGTGGTGTTGGTGAATAAAGGAATACCGTTGAAGTACATGTGACATCCGCGTTATTAACAAATCAGCTTGTTCATTGTAATGAATATTATTATGATAAATGTTATCTTAATGCGCAATGATTAACAGTTGTTACAGAGACTTTTTATTAACTGAAACATTTACTTGTATTACATTTTAACTTAATACGGCACAAGATTTAAACACTTTTCTACTTGGATGTTTTTGTATTGGGCTAATGCTGGTATTGTGTTGCTGTACAAACACTTGCAGGACATACGTATGTGGGGAAGCGGAGAGTGCAGTGTGAAGGCTCAGGGACCCGCTGGAGCTTGAGGCACAGAAAAGATTACACTAGGAACTGCAGAGAGTCTCTGAGTCACAAGCAGCTCACTGCTCTGGAATGAAATGATTTCACTTCAGCCTCTCTGCTTCTCTTTTTCCAATGGCTATCTTTAGTTTAAGCTGTGATCTTTTCCTTACCCTTCAGTAAGAGATGGTCTCTGATGGATTTCTTCAAGTTGTACATAATAGTCCAGTTCTGTTCCTGTAGCCAGTTGTGCCTGTTCTTATGTGATGCTTGTTTTTCTGAATTTAATATATTTTTTAATTATTTTTTAAAAAATCAGTATTAG
Source organism: Sagittarius serpentarius (assembly GCA_034782735.1). Lineage (NCBI taxonomy): Eukaryota > Metazoa > Chordata > Aves > Accipitriformes > Sagittariidae > Sagittarius > Sagittarius serpentarius. Next base: position 11,822,166 of record JAVKLA010000073.1, on the reverse strand, counting down.
CTATAGTTCTGTGTCTTTTTTTATATATATATATATATAGTATTAAGATGCTTGGAAAATTTGTTAGAGGGAATGAACAAACAAGCTAACTACATTTTTAAGAAACCAAGTGTGTTCAGGAGGCTGTTGGGGTTCTAAAAGTTTGTTTTCCCTACATTCATGTGTAGAAACAAAAGAGAACGGGTTTATTAAATACATCTGACTACGTTGCTTTCTTGGAAGTGAGGATGTTGCTTCTCCACTTCACTTAAGATCTTTGCTGTTCAATTTTCAGCAATTTATGGAGGTATATACTAAATCTTAAAGAATATAAATACTTCTGTATGAATCAATAGGATTACTCGTGGTCAAAACTGAAAGTATGTCTATGCACCGTTCTCACTGAAGCCTAAAATGTGTTCTGTAATCCAGTTAGCAGTCCTCTGCTTTTTTTTCCCCACACTTATTTTTTGTATTTCAGAAATAGCACATTGTTATTTTTCTGGTGGATTAAGGATTTCTGAATGGCTGATACCAATACTAAGGTGAATTTGGAAATGCAGATAGTACTAATGCAGCTAGACATGGTGAAATTAATTTCTTTAATTAAAACAATACTTCCAGTTTAAATTCAGTTAAAATTTAGTTGGTGATTTCTGCTTTCAAATAAAATTCTTGCAGTCCTGTTAAGCTCAGTGGAATTGTCAGCTTGTATTTGAACTCAGGATTGGTTTTCTTTAGAGTCCAATATTAAATTGAGCAGAATGTGTATGGGTACTGCACCTACTCTAAAAGTAACGTTAAGGTCTTACAGATCCTCATTAAAACTAAGTATAAACCAAAAGAATTAAATAAGAGATATGTGGGCTTTGAAATGTCCTCATTCTTTTCCAGTCTTGAAACGTATTGTATTTATTGTAGCTTACATTTATTCAAAGTGTGGAGTAGAACCAACTGTTTTAAATCAGCTTCCTCTTTATGTATAACTGAACTGTATAAACAGCAGTGGAAGACACAAATAATTACACTCTTTTTTGTCAAAGGAACAGGATTAAGGAAGACAGAACCAGAATGGTTGTCTGTAATAGAGATTAGTTAATATAATACCTAACAGCAGCCTTGCCAATATCTAGGTCTGCTTAGGAAGGATAATGGTGTACCAGTTTGGGAATTTCAGGTTTATACAGATGCTAATAGGTGACTTCTGCTTTAGGAGCGTAGAAGGGCAGGAACAGATGATTTATATGATGCTCAGGTGCCAGTACTTGTAGAGAGACTTTGTAACAATATTGACTTTCTCACCAAAATTTGTAGATCTTTGTCTTGTGCTATGTGATTATTTTTGTTTGCTTGTTACTTCTTCGAGTAAATTATTGCATTGTATAATTGCTTAGGAAATAAATGGCTGCTATAGTATTTGAAATGTCAATTTTGTGTTGCACTAGACCTCTCATAAATGAAAAGTAAGACAGAATAGGGTGCTACAAATGACATTTCAATAATCTAGGTCACTGACACAAAATTAGCTCTGAAAGGGATGTATTCAGTACCGTTCCCAAACTTTGAACTGTTCCAGTAAATCTCTTTTATTGATCATTAACATTCCTCAACTGTTCCTTGAAATTCCAGTTATCTCTGGGTAAGAATGTTAGAAAATACATTATTTCTATTTTAGGACCAGGGAACTTGCAAATAAACTTCTAAAATTGTTAACAGATTTATTCCTACTGTTACTGTTTTCTGCTGAGATCCACTGGGCTACATTTTAGAATGGAATTTATTTTTCATTTTAAAAAGTATGAAAAACTTCCTGGAATTTGACACTTACCAGCCCCTCTCTTAGTATGAAAATCATGCTAAATAGTTACAAATCTGATATAAACCAAACCCCAAGAATTAAAGAAGTGGAAGGCTTTGGCAGACTTCATGCTGCAGAATTGTTCTCTGTTCTGTCTGCGTGTTGCAGCTCTTACTGCTGAAATCCTTTTCTCGGCTGCCGTTGCATACCAAATTAGATACTCAACATCGTGTTTATTAGACTAGGTTTTCCCCTAGGCAATTAAGCACTTCAGCTGAAATCCTGACTTTGTTAAAATAAAGGCCTGTATTTTGAGTACATTTTAGAGTTATTAGTTTTTTTGCTTTCTATTTTAGTCCATTTATTTGTGATATAATCACAGTAAATATGCTGGTGACAAGTGCCAGGTCTGTCGTGAGTAGCATATGATGGAAGTGCTGAGTCCATGACGCTTGCATATTAAAATAGCTCTCGTAGATGAAAACAGTTCTGTTGAAAGCTAGATTATTAATAAAATCAACCCTGTTTATAACAGGTCTCTGGCACTGGCTTTGCTACACCCTCACCCAGTGCTGGTGACTTCACTCTCTTGGATTGGGAGTTCCTCTGTGTTTGAGAGAGTATTTACATTGAATAGACATCTATCTTCACTATTCATAATCCTACGAATTTAAAACCTGTCCCATTGTCGACCTAGACTGATCATGCTCATGAATTTTTGTAAAATGTAATTATGTTTCATCAAAACATGAACATTCAGTTTAGTTTATGTTTTATCACAGGACAACAGATCATACCATCTGAAATGAATTTTGAGTTTTTTAATGATTTTTGTTAATCACTTTTGAAAAGGATCATTACGCAGGTACCTGTTGGGTGTGGTGAGCAGGGACTGAGCAGGGGGAACACGAAGGCACAGCAGAGTCGGAGGACCGGCGGTAGCCTTGTACAGTAATAGCAGCAGTAACCCCAGCGCTGCCAACGTCTGTGTCTAACGCTGTAAAGGTCCCTGGCTTGAAAGCCACCAAAAGAAACCTCTCCCTGGGATGCCATGAGATCTTTAACAAGGTTATTGCCTGAAGGGTCGTAGGACTTTACATGGGTTACTAGAGCCAGAGTATTTTGGGATTGTATAAAACTTATTATAGGGTATTTTAATGGGATTGTGAGAATGTGCAAGATTTGGTATGGGATGATGAAGGTGGGTCAGGAAGGAGAAGGCATGGGAAGATGGAGGGAGAAGGACATAGAAAGAGCTTGTCACTTGTGAGCAGGTTGCTGGTCATTACGCTCATCTGACTGAGCGCTAGACCCGATTGCTGCAGCCTATATTCTTACAACCTCCTATTTCCAGCCGTCCCCTATGTACTCCCTCTGCCCTGAGCCTGCCTGTATGAACCCTAAGGAACTTGGAGGTGGGCTGGCGGGCCTGAGTGCCAGCCACTGGGGAGGCCTGGGGGCTCCCGGGTGCAGAGGATGGCTGAGCCAGGCAGCTGCTGGGCCCACCGAGCACCTGGGCCGGTATGGGGGCTGCTCTTCACAGGACTTTGAATGTTTGTGATGTGGCTGGTTCATATTAAGTGTTTGGAAGTCAAGAATTACAAATAAAACTGTACAGTTAAAGAAGGTTTGTTTTCTGCATGTTTAATATATGAAAGTAACTAGCAGGTGACTAGTAAGAAAGAATTTTGCTCTGTCCCTCACGTGAAGTTGATTTACTATTACGAAAGCAAACACAGATTTCCTGTCTTGTAGACTTGGTGCTTGATACTGCACACAGGGTTTTGTACAGCATTCCTGAGATGCCTGAATAAGCGTGTGGACTCATATAAATAATAGTGCACATACAGTAATAGTGTATGTAAGAATATTATTTTTTTTGGTTTAATTCTACATGGATTTTGTGAAAGACAAATACAACATAATGCAAACGCAGGTAGAGAACTTTGCTTTTTGGTGGAAGATTTTAAGAGCAAGAAGAGTAGAAGATAAAAGGGTGTCTAATCAAAATAGGAAAAATTTGTTGACGGTTTGTCCCCACAATGGAGTTTGGTAAAAGATAAAGTAAATTGTATCTATCTACAGATACATGATTAAATAACTATTTGTAGGTATGTATAATATTTTACTTACATTGTTAACAGCTAACTAATTGATAAAGATTCTCACAGTAATTAGAAATGGTTTTTTTGAGGCACAGCATTTGACTGATTTAGGAGCTTAAGTCAAAGTGCAGTAGGTTGTTGCCAAGTGGTTTTTGTGCCTGGAGAAGCTGAACTGTAACACCTATCAGTGATTCACTTATATTAATGAGGAAAAGGTTGTTTCTTAACTTCACTTAAAATTGGAGATTTTCAGATGGTATGGTTTTAGCTGCATAGCGTCAATCAAAAATGTCATGTGAGTTGAATGAGAAATGTAAGTTGCGCTTACGGGAAGTTTCTAACATGCAGCTCCATGAATATGCTGTAATATGTTGCTATTCAGATAAAAGAAAAGAAGTAAAAGTGGGACCTATTCAGTTGTTCATTCTCTCCGAGATCGCAACATTGAACACTGTGCTTGTGCTTTTGCTGCGATATGCTTGTGAAGGCAGTGGTGCCTTGCACATATGTGGCAACCCAGGAGTTGGTTCCTTTAGGTTTATAATTATGCATCAGTCTATGGTGCATAGAAATGGCATGTGGCAGTAAATGTGAATCCAGAATCTACACACAGTATACACAAGAGTTACTTTGGAGCACAGGTTTTCAGGTATAGGTATGCTTTTTACAAGAGGAAAAGCAACAAACAAATTATACAGTTTTTTCCTTCTGGAGAGCTATTAAAAGCTTTAAATCGCTCCATTTCACAATTGAGTATTTTATATACTCACCAAGTATTAGGGAAACCAATAAACATTTTAGAGGGTTTTAAATGGTATTAGAGGTACTATTTTTTTGTGCTTACATAAGGTATAAGTACCTTAGTTCAAAGGTAGGGCTTAGAGAGTGTCATAAACATAATCCTAAATGAACTGAAATAGATTTCTGACTCATAAGTATATCACAGCTTTTAGGATCAACAGGGTGGATCTTCTTAAGTATTCAAAATATATATTTACATGTTTCACTGAGAATTCTGGGGATCTCACATTATCAGATGTGAAATTCATGTTCTAGGCCTGCTGCTGTTACACTGTACTATTAATGTATCCTTTAGAGTTGGAATATAACCATATGTGGATGGATAAGGGAAACGGTGGAAAGCAGAGGAAAACGATTAAACATTTGAGTGTTTTGGGGTTTTTTTGTTGATTTTTTTTGTGTTGTTTTGTCATTTTTTTTTTAAGGAAGGAAAGCAAATGGCTATTTGAAGCTGCTCACGATGTTGAAAACTGTTTCAGAAGTGAAAATCAGTGCACAAATCACAGATGAAATGCTTTCAAAATACTAGATGCCCTGTTGGTATGCTGGCTAGGTATGTGGGCACAAGACAGGTAGATTTATCTATGTGTTGTATAACATGCATAAGCCAACTCAGTCGTCTGGAGATGTCTATGTGATGGATCACATAGCCTCATGATAAATGAGTTCATTCTCTGTGTATAGCTGAATACAAACAATGCATGTGTCGTGTCCAAAAAAACATTGTAAGTTGCCCTTGAGACTTACTCCTAGTTAAATGGTTTTCACAAAGATGTGAATAAAAGTGGGAACAGCAGCCTTCTGATTTATCTAAGAGGGTGTTGCCATGCAGGTGGAGCTAAGCTTTTTATGGAGATGCCCAGCAAGGTAACAAGAAACATTGGAATTCCATAAATTGGAAATAAAAGGAAAAAAAAATCTATATGAGAATGATTAAGCAGATTACTCAAGGAGGTTGTGGAGCCTCCCCCTTTGGAGGTTTTCAGTGCCCAATGGGGTAGAGCCCTAAACAATGTGATCCAAAATCAGTGTTGATCCAGCAGAGCAGGAGGTTAGACTGGAGATGTCCCAAGGTCCATTTGAACCCAAGTGTTTCTGTGAGTCTGCGATGCTTGCAGTTAACTCAGTCAAATTCTGCCTCCAAATGCATGCTGTTTCCTACTGCAAAAGTCGGTGACTGTCCTCCCAACACAGCTGTAGTAAAATTTACCTCTCATAAAACAAGATAGAACACCTTTATCTTGTAGGTTTAAACATGGCATGACAGTTAAGTACAGTATTTTTTCAGTGGCTTGTAAGATGCACTCTGTTGAGATGTTGTCTGTGGTATAAGGTTCCTTGTCATCAGAAAACTCTGAGCATGAGCCTCTGTGCTTGAAATAAAATTTTCCTGCTATCACTGGAAAACTTGACCTTTTAATTCACAGTGCCTTTGAATCCTAAACAACTTAACTTTTTGCTTCTCTTGATCCTCTTTGAACTGGCTGGTAGGGGGAGCTGTTGGTTGGAGTTCAGTCCATCCGGTTAATACTGTTTTTCTTTATTATTATTCACTAGAGGACTGACTGTTTAAATGCTTGAGCGAAAAGACCATTTTTTCCACTTACTGTGTTCAGAAAATATTCGTTTGGGTACAGAAAAGGAGAAACCAGGAAGCATGAACAAGAATCTCTGATGTTCAGCTCCAGACTGCAACAACTTAATCCTAGGGAAGAAGTAATTAATAGCATGTATCTACCTAATATTGCCACAGATCTTTAAAGGCTTGAGTGCTGTTTTGTAAATAGGATGTAACCTTGAAGTGATACCTTGATAAACCTCATTGTGCAGATCATAAAACCAGCAGGGTTCATTTGTATTTAGGATTGTGCTCTGTTCCAGCATTTGGAAAGTGTTGGATTTGGCTGCAGTATCTTTCCCGACTCCCACCCTGGTTCAGATTTTAGTTTTTCTCTTTTCCTTTTCTGTGCTGGATGGTGCAGCTGAAGCAGTCCTTGGCTTTCCATGCTGGGCTAAGAGCAGAATGACAGAGTTGTTTCTTCCCTGGGGGCTGGTGTGGGAAGGAGTCAGAAATGTCTTTCAAAGAGTCTTTCAAAGTTGGGAGTAACTGATGCTTTTTCAATTCTCCAGACTGTGGTCTGTAGCTTACCAGTAGACATGTTATGTGGTTTTTTCCCCATCTGCTTGTTCCTGGCAATTTCCGGGAGTTTGTACGATCTTCACCACCACGAAGAGTCTAATGTCTTTTATGAAGACCTGGAAACCAGGAGAAGGCAGCCAAGTAATGTCAATATTCAGAACTCATAATATAAAACTCTCATTCAGCTCCTGTTCTGGTGCTGTTTCTAGTGTCGCTCGTGATTTAAAGACAGGCCTGGAAGAAGCCCGAGAGCAATACCTGAGGAAGGCATCTGAACATGTGAGATGTGCCTCACCAGGCTTGTGCTGCGGAGCGCAAAGGGGGAAGAGCTGACTTTCAGGGGTGCTGTTAAAGGTAGCTTAGCTTATTCATTTGCAAACTGCTTGTGCCATAGTCAAACCACCAAACTTTGTTTCAGAGTGCAGGTACTTGTTCATGTACTGTGTCTTCTTTATGGCAAAGATCCAAACTGCAGCCACAGTTAGACACTCAAAGTGTAGGCACTTGAGTTCAGGTATTATACCAAGGTTAAAAAAAACCACAAAAACAACCAAAAATTTCTCTTAGGTTTCTTTTCCAGCCATTAGAAGTGATCTGCCCACTTGCGCATTTGTTTCCCACTCAGAAATTATGTGCGATTATAAGCTCTGAGGGCAAAATCTGCTCACCAGGATTGCAGCCTGACCCCTGCAGAGGGAGCTGGCGCAGAAGAGTTCCCACACTCTCTTCCCCGCTACCTTGGGCTGCTGGAAAGAATTGGTCTGCGTACAGATGAGCCTTTTCTGTTCCTATTTCCTCAGTTTGAAATGTTGACTCTCTGCTTGCAGATAATCTTTTGATCCTTCTTTGTCTGGCCCACAAACTTGTAAATCATGTCATTCATGTCCTCATGGTTGCCAACTGTATTAATGTTTAAAAATAAAGCAAGCCAGTATATTTTCTTATGGCAGACATCCTGGAGCCCTCTGTTTTGGATGTTATAGGCATCATGCTACATGAGGGCCAACAGAAAATTCCTGAGCATAAAGTGATGGAAACAAATTTATATATAAGATATCCAGTTTAAAAAAAAAAAAAAAAGAAAAAAGAAAAAAAGAAGGGGTTTGCAAATTAGGAAACATTTTGGGGCAGCAGATTTTCAAATAAATGGCCCTGATTCAACCAAAACTGCAGTGACTCATAATTGTATCAGTATAACATTTCTCCCTCCCACTGGGCTGTTTCGGCTTTTCCAGCTGACTAATAAGAGTATCTGACAGTCGTCTTTATTTCTGATATACTGGAACTGTACTCAAGGATTTGCAAAAACATTTTTAATACAGGCATAGTATTATCGAAGAGCTCATGGGATCCAGGTGCTATTTGCTAAATGACTTCTTTTTCCCCACTGTTTAAAAAAAAACAACTAAGTATTTGAAATTCATTCCAGACACTTAAAAGGATTTGACAGGCACTCTGCTGGTGAGACTCAGCTAATTAGCGATGGTTTATTTTCTAGGGACTTTTTTTTTTCAATTTGGCAACAGGTAGCTATCAAAAAAAATTATAATCATGATAACACATTTCTCTGTGCATACCTGAAAAGACACACATGGTTTTAGATGTGTATCATAGAATCATAGAATAGCTTGGGTTGGAAGGGACCACCAAAGGTCACCTAATCCAAACACCCTGCAGTGAGCAGGGACACCTTCAACTAGATCAGGTTGCTCAGAGCCCCGTCCAGCCTGGCCTGGAATGTTCCCA
>JAVKLA010000073.1:11791388-11813497 GCA_034782735.1 Sagittarius serpentarius | reverse complement strand
TCCATGTGCCTTAGCATAGCTTCTAGGAGGATCTGTTCCATGATCCAAAATTCTGGAGTGAACTGGTTGCAACGTCTGTTGTTGGGTTGCCGTACTCTTCCCATTGCATACAATTCCACAATTAAGTTTTGCTTGAGAAGCTTTGCTAAGAGAAGCTTATATACTTCCCTTGCTTGTAACATGCTTTAAGCTGTGCCAGGCACAAAGATTCTTGGTTTTCTTTAGCATTATTGGAACTATAAAGTATTAAAAATTACCACTTGCTTTATGCCAGCTGCAGTGCTGGGGAAAACTGGGGGTGATTGATTAAATGGTAATTACATGTGAGCATTGCAGAAGCTGAAGCCCAAACTGCTCAAGCAGCAGCAGAAAGAGCAATAGGAAGGCAACATTGGAACATCTGGGAGCTTAGAGCAGCAGAAATACTTGAGGAAAGGGAAAGGCAGCTGGACAGCCCACTTCTCTGACTATCCTCCATACCTCAGTATATCAGAGGTCTACCTCTTCTTAGAGAGGACCACTTGGGGCATGAACTCTCCTGATTTCTGGGATGTGAACAGAAAGCCATAATAGGCTTCCTGCTGATTGTCCCTTCAAATTCAGCAAGTCACAGCAGCAGTGCATCCGCTCAGCCCTGTAAAGGAACAGTTTTCGGTTGCAGGCCACTTTTCTGTTCAGCAGCACTGCTGCTGCTTGGCAGTGCAGCGGAGGGCTGCGTAATGGTTCTTCGTTCAGCTCTGATGGTATTTGATGGGGTGGGGCTAGCATGGCTGCATAAACAAGGGTTTATTTTTCCTTTTATTTCTTTAAACATGTTCTTACATATTTCATTTTGCTGCTTTAAAATTGTGTTGTTTGCATTGTGAACTCATGCATGCATATTCAGGATATGCAAGTTTTCAGGAGCTTGCAGAACCTTGTATATGTTTGTATATTAGATTGGTCTTTAAATGTATAAATACGCACTAAGATTTCCAGAGGAATTCTGCTCTGTTCAGAGAACAGAGGAATGTAAATAACTGTTATGCATCTTTGCATGTCCTCGTAGTTTCACTTGCATAAATATCTAGCAATGGACTCATAATTAAGCTAAACTTTCCAGAGTATTCATGCTGTTCCTGCACAATTAAGTAACTGCAGAACAAACTTACTAAATGTGCATTTCGTTTTATCACTACACAGTATGTGCACAATTGAGAATTACTGGAGAGAGGAATATCCCTGTGAAAGTGTTTCAGCAAGCTGGGATTTGAAAGATAACTAGTTAGTTGAATCAGTCATGAGTTCATCAGATCAAAACCATACTTGTAGGATGTTATGATTCAAAGAGCACACAGTCGTGTGCAACAAAAGCTAGAAAAAATATTCCTAAGTTTACTGCAATTTTTTTTTCATAGTAGTTTGCATTTGGATTTTTTACTTTATTTCACGTACCCAGAACAATCAGAAAACTTTATCCCTAGGGAAGTTTTTACACAGCTGTGAAAGGTGCTTTTTCTGAAGCAGCATCTTCCTGTCTGTGACGCTCTGATACGGTGTTTGGTTAAACAGGACTGAAAATTGAAGGTTATTGAGTGCGATATTGTAATTAAAACAGGAGCTTCCAGGTTCTTTCCCTGGCATCAGTTGAAAACTTGGGCTGGCCCTTGGCGCTAGTGCCCCTCTGCCCACTGTAGATACTTGGTACTACTTCAGACAAGTCGTCTCATCTCAGAGTTTCAGCTAATATGCTGCTTCTCCCCTTCTTTGACTTTCACATCTGTTTTATTTCCGCCCAACAGAGCCCTGAGTTGGTCTTTTTTCCTTCTCTGTTTTAGAAAGAGCCTTGCTTGGTGGTATTCCCATCTCAGGTGGGGCCCCTAACCGTTGCCATAATAAATCGGTCTAACAATAAATAATCATATTTTAAGCCCACAATCCCCTATGTTTCTAGAGGATTTTACACTGTATCTGTGCACCCTATAGTGAAAAAAGATCCTGCAATATTTCAACTGACTCATAAACTTTTAATCAAAATTTATGGCAATAACCATAACCCTGATGTAGTCTGAGACCTTTCTGCTGTGAATTCATTCAGTTCAGTAGTATTTCAATGTGTGTTTTGCAGAAGTTTTATATTCTTTAAAAATGGAGGGTGTAAATTAAATATGAAAACAGAGTATGTTCAACATACTATATTCAGTTTATTTTTTTTGTTTTTTACTGCCCGTGCAGTTTCTGTTTCCAGTATGTCAGTCTTTTCTGTGACTGTACATAAGTATTTCGAACGCCTTGTTGGGAGGCTAGATGCTTTGCTGTTGCTGACGAAGCCTTGAGCGATGGACCAGCACCTGATCGGGTACGGTGACTGCGGCCTGAGCATGTCTGATGAGGCAATGCAAGGTCGGCAGCTTTATTACTGCCGGCTGCTCACGGAGTGGGGCACCATGTCTACCTCAAGGGACACTGAAGGCATAGGCTGGCACTGTTGCAACAACAGCAGCTGCGTGGGGCAGCTCACATGCTCAAGAACATGCTGGGGAATTTCCAGCAAACTTTGAATAGGTGGGGCAAGTCAGCAAGTTAAAAATATTTAGGTTTTTGCTTGAACTCTGCACGGACTGATGTATCAAGTAAAGAACCCTGCCCACCGGCAGGGCTTTCCCCAGAGGAGACTGGCAAACTGCACGAGTGAAGGCAGGAGCTGAAGTATAGCAGATAGATGAGCTTTGTCCTCCCATGGAGAAGGAGGCATGGCCTTCTCCTAAGCTGGTTGTCATTCATGTGACTCCTGGTCAATACCAGGAGTCCGCTGGGCCAGGCTGGGGACCTTGTGTAGATTCAGGATTCTTTGCTGGTCCAAAAGAGCTGCATTATGAGGACTTTGAAGGTGTCCTAGAGACTCCCTCTCCTCCTGCCATCAAAGGCGGTTTGGTTCCTCTTGAGCTTGAACTGGAGAATAGTGTTATACCTGCTCTCTGCAGCATTACTTAGAGCTGTGGCATGATGGAGCAGGCAATTCTACTGAAGCAATTCTGGGTATGTCGATTTTTTAAAAATTTGCTTCTCTGGTATTAGTTGCTGGGTGCCTGTTCATTTCATAGCACGATGATGATGGCAGGTTGCATTTTTACCAGTGCAAATCATATTTAATAGTGCAGCCTTCTGAAAGGTGTGTGGTGAAAAATAGTATGACGACATCATCAAGGCTTGCTTGTTATTATCACTAAATCAATGAAAGAACAGCAAAACAATTTTTTTTTAATTAATGATCTTTTTTTCCCCAGGCTTAATTAACCAATCAAATCTAACTGCCTTTTCATTTGTTGTTTAACCCCAAACAGTGACGTACAGATGCAATCTGTAGGGTAGATGGACTGTGGTTTCCGCTGGCATCAGTGAAACTTCTCGTAATTTAGTGAAGATACCATATGGTCCATAGCTCTTTGCTTTCCTTCTTAGATAGAATAGTGTCATTTCAGAAGAACAATGAGGATTTCAAATGGATGAAAGACAGATCAGAGAACTGAAGGAGTGAGGTGTTTAATGAATTGTAATGTTAAACTGAAGAAAAACAGTAAGTTGAGCATGCATTGTATATGAAACATCTTTTAAAAATAGTTTTTTTCCTAAATGGTAGCAAAAATGTATCATGACACTTAAAAACCTGTAATTCTTCATTGTAAAGATTTGTAGGGCAACCAAACTATAAATTCAGGACTTCTGGGCTTCATTCCTGAAGCAACAAGGCTAAAATGGTAACACTCTCTGCCTTTCCCCCTCAAGCTTTAAAACACATTGGGAAATTTCAGCCAGATTTAGCAGAAGAGCAGAAGTCTGAAATTCATGACAAAAAGTCTGCAGCGCAGGCAGTGACTGTGTGATAGCTTGGCTTGCTAATTGCTTACTGAAATCATTAACATTTGTAAAGCTATTAAGTGTTAATTTTGCTATATGATTTCAGTTTGTGTTCATTTTCAAACAGAAATTTATTTTCCCTGGGCTTTTTTAAAGTACACAGGTATACAAGCCAAAGTACTACGTACCGTTCGTTACAATTAGAACAGAAACTAACCCTGAAAAAAAAATATATGTATTTTCTCATGAGTGGGGACCTGTGTTCCTGTTTGTTCACAGTATTGGGAATGTGTATATTTTAAAAGCTAAAAAAAAATATGTTGAGGAGTCATATGCATGAAGAAAGTATTAATTCTGTCAATTTGTTGTCTTGAATCTTTGGTAGAGAATCATCCTGCCCTCTGTTGACTCTGAAGTACACTGCAAACTTAGAAATTCATGCCAGTTAACAACCTGAATTAATCTTGCTTGCCTGTATGAGTTTCCTACTGCTACTTTCTGCTGCTGAGAGCAGTGGGCAGATGTTCTTTCATGCTAATTATTAAAGAGAAAATAATATGCTTCATTTCTTCTGACCTAGGCATTAATCAATTTGAATAGCAAATCACTATTGTGTGCCTAGTTCCTAACTAAGTTTTAAGTGCTCCTCATTCTCATCCATAGTACAGGTTTTTTTCTTGAAGAGAATCGCTTAGGTATTTTTTTCTGATGTAGTGTAGTACCTCAGTCTGCAAGGAGTTAATTTCAGTGTCATTATGAATGAAAACAAAGGTTTTGAAGTCTTTTTCTCAGATTTTAAGAATTTGGGTTTTTTTATTAAAAAAAGATATTTTATTTTTTTTTTACACAATAGGCATTCTACACAAAATTTGTGTCATAAATATATCCCAATACATCTAAATAGACAGTCCCAGTCACTGATTTGCATAGTTGCAGCCAAAACATTTCCAAATCGGTACTGGTATTACTAAGCAGTATCACTCTCTCTTATAAAAATACTTTGTTGCTATCAACTGACATACTCCTTTTGCTGCACAGTTTCCTTGTGGAAGCTTCCGTCTTTCCCGCTCTTAATTGATGGCTTTTCCTAAATGGTTGCTGATAAACTGGACAGTATTGAAGGAGTTAATGACTGATATATAGTAAGATACAATATTACTTCATGTTAATATACTTTAAACTAGATTATACATGTAAATTTTTAATACCAATGATGAACCACAGGATAACTAGACTGATGCAAAACAATATACAGTATGAGGAAGTACTTACGCTTTATTTTTACTTCTTACACGTGTTTCTCTAAAGCTCAAATTATCCTTTGACTAGTGGAAGACAATCTGTTAATTGAAACCTAGGCAACTTTTTTCTTTCTCAAGGCCCAATTTAGACTAGATTTCAAAAACTAAATAAACAAGTCTGCCTGCCCATTAAAAAGGAGTGTGTCAGGTTTCTGTGTAATTAAGTCTTTTAAATAATCTCCACTTAACTGTTCACAAGGGGCCATGTAGTTTTTAAATACTTACATTGCCGTCGCCTTTTGTCCCAGAATGATGGGGATATGCTTAGGTGCTGCAGGGTGGGAAGGATTTGCTCACTGAAATACAGCCGCAGGTAAATGACCAGTGCGTACTGTATGCTGCTGGCACTACGTGCAATGTGTACGTTTAAAAATGGTGAGGGAAAGGTTTTGTGTATGCTGACACTTCTGTTAATACAAAACCTGTAACAGATGCAGTGACTAGTTAAATGCAGGTTTTAAGAGGAATAAACTGCCCCTCTCCAATTTGTCTGTATTACAAAGTCTACTTTAGTAAAGGCATTGTAAACATTGGTGTATAGAAGATGTGCGTGACCCCTGTGCATTACAGCTTTGAATTGCTCTGTTCCCTGAACCCCAGGAACGGGCAGAACTCTCCTGCTGTTGTGCTCCTACTGCCTGTGGTGGCCACTCCGGGTCATCTGGATCAAAACTGACACTAGAGGTTCACAGGCAGAAAAACCTGTGGAGGGTGGGTCTCTGAGCACATTGGGACTTCTTGGGAAAAGAGCCCAGAGCAGGGGAAGGTTAACAGACCTCACGGTGCCCAGGGAGAAACCCAAAGAGTTGGAAGTAGCAAGACATTTGAAGGAGGGGACCTACGTGGTGGAGGTGTCACGATGATCTCCTTGGCAGGGACACTGGCACTGTGACTGGAAGCCGGAGGATTGCAGCTTGGGCCTGGCTAGATGCGGAGAGGGGGACGGGAGAGAAATCCATCACAAGTGAAGTGTAGAGTAGCTGTGCTTGGATTGCTGTAAGTGCTGTGCAGTGCTAACCGCTGCTTAGAGGACAAAGGTAATGTCATGGATAACGTCCCAGATCAGCAACTGAGAGGACTGGCTCCTCTTTACTTTCAGTCTTCTAGCGCTGCACTTCTGCTTTGGTGGATCAGTAACCTGCTGCACATCTTACCAGACTTCTCAGAACTCAAAACTGAGTATGTGGCTGCAGTGTGAATCAGAGGAAAACCTGTAAGGAAATGTCAAGAGCCTGGAAAGAAAAGTCTTTGTATCTGCATTGCTATTCTGTGCAGAGAAGAAGGTGTGAGTGAAGACTACGTAATGTTCACAGAGGAGAGAGTAAAAGATGTAATAGAGCAACAACTGCTGTGAGCAAATGTGTTGTGAGCAAAAGTTCTGTAGAATAAAACAGCACGTAGAGGTGTGGTTAAAAATTGAGTTACAGCAGCCGTGCACAAGGGTGTTAAAATGAAAGTTGTGCTGTCGAGATTAATCTTAAATAAAACCTGCCTTTTTAATCAGACCTTTTAAAGTTTGAGTTGCTGTGTATGTGTAGTCACATACTGGTGCGCAGGTGTGTATCATTCTATCACTATATCTGTATTGAATCACTATAAATCATTAGCATTTTATGTGCTGAAACCAAAGAATATTCACAGACTCAAAATCTCCAGAAAAATTTACAGAATTTTTACATGAAATTTTTACCCTTGCAATGGTTTAAATATATCAGAAGACACGTCTGGCTCAAGATGTTGTTGTGCTGAAAATAGTTGGAGGCTGGGAAAACAGTATGTTTGTTCTGTTCTTACTCTTTCCTACGTATCTGCGCATGAGTCACTGCATCAGGCTGTATACGGAGCTAAATGAACCTGTACTCTGACCCAGGACATCCGTTCCTATGTCACTATAACGTAACAGTGCAATGTAAATAAAGGCAAATTCACTGAAATATTTTTGAAGTTTTAATGCCAGCACTACCGATACCTTAAAAAAAAAAAAAAAAGCCCTGATAAAATAATTATTTATGCTTATCAAAGTTAAGTGGAACATCTTGTGTTTCTTTTTCAGGAATCAAATGAGAAAGTTATGTTTTAATTTAATTGCAGTTTTGAAAAATATACACCTAAAAGGAGGAAGATTTGGGAGAGCATTCAAATATTCATGAAAGGGTCTGGAAAGAGCAGTCTTTGAAGATAGTGCTGCAGTGCTTAGGCTGTCCTGTTGGTATTGCTGGCTCTGCTTTGCCATGGGGGAATATTGGGCTCAGTCAGGCAGATGGTCACTGAAGAGATTATTTTTGGCTTTTGGGGTCAGTACTTCAGATCCAGACTCAAGTCTTGGCAGGTGTGGAATTTCTTTGAATGTTTGGCACTTTCCTAATTTAAAAATAGCTAAACTGAGGGTTTTTTGGGTTTGGGTTTTTTTTTTCCTTAAATGTTCATTGAAAAAATTGCTGCTGAACTGAGTCTTTACATGCTGTATTTCAGCCCCAAGCAGATTTTTACGGCTGAATAATAAAACCCTGGAAATGGGGTTTTATAATGGAAAATGCAACTTAACCTTAAGTAGAACAGCACCTTAAAATAACACATATTTGGAACCTACAAAATCCCTTTCTCCCAAGGGTGGTGTTATAGTGAAAAGACGTGTAATAACAGTTTAATTTATCATAAATACATAGCATATTTTATGATGATTTGATTGTGTTGAAAAATTTCACCTTATAGATTTTAATAAAGCAACCTACTGGTAAACTTATTGCAGTTGGCTTTCTTTTCCTTTGACTAGGAGTCTCAGCAGAGTGAAGCATAAATGACTTAGTTTTAGAAGCTGGTTAATAAAAAATAGATTTCCTTTCCCTTTGACTTGTTTATGAAGCTGAAAAATGACTAGGCACGTCACTGGTGTGTGGCAGAGCTAATTTCTACAATTCTTCAACTGGCAATGAGTAAAACATTATGGTTAAGCTGAATAATCCATTTTTCTTTGTGAACATGAAATGCAATAAATGATCTAAGACATGTATATCAAAATCAGGAAAATTCCTGTCCTCTGCAAAACAGAAGACACAGATAAATGTGGACTGTGCTACCTTTTGGGCAAACTGGTCACCAGGAGTGCCCCATAGCAGGTATTGATTGGTCTTGCTTTCTTAGTTTGCAGTGGTATGGTGAGAGCTGTGTTTCTTGGCCATACTCGGCTTAAATGGAAGTTGCATCAAGGACTGCCACCAATCAAGGCAGAATTCATGTAAACAGTTTCCTTGCCCGGTAACCAACCTAAGATTCGTGATACCCTCCTAATGAAATAAGTGTTACTGAATTTTAAGCTTTGTTTATCTTCCCATCCTGTATAATTTATAAATGAGAAATTGAGAAGTAGAAGTTAGGTTTTTATTTTACTGTACATTGTTGTGTTTCACTATTATGTTGGTCTTATCTAAGTTATAATAATTTAGAGGAAAAAAAGTGTTATTTGCTTAATTTTTTGTTCGGGAACCATTAGGATTGTTTCAATTAAACTTGGGAAGACTTTTGAATCAAGCATATGTTATACACTGACACTGTATGCTGATGATAAAAAAAATTCTTTGTATGTAAAGTTACAACGCTTATAGATGAAACTTAATACTGTATGTCAAGCCCTTAAAAGTTGGAAAAAGTTATCTAAAATGACTTGAATAAACACTATAGTCCTGAATTAAAACTCCTATTGAACATCTAGAGAACTAGAAATAAATGGTATTGCTTGTTCCTTTTCAACAATTCTGAGAGCCCTTTCCTGAGAAGCCAGGAATCTCTCCAACAGATTCTTAAGATGCCATTCCTACAAAATGTGAATGCAAACAGATTTTTATTGTTTTTATTGGAATGTGAATTGGATTGATGACTAGTAATGGAGTATGTGCTTGACATGATAGTATAGATCTAGAACCAAGTTAATGATGAATTAGATATTACCAGAATGTCACATCTTTACATTTTTGTTGTAAAATACTGTTTAGTCTGCACTTGTAAATGATTTTGATCGCCTTTCCTCTGTAATTATGAAATGAAAATTACAGTAGATAAAAATAATGTGAAGTTAGAATGTTTCCAATCAGGGTTTATAGCCCATGTCTGAAAATGTTCAGCCTATGGGCTTTCATAGTGTTTTTTTTGTTTGTTTTCGTTGGGGTTTTTTTCAGTATGGTAATCACTTCCTTTCTCCCTTGACTCCTACAAATACTGATTTTATTGTAGTTCTCACAAACAGAGGCACAAAAAATTTACTAAGAAAACTGAGTGACTAGGCAGAAGCTAGATTATTTTTTTTTTAAATACGCTGGAAGATGCTTTGAGTGTGCCATAAACCCCACAGCTATTTCTTCAGTCAGTTTGTGATCAGGTAAGAGAGCACAAATGAGATGCTGGGCAATATTTCAGTTAATATTTCTGTCAGTGTTAATGGATGGTGGTCTCCTGAAAAGTGATCTTTTAGATCACTTGGCCTGACAAAAATCACAGCAGTTTAAAAAATGCTATTTGAAATTGCTTGATATAGTTCATCATTGCCTAATGCTTATCAAGTTTTAAAGCTTTTCATTACAGATTGCAAAGGCAGATAGATGGGGAAAAGGGATAGAAAGGGGAAGAAAAAAACGATTTGAGATTCCTGTACAGTAGAATCAGTTCAAAGCTAAGACTCTAAGAAAACTGCTTACCCTTGTCCTGATAATGGACTCTGTAGTACAAAAATGTGTTCTTCTTTTATCATTAAAAACTTGGTATTTTTTGGTCAATAATATGTATATAAATAAAACCTATTGTCTCCAAACTCAGTGCACCTTCTCTTCATTAAATGAACTGGAGCATTAGAAATGAGCTGAACTTGCAGTCAGGGTCTTTCCAGGACTTACCTAGGACTATTAATTAGCTCCTGTAAATTGTGTACACTCATTTTGCATAATATTGGCAATTTTTGACACCCTGGATTCAAATAGTTTTTGAAGGCAAGGTGTAACTGCAGTAGTCGAACCGCACTGTGCCTTGAAGGTCCCCTGGGAATGCAGCCCTATGCTCAGTCGTAACCCTGTAGTGCCAGCGATAGGTTATTCTGCAGCACCTGCATCCCTGTGGCAGAAAGGTACCATGTAAACCCAAACTCTTCTCCATCTATCATTTAGTTTCATCCCATTGCCTCTAGGCCCTCTTTTTTCCCAAGTCCTTCCACTTATGCCTGAAGCAATTTACGACTTGTTTTCTCTCTCTTAGCTCCCTTTTTCTCATTTGCTCTCATCCTCTTCAGACTGGATATCTCTCCAAATAATTTGCTTTAATTCCATGAAGTTCCAGGGTTGCAGTTCCAGCCACATCCTACTAACTTTTACTTTGGACATCTTTATGCTTTCTTGTTATGTTTGTTGTATTTAGGAGATCCTGTATTCACCTGCAAAACTGTGTGGTGCCCACAAAAACTTAGCACTGGTTAGTTTGATGGATATGAGTTGGTGTCTGTTATAGTTGGTGACCAATATTGTCTTTGATTTCTTTCCTGCTAATACACATTAGACTTTCTTCCTTTATAATTAAATCTCAGCTCTCAGAGGTGGATCTGTTTTTATTTTTCTTTTTGTTTGGTCAAGCCTTAATGGGAGTATTGGTCAGTGCTTCGGACCTGTGATTATGAATGGTAATGCCAAAAAAATTTATACTTTGGTATGTACCTCCCAGTCCAGATCCACATAAATGTAACTGTTCTGCACTTCAATTTGTGTATTCCTGAAAATGGTTTGAAAGCTGATAAATTCTTACCTAGTTTTTAAAGAATTACTGAAAACCAAGATAATATTATTTGCCCTCATTATTTCTTTGCTGCAGTATCATGAAATAAATTGAAAACTCTTGCACTGTACTTCATACCTTGATTAACCTGTATTGAATACCTAAACTCTGCTCTCACTTTCTATGTCCCCTTTGAGAGGAAATACGAGAGTGAAAG
Organism: Sagittarius serpentarius; assembly: GCA_034782735.1. Taxonomy (NCBI): domain Eukaryota; kingdom Metazoa; phylum Chordata; class Aves; order Accipitriformes; family Sagittariidae; genus Sagittarius; species Sagittarius serpentarius. Next base: position 11,802,394 of record JAVKLA010000073.1, on the reverse strand, counting down.
CCTCTATTTTTTTTTCTTTATTTTTTCTCCCTTCCCTTGACAAATAAGTGCTTTTTATCCAGAGCTGGCTTTGGTAGGTCTACTGTCATGTATAAAAATTGATGAATTTTTTTCATACATAATACATTTATATTTTTCTCCTACTACTCAACTTGTAATAGATCAGATCAAAACTCTGGCTAGAATTTTTGTGGAAATACTTTCTGTATTTTGTGAAAAGCTCTTGGAAGCAATCAAAATATTGTACAAGGCTGGAACTTTACCTAGTTGTTAATTGGCAGGTTAAACTTTTATGGGTTTCTGGTACCCTGGCGATACATGACTATTAAAAATTGCAGGTGGTTCAGGGGAAAGGGGGAGGTGAGTTCCTGTGCTAGTAATATATCATAAAACTATATATTTCATGCGCCTGTTGTGAAAGTGGAGACTTTAATACTTTTTCACAATATAAGCTGATTAAAGAATCTTTATGGATCTCATTAACTAAAGTTTTTCTCTGTGAACATTGAAAAATGTAATGCTTATGGATAAGAACAGCAAAAATAATTACCCTCTGTGGTGCCTCCTTTGGTTTAACAAAAGGAGTGTGGTATCAAATGCGCTTATTCGTTCTGAACCTAAGTTTGTCCTTTTGCACAAAATTTTGTCAATGATTTGGCCATTTTCCTTAATTCTGGCATGATCAAGCATAGGAAGTGAAACGGTAGGATTGTTGCATGCTCCAATGACAATAAAATACTAAAATGTGTTTCACAGAGTCACAAAATCGTGGAATTGTTGAGTTTGGAAATGATCTCCAGAGCTCCCATACTCTCACCTCTCACCAACGCAGGGTCAGCTACCGCAGGTTGATCTGGGCCAAGTCCCATCAGGTTTTGAATATGTTCAGAGATGGGGACTCCACAGCCTCTGTGGGCACCATGTTTGAGTGTTTGACCACCCTCACAGTGAAAAAAGTTTTTTCTTACTTTTAAATGGAACTTCCTGTACTTTTAATTTGTGCCCATTGCCTTTTGTCCTTTCGCTGGATACTATTGGGAGAGTCTGTCTCCATGTTCTTTACAACACCGTTCCCAGTCAGACATTTGTACACATTGATAAGATTCCCCTGAGCCATCTCGTCTTCGGGCTGAACAGTCAGTCCCAGCTCTGTCAGCCGTTCGTATGAGAGGCTCCAGTCCCTTCATCGTCTTTTGTAGACCTTTGCTAGACTTATTCCAGTATGTCTGTGTCTGTCCTGTACAGAGGAGCTTTGCCCCCAGAACTGGACGCAGCCTTCCAGACGTGTCTCACCAGCCTGGAGCAGAGTGAAAGGATCACCTCCCTCAACATTGTCAAGCTCCCTCAGCACTCCTGGGTGCATCCCATCAGGTCTTATGGTTATGTTTAACCTTTCCCTAACCCAAGCTTCCTCTATGGCTGGTCAGTCTTCAGAGCTCCAGTTTTTCCCACTGGTCTTAGTGCTCTGCGGTTCTTGCAGACAAATCTTAGCAGTGAAGACAGAGATGAAGAAGGCATTGAGTACCTTGGCCTTTTCCATGTCCTTTGATATCAGGTCCCCTGCCCCATTAAACCGTGGACCCATGTCTTCCCAAATCTTCCTGTTGTGGCTGGTATCTCAGTGGATGGTCTTATTGTTGCCTTTCATGTGCTGTGTCAGAGTCACCTCCAGATGGGCTTTGGCTTTCTTAACCCCATCTGTACATGCCTGGATAGCATCTCTGTATTCCTTCAGGGTCTCCTCGCTCTACTTGCCCCTCTGTTATGCCTCCTTTTTATGTCTGAGTTTTGTCAGGACCTCCTTGTTCATCCATGCAGGCCTCCTCCTGCCTTTGCTTGGCCTCCTGCCCCCTCAGCTGAACTGTTTCTGAGCATGGAGGAGTTGATCCTTGAAAATCAACCAGCTCTCTTGGACCCCTTTTGTCTTCAGGACCACGTCGCATGTGATTCTTCCAGGCAACCCCTGAACAGGCCAGAGTCTCTTCTCCTGAAGTCCAAGGTTGTGATTCTCCTTATTGGTCTTGTTCCCTCCTCTCAGGACCCTGAACTCCACAATGGCATCGTCACTGCAGCCAAAGCTACCCACAACCTTCGCATTCCCAACTAGTTCCTTCTTGTTTGTATGAGGTCCAGCCGAGCACCTGCCTTTGTCCATTCCTCGGTTGCCTGTGTCAGGAAGTGACCGCCGGTGCCCTCCAGAAACCTCCTGGATTGCTTGTGCTCTGCTGTGTTGTCCTTCCAGCAGTTAACAGGTGGTTGAAGTCCTCCCCCTTGAGGATCAGGGCATGTGAATTTGAGGCTTCTTGAGTTGTCCAAAGAAGGCCTTACCTACTTCTTCAGCTGATTTTAGAACCTGTTTTGTTCGGCTTGAAATGGACAAAGCCTTAATGCTTCATTCAACTTTGTCATTCAGATTTTACATCACTTGCAGTGTTAAATGAAGGATAAAAATATTGAAGAGTATCTGGAATGACCTTACTGGACCCTCTTCGAAATAAAATGTTTCTTAATACTGTTTAATAATGATGGTTTCCCATTAAGAGATAGTTTTTGTCCGTTGCACAGTGTTTAATTAATTTAATATGTACTTTATTAGGAACAAAGTAATGAGATTCAGTCAAATGTATTGATTTTAACTGAGATAAAACAAAGACAGGCATTCAGGTATTTAAAAAATGTAAAGATTTTTCCACCCGTGATTCCATCTTGTCTAGTATGTGAGTGGTAGATTTCATTCTCATCTAAGGTAAATATCCTTAAAGACATTTCCTCTATTACGTGTCATAGATATTCAGTGAGAAATATCCCACACATTTTTTTTGAGAGACTTGCTTTTATTGTTTTTTAATAATCATTTTGTTCCTGGTATCAAAACTAGCAGAAGGGGCATGTGGAGGCTTCTTTGGAATGGTCCACAAAGGCCAGAATGGTCTTTCTTAGCCAGACTTCAGAGGAAAGGTAGGTGGTTACTGGCAAAGGCTGAAGAGGTTTCTGCGTGGATTTTTAGCACGTTCTTGTTCAGTTGTGTTAGCCCTGGGGCTGCACAGCCCCTTTTGCAGAGTGCAGGGTGTTTCCGCTTGTGAAGAAGGTGCACCAGGAAGTGAGACACAGCACCGAGCTTTGAAACTCGAAGCAATCTAGTCTGGTCAGGGCTATGCTGAGCCCTGCTCATCTAACTTGATCGATTTCTGAAACCCAGGGCAGGACCTCCCTAAACTTTTTCATTGAGATGCTTTGGCCTTCTTGGCATCCCTTCAGGGCTTTTTGGGTGTAGAAGTACCCCAGGTTGACTGAGATGGCTGAAAGAAAAGCAGTCTAGAGAACTATAGGTGTTTGGCTTTGTCTCCTTGTATAGGGAAAATATCTTAACAGTCAGGAAAAGTGTTTCATACATATGTGTATAGATATGCATACGTATTCATCAGGACAGCCTCTTCTTTCTAAATTTGTGAGATTTGTACATGTATTTCTTTCTTCCCTCCCTAATGACATTGAAATAAGCACCCAAAATCCTAACATGAAAATTTGAAATCCTGGTTGTTGTTTGTACACATCACTCCGCCTGTCATAATGTCCATGAATTAATTTGTTTTTCTGATCACTGTAGAGACAGTGTTACTGGAAGTTTCTTACTGGGAAGACTTTTCACGTCACTGGGCAGCTATGAAATTCAGTCAGTTCCTTCTTGTCTGTACTGAAATTCTAATGATGAATATTGGAAACAGCTAGGCAGGAACCTGGAATGTGAAGCATGACAATTCAAGAACGAAATAAAAAAATTTTGATAGAAATATCAAGATATTTTGGGTATTGGAAAGATCTTGATTTTTCTCTCCTTTTCAAAGATTTTATTATTACAAATACAGCAAGGACTTAAACTGTATGTCTCCAAATACCCTTTGAAAACAAAAAAATTGATCATTTACATTTAACAAATAGCTTTATTTATAAAGCATAGCTTTATCTTTCGTGCAATTCAAATGCAAGATTAATGTCTTGCATTTGTCATGTTAATGTTGCTTAGTAATTTAAAATTCCATGGCTACAAACCAAAAAGCAAAGGATTGCTTGAAACATATCTGTGAGCTGTCACTGTACTGGAAGAAGAGATGAGTTCTCATGCATTAGCACAAAGGATTTATACAAAACATAATATACATATTATTTCTTGCTCTGTGATCTTCATACAACTTCAGAAAAGCAAGTGCAAGGAATACAATTAAAAAAATACAGAGATGTAAGGTAGAAACCCAACATCTCAATACCGAATAATATGCTTGTGAACAACTGTGAAATACAAAAATATATAGAATTATCACACTGAAACAAAAAGATTAGTTGCAAGGATGGCCCTCAAAGGTACGTGTTTCTTCATGCAAATAGAAATGTGAGTATATTGTTTTTCCTTCAGTAAGAAATTTTATACTTCTCATGGCATGGAAATAAGAACAACTCCCAGTATTACATGAATGGGTTCCATAAATTTCAAAGCATGCCACCAATGAAGCACTGGCTTTCAGACACAGAAAGAATAAAATGGCTATTCAAAAACTGCACGCTCCTCAGCTATATTTAATACTAGAAAATAGAGTACCACTTTTTCATTTATTCCAGAGGGCCTCATTCCAGAAAACACTTCCGTGAATAGAACTCAAAGGCACTGCTTATATGCATAAAGGTGCTTATGGGCGAGAGTGTTCCAAGAATTCTGTTTGCTATCTCTGTATTTGAAAAGTCACAAGAGTTTAATTTATTCAGTTTTAAATTGCTGTTGTAAAAGGCATGCAAATGCACCTAAAGCCTGCTTAACTTAATTAAATAATTATCAATGCAATTTTAATTATTATAAAAGAGCTTTAAAATGAGCATTAAATTAATATTTTATTTAAACAATTTAAGTAATTATTAAACAAGTATTAAGTGAGAATGCGTTATCTTTGCTATTTCTTACAAAATCCAGGATCTACTAAAAGAAACATGTATTCCATGTACGCTCGCTTTCACTTATTATATGTTGAAATGATAAGGCCTGTAAATGAAATGCTGAGAATTTCAGATATGGCTGGTGTTGAAATGGGAGTTAAAGATCTGAGATCCTTATAAATGCTATTATTTGAGCAGTAAAATTTGCTCCTTGAATGATAAATGGCTGCATAGAATATGAAGAATGAATGCATTCGGATTTTGTTCTTTCAGTAATAGCTTTCAGCTTGTTGTCCTGCAGGTTCCCTGCAGCAGCAGCATTATAGTTTTAACAGCGTGTATATTATCAGTCCTTCATTACAAGAAAGTTCTTAGGCAAGTGCAATGGCATCTGCACATTACCAGCAATGAACACCAAGCAAATTTGTAATGGAGGAGAACTTCATGTGCTACCACACATCAATGACCCTGACTTGTTTCCCTGATTTGTTTTGCTGTTTAAATTTTCTGCATCGAGTCCTTAATGCTCGTTTCCTCATACCCATACAGAAACAACTGTTGCTGTTCACATCGCAGTGCTGTGAATTTAAGTGGGCTGTGAACTAAGTTCTTAGCTGCTTTGTCCAGTTATTCCATCCTGTTCATAATGAACAATGCCATTTCTACATGGTGGACTGCAGTACTGGGGGACCAGGGGAAAAATGATCACCATCATCAGGGTTTTCTGTCTCCTGTGTTTTGTCCTGTAGTGTGTGAGGGTTGTGTGCACAACAGGTTGTGCGCACAACAGGTTGTGCATCTCACTTGTACATCTGCTGATCCATCCAAGGAATATGCAAATTTTTGCTGAGACCTCACTACCTCCATGCTGCCCACTATTCCACCCTCTGCTTAAGTGTTGTTAAGTGCCTCCTGCTTAAGTTTTGAAAATGGAGGGTCGTAATTCTCTTCTTTGAGAAAAGCTAGAATAAGTAGACACGTAAGGCACAGCTGACATTCAGCTCGTGTAGCTGGGGTAGGCTCTAGGTGAATTGAACATGTATTCATCATGTGTAACGTCTTTAACACTGGTCAGTTTTGTTTTTAATGTGGTTAGAAAGCAGAATATGCCTGGTCAGTGATAACTTTGGCTCTTGAGTCAGAAGAGTGAGTTAAAAAAAGTGGCATTAAGATGCACAGAGCACAATTCATCTCGATTCACTTTATCCATCTAAAAATTAGGCATCTGCTCCAGGACAGTCCGCTGTGTTTTCCTTCACTACTCAGTTGACATTGGTGGTCTGGATCACACTCTGAGGGTGCCCACCTCAGCTGCCTTTCTCAACTTGTGGAGGCATGCAGTCAGCTTTATGGTCACCCTTTTAAAATACATTGTATGTGTAATTCTCTGGTAATATCACTATAATTGTCCTATAATATTCATTCATCCCCTTAATTCTCTGATGGGACGTGGTTCTTTGTTACCAGCACAGGAGATACTTACATACCGACTCTAGAGATCAGTGTTTTAATTCTATGCCATTCATTAATAAACATTGGCACTTCTATGAAGAAAGTAAAGAAATTCCACACGTTCGCTGTAGCAGTGCTAGGTCCTTAAGGGGATTTTTCAAGCAGATGGAACTGTGGGCTGCTAAGGAAATGCAAAGGATGTCCGCATTGTAAGCATGTTTGTCGGGGAGTACTTTGAACAGAAGAACGCTTTGCAGGGACATGGCTGTGATGGAGATTCCAGTCCCGAGTCTTGGGAGCCTCAACATTTTCACAATAAACTCATGTCTAGCATTCCTATTTATGTATTTAGGAAACCACCCTTCAATTGCTGCCTGTATTTTGGTACCTCTAGGCAGTTATGTGTTATATTAAATGTTAGAACAAATGTTGGGTTAAGCCATTGACATTCTGACAATCTTGGAAGAGGAGAGCTCTTAGGCAATTTAATATCCTCACCCTAGAACAGGAAAAGTAATCTTACAGGTTTCAGTAGATGGATGGATGTATACACTATTTTGTTTTTGTACCTCAAGCTCAACAGTCCTAACTGTCATTAATCATTTCAGAATCTCTGCATTGCTATTTTTAGGAGTATAAAGAATTTCAGTATTATAACATGATCTGTGCTAGAAAGGTCAAATAAATGGTCTGCAGTGGAGATTTGCTGCTAGAAATACATTGGTATAAAGTCAAAAGTAACTTTATAGTGCAGGACTACTGGGTGGGTGTACAGTAATTTACTAAATTACAACAGATTTAAGCTGCTGGAACATTTTTATTAATACTCCTATTTGTTTTTACAATCCAGTTACCTCAGAACACAGCAGCTTATTCAAAACAGGTATCTTGGATTTCATTTCTAAAAATATTTTCATATTTTTTATGAATGTTTAAAACCCAGAGGCTCTGTGTGCTAAAACCAAAACATAGACATTTTATGGCTTTCTCACTTTTTGTCACCTATTATAAGACTGTGTGTATTGTGCCAGATCACCGAATGGAGGCAGCTCTGATTAGGAGCTGAGGGACTGGGGACTGATCTTTGCAGGACTATGTACAAGATGTGAGCTCAACTGATGTCCCTCATTTGCATGCAGATGTGTACATTTCTTAAGAAATGATCATCAGCCAGAGACAAATTTAGAGCTCTTGCTTTTATGAACTTACTGAAGAGTGTCACGTATGTAAAACACATTATATATAATATGGTGAAACCGAGCATGTTCTGATGGCGTCCTAAGGCCAAGGTTAGTTTGTTAAAAACGTCACTGGAGCTTAAGTTTGAGGATAAAGGCATCTTTGCAATGCAGAGGTTTACTGCGGAAAACCTGTTTTTAACCAAAACATTACAAGTTTACTACATCTCCAGGTACTTTTTGTGCAGTTTAATAGTCAGCAAATACAAAAAACGTCTCACAGAGATACAAAACATGAAGCCTAAATTTCTGGCTTGCTAACAGATGTCTTTGGGGTTTTGGATCCGCCCAACTGCCCTGCTTTCTGTCTCTTAATCTAACTTTTTTCCTTCAGTACCAATCCTGCTGCTTCTATCATGTTGCCATAAAAGGCAGTAGTCTCCTACAGTTCAATGGAGCTGGGTTCAGACTTATGCCTATGTGAGCTGAATACACAACAAGATTAAGAAAAAAAAAGAATAATCTGTGCATATTGTTACTGTTTTTCTCAAATTTACTATATGGATGGTAGTTAAGCGTACAGATACACCTATTTTCTTTATTAAGTAAATCAAGAGCATTTTCTCCTTGAATACAGTCTTTGGAAGATCTGTGTCTTTTTGCTAATGTAATGAAAAACAGAACAGTACTGGAAAGGTGGCAGATACACCTGCACATGGATATAGACAGAGCTTTAACATACCTCGTGTGTTGGAAAAGCGTTTTCTTGACCAGTGTATATTCATAATGACTGTGTAAAATATAAGTAAACTAAAATGCAGCAATACACAGTTGGGCTGTGATGCTGTTAGATGTCGTAAGTGAATATGGCTTGGGATTGTGCACAAATTCAGGGACTGATGTAGGAATTGTTTTTCTGGGAGACGGTATTTTTCCCTTTGAGTCCTCACTAAAGCAGTGTTTGGTCACAGCATTATGGCTGCAGTTCTTCTGGATATACCTTTAGCTGTGCTGTAAACGAGAAACAAGGTGATAAATATTTGGGACAATGAAGTGATCTCAGGAGTTGAAATCCTGACATAATAAAGTCAATAACAGAACTCCCATTAACTGTAATGGGGCCAGGGGTCTGAATCATCATCTCAGAACTTTGATCAAGAGTCGCGACATTTAACCCTGTTTTCACAGTAGGTAGAGCTACCAAGAAAGAAGGCGATTCCTTGTCATTAATTGTTCGGAGCACCACTCCAATCAATGCTCATAGCTTGGAAAAGTAACATACGTAGATGTTTCAAGGATCACATTGAAGTCTTTATGTATGTCCTCATGTTTTGAGAACTTTTGCTGAGTGTCTCACAGGGGAAGAGACTGAAAGCTGTTCATTGCTCCCCATATTGTTAGCAACCTATAACTGCTATGATATGTATGCATTAACATACTAAAATAGTATTTTAGACTCAAATGGATGTGTGGTTTTATTCCTCCCCCTGCCTGACCCGTCTCCCTGCCCACCCCCCCCGCGCCCCTTGCCCCACCCCCCGCCCCCAGCTGGAATGTCACGTACTACTACTTTCAAGCTCAGATATTTTAAGTGGAAAAATAAAAGTGTGTCACCGAACCCTACTGAAATGGCAAATCATATGCTGCTGGAAGGTTTAAGATGCTGGGAATTTTAGTTCTTAAAAAAACCAACAGAAAAAGTCTTGCTATTCCCTTTGTTTACCACCCTTGTCTTTATTTAAAACATTTCCTTTATGAATCTACAAATTATTGCCTTATTGAAAAGTTTGTGTGTTATTCAAGATGACTTGTAAACTCTACTCAATCTTCCTTAGTGAGGGAAACAGGAAATACCAGAGAACACTAGACTCAGTAAACCTATAAAATTTGAGAATGCAGCCCATTATTTCTAGAGACTTTTCACATAACACTTTGGGAAGCAATGACTAATTAGTTTTTGGCTTTAACAATAACAGTTTGAGGGTTTTTTTGTTTTGTTTTTATAGCTTTCATATTAGGTAGAGGAGGGAAGGTGACTCTGAATGATGAAATATTGGCAGTGTATACACTTGCTTCTCAGTAGGAGCTCAGCTCTTTGATCCTTAGTACAATTACAGTCATTGCCCAAGTTTTATTGCCATGTTGGAGAGTTAACAAGCAGCCGCTACACTCACGACAGCATCCTAATAGATTTTTGTTCAATAGGTAATTGAATATTTAAAATTAATGTCTTAGAGTCTCTGGGTTCTTGGTAATAATTAAATGTTCACAGCGTTTTTTCTTGACTACTTCACAGCAGTTAATAGAGTATTTACATTCATTTGATCTATCAAACACTCCAACAATGCTTCTGAGCGTTAACTGTAGCTAGAGCAACATTTTAGTTATTGTTCCTTTTTCCTGCCTGAGTACTTTGTTGAGTGTTATTCTCTGAATTCATAAAATGGCAAAGCTTGACTGGCAGAAAACTCCGCAGCCTTCTGATGAATATCTAAATTTGTACTCACTTTGGATTCTTACCATGAGAATGGGCTTATCAAGTACTAATGAAATTTAAAAGTTGCAAATATGATAGAGGCATATGTAAAATAACAGTGCTTATTTTCTTTTTTGTTATTCGTTGGTGTTATCTGCTTATTCCTTAATGATCCTTCAAGATTCTACCTGATACTTCAGCTATTTATGCGTAGGATATATTCTGTGGGTAGCTTTCCGAAAGGGAGCTGGGGAAGATGCTATTATCCAGTGATTAGAACAGGAGACTGGAAATCAGAATGACCTGATTTCATTTGCATTTCCTCGTCTTTCGCTAAGTGGCTTTGCAAAAGTGACTCTACCCATAAGCGCTTTAAGTCTTTCTCTTTACCCTTCTATCTTTTCTTTTTACATTTAGGGTCTGACCTTCTATGTGTGAAAGGTATATCACCTATCACTAGTAGGAGAAGTACAGTCTACAGCAGTTAGACTATAGTCAACATGCAGTGTTTTTTTAAATATAGCGTCACATCCCAGAATATGTTAAAAAGTTTTAATGATTTTCATTTCTATTACCAGCTCTTAATGGGATAATATAGAAACGTGGGCGTGAGCTAAAATATAAATAATTACCTACGAACCTGGAGGGTTCCTGTCTGCCAAGAAAATGCAACATTATGTAACGTCATACAGAATAGGGTGCTAGAATTTATGCCACAAGTTATAACTTGTGCCATAAGTAGAAATGCAAACAAATACCTTTGTGACAGTAGGTTTTCATATAATCCTAAACCCACAACCCTTTCTCTTCTCCAGGTTCAGCAGGCCTCACTGGAATAACCTTCTCTGCAAATGATTTTCATTCTCAGGATTAACTGGTAGTCTGATAGGTTGTGCTTCTCTGTGTTCTCCAGATCTTCCCAGCATGATAATCATAGCTCTTGGGGGGGGGGGGGGGAATATATATGTCTGTATTAA